>OZ020192.1:83126880-83564880 GCA_963971165.1 Philopedon plagiatum | reverse complement strand
CGAAAGATTATGATTATGGGCGACATTGATTACTAGTTATAGTTCTAATGATGTTGATGACGCGAAGGTTTCACTTACTCATCACATCTTAAACAGCGTAACAACATTTATAACAGCTGAAATTGTTTACTAGATCTTCTAGTATTTATAAACTCCCAGTCTATAATTTGCGCCATTGTAGCTGAAGATGGCCATCATCCCTCTTTGATTAATTATTGATGCAAATATAAGTACTTAATAAAGGTTCTAGATATTCTCCGGATAGAGATCAAAAGAGATACCTATAACTTTAAAAAATCTAATTTTCCAGAACTTTATAACTTTCTTCTGGAGACAGATTGAAATTTTGTAACACGCTATACTGACATAAATGAGGCGCATGTTGCTTTTTACAATAAAATATTTCAAAGCATTAATGTGTTGGTACCAGATTTTAAAAATTATAAAATACAATATCCTCGGTGGTTCACTTTTAATAATATTCAACATATTAAACAAAAAGCTCAACATTTGGAAAAATACAGGAAAACTAAATTACAATATCATCTTCAAGAGTTTAAACGGCTTCTTGCCCATGCTAAAGTTCCTTATTAAAGAAGCACAGAATAATTATTTACAATCTGTTCAAACTTCTATATCGCATCAGGATTCAGCATGATTTTGGTTATACATTTCATCAAATAAGAGAACTAGCAGAATCCCAGTTACGATGGTTTATGAAAATGTTGAGCTCGATAAATCAGAAGATATTTATCAATGCATTTGCGACTTTGTTGCGAGTATTCTCTTATAAAAATGTGATGAACAATATAATTATGTTAGTAGTTTCAGTTATCATAATGTTATTAATATAACAGATATTAAAATATCAGAGGTGGAAGACCCACCGAAGAGACTTAAGCCAAAATTATCATCTGGCAGTGACAAGATGGCATTTATTATTCATGATTGTAGATATATGTTTGCTGTACCTTTCCAAAATTTATTTAATTTGTCTTTAAAACTATGTATATTTCCGGACGAGTGGTAGTCCAATATTTAAAAGTGGAGATAACTCATTGATTAACAATAATAGGCCTGTATGTCTGTTGACAAACTTTGCTTTGTTGATATTTGAAATGGTCCTGTATAATCGCATCTACCTTCCGTAATACCTTTGCTTTCAAATTTTCAACATGGTTTTGTGGCAGGTCTACTACAACAAACCTTATATTATTTACACACTTTGTGTCAAACGTACCGTTGGGTGAACACGGACTTCTCTAAAGCATTTGACCGAATTGATTATCAAATATTGTTACTAAAATTGGAGGTCTTTGGATTTGATAATAATATGTTGACTTTTTTTTAAATCCTATTTGGAAAAGTGATCGCAGTTTGTAACATATGGATGGACATGAGTCAGTGAAATATTCTGCAAGCTCAGGTGTTCCTCATGGATCCAAGTTAGGACCCCCTTTTATTTTTGCTCTTTATCAACGACCTCTGGTTAGAGCTCAGCTGTGAGAAATTTGAGACACTTCAAGCCTATGTGAGCTTCCAAAGTGCTTACTTAAAATATCCAAATGGTGTAATAAAAACAGATTGGAGTTAAATGCATCCAAATGCAAAGACATGGGCGTACCCAGCGAGGGGCAGGGGGGGCAGCTGCCCCCCCCCTAGAAATTTATAAATTATAAAAAAGCACCGCCAAGTGCAGAAAATAAAAAAATCAAAATAAACCACTATGGTTTTACTAAAAAAATTACAAAACCGAAAAATATAGGACACTACTACTAAAATATATTCATATACGTAAGTCAAACGCAGCGCACTGCACAGCCTATTAGATTTGCAATTGGCGGAATTAGCCAAGAAATATGAATTTTCTATTACGACCCTGGCCATTTGCACCTGCCGAGTCAGCCGAGTGCACTGCCGAGTGCCGATGCCGTTTGTTATTTTTGTTTTGCCAACCGAATTATAGAGTGGAGTGGGAGACATTCCGATCCGATGCGTCCGACCCCGAATTCGGAACGTCGAAATCTTAACCTTGCAAAGTCGTGAATTTGTTGTATTGTGTTGTTTTTCTAATGGAATTTAATTATTTTCATTTGGTGTAGGCACTATCAGGGATGTTAATTTGTTTGTGCAAGTACTGCAAGTAGACTTAATTTACTTAGTTGTTGATAAACGTCTATGTAGTTAGCAGTTACATTACACTAGTAAACATTGTGAGAAATTTATATTAAATTGTACTGTAACGAAAATGACCCTGAGTCCGCCCCTGACTCTTCCCGGACGCGTGGAGAATTCTCGAGACGCAGCGCGAAGCTTCGACACGCTGCGGAGCGCCGGGATTCGGGGAAAATCATAGACAAAATATATTTAGACCATCACAACGTATTCGCGACACCAGCTGAATCCGTCCGATGTATGGGCGAAAAAGTGCGTTTGTACGCATATGGCGCCAGTCAGGTTTTTAAACGACGGTTCTCTCGAGGCATGCGCACTCGGGACGTCTCGCAAAAGTGGTTGTTGAACTCGATGACGCAACTCGGCGATCAGAACCGGGCCGAAAAAATCTCAATCATTTTTATGTTATGGTATTTTTGGTTGGGGTGGCGCATATAGCGAACCTCTGAAGCTTGTTATTTCGATACAAAAATATTCTTTACAAAGTGTTAAAGACATTTCATATGTTTCGCCAATTATGTATCAAACTTTTAAATATAAGGAATTTTTTTGTAGTCTATTTCTTACAATTAGTGCGTAAATACAAATAGTTTAATTCCAAATTTAAATTATATCAATATGTGAAAGAATAGTAGGTAAAAAATATAATTTATCTTCAATGCACTCCGGTGTTGAAGTGAATACACACACGGAGAAGTAGAAATAGTTATCAGTGACGTATATTGAGTGGGGCCAAGGTGTCAGAAAGGCATTGATGGGGTGTGTGTGTATTAGGGGCATTGTATAAGGGGTAAGATGGTGTAAGAAGGTCATATTATATAGTGTCAATGCCTCCTTCCCCTATATTGCATAAGGGTGAGTGTCCAAAAGGCATATTTGCGCTTTCGCCAAAGGGGCACTAAAAATACTAGTGGATTGGGGTAGAGGGGAGTATTTTAAAAGGGATGGCGAAAGAAAAAGCGCTTTCGCCAAAGGATCGCTAAGATATCAGTGGATTAGAAGGGTGTGTCCAAAAGGCATATTTGCGCTTTCGTCAAAGGGGCACTAAAAATACTAGTGGATTAGGGTAGAGGGGAGTATTGTAAAAGGGATGGCGAAAGAAAAAAGCGCTTTCGCCAAAGGATCGCTAAGATATCAGTGGATTAGATTGACATGGGGCCGTAAGTAAGTAGCGCTTTCACCAAACAATCAAGTACACACACTGTAAATAGGTGTAAAAATATTTACATCTTACCATAGAACTTGGTTTGTTCAATAATTATACAGGGTGGGATGCCAATCCAATAAAATATACACATAGTTTTGGTAATTTTTTTATTTACTATTTTACTTCTTAAAACAGTTGCATATTTTATTTCTATTGTTTAGAATACTATGTTTATATTTCATTTCAACTTTCAATTTTGTAAATGTAACGTTTAAAAAATTAAGAGGGGGGACATTAAAGAGACGCACAGTATATGTATAAACTGAGCTATTTTCGAGGAATTATCGACAGTTTTGTATAGCAAGAAAACTCAGATTTAAGCCAACAAACTATACAATTTTTGTTAAAATCTCACTAATGGTTACATTTTTATCATTAATAAAAAGAATAATTACAATTAATATTTTTAGCATTTATTACTCGATAAAAGATTCACGTCATGTGAAATAAATTTTGAAGTACGGTCCTGTCTATCACAAGGCAAACGTTCGACAAGGCGCAAGCCCGCAGAAGACCGTCTGTGTTTACGGATTCAGCTTGGTAAATTAGCCACATTCGCAAATGACATTATTTCTCTATTATATATTTTCTCTATGGGAAAAATGCATGAGCCTTCCGACACCGACTAATTCGAGGCGATTCGAGAAGCAGGCGCTTCGGATATAAAAGGAACAATGTCGGGCGGCGAGGGCAGATTTCGCCAGTGCCGGGTTAAAGAATAGAAGACTTTTATAAATAAATACAAGGCGTTACATAAACTAGTTATTGTGTTTACATAAATTAATCAAAGTGTAAATAAATTAGTAGAATTTTAGTTAAGTGTTAATAAAAGTATAGTTTTAATTAATTGGCGTTTTTATCACATCGTAGTCGAACAAGTCCACGCTAAAAACGTTACAGTACTTATTGGAAAATCAGCTGAATCTACCTAGTCCGGGCATCTCGGTATCTCCACACTGATAAATGGATATCAGGAAATTTTTTCAAACAGGTAAGTTAAAGTTAGTAAGTTACATTCGACGACATTTGTGATTTTCTATTATTTTCTATAATAGGTAATCTATACAGGGGGTTGTGTTTCATAATAACATGCTAATATTTAAGGGGGTGGTTCTTGGACTCAATTTAAGAAAAAAACTTTATATGAACGTATGTCCTAAACGAAACATCTTAACTTTCGAGATACAAGGTGTTGACAATTTTAACAAAAATTTCCTTTTTTGTAATATCTGTAAATTCCAATTAAAAAAAACAAAATGTTTTTTTCTATGTTACATGTAAAACAAAACACTAACATGGATATCACTCACACTGTATAAAATACTAATAGCAGCATTATTGCGTTTTGCAGCTACTAAAACTCTCAAGAGAAAAAAAGAACATGACAGTAGCAGCGGGAGCGATGATAACAATGATCAAATTTCATCGCCAAGCTCATCTAAAACTGAATCTGAGCAACCGTTAAATTCTTTGAGAGCTAAGAAAGTCACTGCTCCTAATTTAGAATCTTTACCGTCAACATCTGCCTCTGTAGTCAATCCCGAAATTGAAGAGAATGATGGTTGCCACGAAAATGACTTGGGTCGTTATGTAGGAGAAACATTTCACCTGACGATGGAAAGAAAAAAGGAGTTGTTAAAAAATCCGTGGGTTCCACCCAAGAATTACGATTTTGCAGCCGATGCCAGTCATTTGCGAAGAAAATTTAATTATGCTTGGTTAGATCAATACACACCATGGTTAGTGTATTCCAAGCGACTAAAGGGTGCTCTGTGTAAGCACTGTGTTTTATTTCCTCCTTCCACTGGGACAGTAAAGGGAGTGTTAGGTTCATTTATGATCAGACCATTTACGAAGTTTAGGAATATGCACGAAGATTGTCGTAAACATGCCACCAATAACTTTCACAAATCTGCATCTGCTGCTGCAAAGGCCTTTCTCGAAAATATACCTGTGGACATTCAAGTTCAAAGTTTCCACCAAAAAACAATCGAAGAGAACAAGCAAATATTGGCCTCCATTATTTCCTGTGTAGTATTCTGTGGCACCCACGATATGCCTCTAAGAGGAAAAGAAGCAGATGAGGGAGTTTTTTTCGATCTAATGAATTTGCGAGTTGAGTCGGGCGACATCAAATTAAAGAATCACCTGGAAAAGTGTCGTAGAAATGCTGTTTATACGTCACCAAAAATACAAAACCAACTGATATATTTATGTGGCGAAGTTATTAGGGAGAGTGTGATAAATGGTGCTAAGAAAGCCATGTTCTACACAGTTTTAGACGACGAGACAGCCGACGTTTCAGGAAAGGAGCAGCTATCCATTGGCTTGCGTTTCTATGATGAAAGTAAAAAAAAAAGTCCGAGAAGAATTTGTGGGTTTTGTGGAGCTGACAGCACAGGATGCCCCAGCAATTGCCAATGCAATAGACAATTTTTTGGTTAGCCATAATTTTTCACCGCAAAGTTGTGTAGGACTTGGTTTTGATGGCTGCGCTACAATGGCGGGCAAAGAGGGTGGCGTACAAGCGATTTTAAGGAAAAAGTACACACGAGCATTATTTTTTCATTGCTCAAACCATAAAATAAGTCTTGTTGTCAATGATGCAAATAATGTTCCGTAAATTAGAAACACTATTGGCACCGTTGTGTCTTTGCAGCAAAGACACAAGAAAGAAAATGAATTTTCAATTTTTGTATTCGCTTAATACTACTGAACACTGAACTTGAACAATGTACAATTGTATTTCTCTTAGGTCAAAATAGGAATAATATGGTGCTTTGATTCGAAATCCTTACTGACACTGTGGCCCATAAAGAGACGCTGGAGAAGGCCAGAGACGTTTTTTGAAATTTAAAGTTTATAAACAGACTGGTCATTTATCAGATAGAGGATGTTCAGTTTGAACTAAACAATAGTCATTTTGTATATAACAATAATCTTTAATTTTAGTTATTATTTTATTTTATAATAATTTTATAAAAAAATAATAATAAATATTTAATAATAATCTTTAATTTTAGTTATTATTTTATTTTAAGTAGCGACTTAAAAATAATATTTTTTTTTCGATTTATCTTTTGTGCCCTGTAAGTTTTCCTACTTTGGGGTTTATACAGGGGTCGCTTTTCATTTAATCTTTGAATTAATTGCTAAATGTTTATTTTATGGGTAAAATCAATATTGTAATAAAACGCGATAGCGCGCAAAACATCCAGTGCTTAATATCACATCAACCAGGTGACCTTTTTTGGTTTCTCTAACGGCTGGAGGATGAGTGCAAGATGCGTGATTTTAAAACCACTATGCTAAAGTACCTAGCCAAGTACGTGTAGTGCTCGACGTCTTGTTCCCTTTTTTCCTGTGCTTCCGTCGTGAGGGGCCCCCTATGACACTAGCCTGCTAGCCAATGGTAAGTCACCTCTAATCTTTAATGATATAAATCACTGGTCGCCGAATGTTTTTTGTAATGTTAAATTGATAAAAATGAAATAATTATTTTTTTCGCTAACCGTCTGTATTTTATCCAACATTGGGGAGTTAGGCTCTACCCAAACAAAAAAAACTCAAAAAAGAGAGATACAGTCCACTAAGCTTTACCAAACTCGAGAGTTAACGAAACCGAGGATATGACCATTCTCAATTTCTGAATATAGGCTGTGATTTCCAATCCTTGGAATTAGTGATGGGATGGGACATCTCGATTGAAAAATAATCGATCATTCGATGATTGAAATCACTCAAGATATTTCGAGAATATCGCGATCATTCGAATGATTTAGCCGAGAGATTATAATAATATATTGCCTTTCGCCGTGTCGAATGACGAGACGAAATACGAAATGACGCAGTCGCCGACTCGGCACTCGTCGTTGCGTTACAATGCATTTCATCTCGGATCTCGAGTCCGCATAGAGACATGTTTTTTTCATTCGAATGATTGATTATTTCGAATGATCCGTCGAAATCGATCGAGCATTATTTCACCTCTTGACCCCGCATTTTTATTTTTACCCAAGCAAACCCAATAAGGCAACCATTTAGGAATAAAACCAAAACAAACAAACAAAAATATAATTTCTAAAATACTAAACAAATACAAATTGGGATTTTTGCCCCATTGGTGGGGTAAAGGTGCCAAATAGGTGAGGCAAAATTCCCGCATATAGATGTATTATTTACAACAGGCACAACTAAATTGTCCCGCATTTTCATACTCGGTGCATTCCTCATGCCACCATTGAAAACATTTTTCGCACTGGCGAATCAAAGTACTTTTCGGAGCAACCGGGACATTGAACGCTACTAGGGCCTGATTTTCTTTCTTGCAACTTTATTCTTTTTGGTTAGGACTGGTTATTCTTTTCTTTACTTGGAGTCGTGATTTTTTTAGCTTCTCGTCCTGCTCCTTCTCAAGTTTTTCTTTAAAGGGCTTAAACTCCACGAGGATTTTTGCCCCAGAAAGAAATGAGATATTTGCCCCACATGACAAACGCAATTTTAAATTCACCGCCACTACTAACGAACTACTCTGCATCCAAATAAATTGCTTAGTACATAACCTAACATCAGCTTGGTTCAGCTAAATTGTTTTTAAAGAATGTTAGCAAATAAATCTACAATAGCTTATATAGTAATTCATTAAAATTACATGCGATGTGATAAAAAATATAAATTTTCATAGCAACCATAACACAACTCCTCTCCAGAAAAAGACTGGCGTGTGCAGTTTGATATTCTGTAACACATATTTAGGTCATAATGCCAAATTGTACTTAGTATTGGGATAATTAGCATTTGAGTTTTGCCCCGCGCGTGCTTTTGCCCGTCTCTACTCTATTATTGTTATGGTTAAGTTTTTTTTAAAGTTATGTTAATTTTAAGTTTTCTTTGTCCTTATCCTATAATTGGTAAACCTGCTCCTGTTGGATATTGTAAATTAAATAAATAAATAAAAGTAGTTATACTGGGTGTGTTCGAAAACGAATGGAAATTTTAATAGCAGCGTCATGGAGTCAAAATAGACGAATTTGGGCCAACTTGTCTTAGTATACTTCCTAGGATAGTCAGAATAGTCTTGCATGAATGGTAATGCGATTTCAGTTGAAGTTTTATTATCATTTACACATCACTGTCATAAGTTTGCCCCATTTGCCATTGCCTGTGTACATATCTGAAAACACCATTTAAAGAGCATTTCTTATCTGTCAGATTCGTAAAGACCATATTGATCATTTTCTAATAAAAACTGATCAGAAATTGTATTGGAATGTGCCATTTTATGTAAAAATAGGGCGAAATCACTAATAAATAATAATTAATAAATTAATTTAATAATAAATAATTAATCAAAGATTTTACTACCAAGAAAATTATGATGAAAACGATTAACACAAAAATGTGCTTGCTTTGCCAGTTTTCTAGTTTAACCTTTCTTTGTTATTCTCTATTTTGTTACAAAAGTCTTTTTAAATGCAAGTTAATACGCCTTTTGTTTTACCTACATATATGAATTAAACATTTACCAGGCGTAAATATTTAGTAGCAATTAACGATAGTTTTTTTTTAAATCTTAATCAAAACAAAAACCTCACCACCATCAGTAATAGCAATAGCTTATTTTTTGCAATTAATAAAAGGATAATTTAATTAGAGGAGGTTAATATTTTGCGTATTTTAACAAATGAAGATTAGTATTTAATAATATATATATATACCAGTGGTCACGTGACGTATGTCAAAATCGATTTTTAGGTTATCGGACATGCAGAACCGATCCCCCGGAAAAGTTTTTCCAATACTCACCTAATAAAAATTTTTCCCATATGTTGCGAACTTTTTGCCGGTCACTGTATATATATAAGGTAGGTTCGCCAAATAAGGCCCGGGTTCCTAATAAGGCCCATGCTGGTAAAAACCAATACTGGATAAAAATTTGTTAACTCTGTCGCAGCTTCCTAATAATAAAGGTCCATCTAGCGTCAGACAAGTATAATTCGCGGCGACTGCGTGCGCCGGGCCGTTTTATATTTTCAGTTTCATAGAATTCGAACAAATGGAAACATCTGATATAATTTAAAGGAGGTGCATTATTTCATATTTTTACGTATCATATTACCGAATTGCAAATTATTGTGTGCTATTTTTTTAGCTTAACCTCTGTAGATTTAAAGTACGTACATAGTTTTTGCTTATAAAATGTCCAAACTAAAAAAAAAAAAATTTAAATGGGGAATGATGTATAGGATGATCCTAATAAAGCCCGGGTGGGCTTGTTTGAAACACGGATTAGAACAGGGCTTTTCTATTTGATTTAACATTTTTTTGCTTCACACCACGTACCCCATCTATGTATATAGGTACCTTTTTTTAGATAAGAAAAGCTCAAGATGCCGAAAAGAGAAATTTATGGACTTCGTCTCAAATGGCACAGGCATCGCAAGCATAGGGAATGGAATATCTACACTACAAGAACCGTAATATTTAATTGTTCTTCATTTTTTAATGTTCAAACCTTTGACAAATACTTCAAAATAAAGATTATTCGCAGATTTTAAGCTTTATTATTTTTAGGCACATTCTAACTAACGTACTTTAGCACGGGCCTTATTAGGAACAGGGTGTTCCTAAGAAGGCCCCCATACAGTCTTTTTTCTAAAGGCCTTAAAACCAGGGTAAACCTATTTTTTTATTTTAAATTGCAGTTGATACTGTTAGCCAGGTGTATAAAGTATCTTAACCCATAATAACGAACGCATTTTTTCAGTGCAACCCAAAAAAAAAAAGCAAACTTCTCTTAAGTGGGCCTTATTTGGCGCACTTACCTTATATATATATATATATATATATATATATATATATATATATATATATATATATATATATATATATATATATATGTCGTGGTTAATCCGGGAATTCATCCGTTCGTTTGATTTGTTTCTAGTTGAAACTTGCAGACGTTTCGCCAAAATCTCATTTGGCATCTTCTGTGCTTACTCGCTGGTCGTAGAAAGTAAGTTTACTTTCTACGACCAGCACAGAAGATGCCAAATGAGATTTTGGCGAAACGTCTGCAAGTTTCAACTAGAAACAAATCAAACGAACGGATGAATTCCCGGATTAACCACGACACATATTTCTCCATCCGTGAAACCCTACGTACTTCCATATATATATATATATATATATATATATATATATATATATATATATATATATATATATATATATATATATATATATATATATATATATATATATATATATATATTAAACATTACACTTTAAAGTACGGTCCTATCTGTCATCAGGTGAGCGTTCTGCAATGCGCACGCCCGTATGACACCGACTTTGTTGTCAGGTCAGAATTTGCTCCATACATTTGTCACATTCGGTAATACGGTTTGCAGGTCCATAGATATACGAACAATATGTAACATTCAAATATCGTGAATGATACAGACAAATACATTTTTGATAATATAAAAATTTTGGTAATATAAAATCATATTTCAAAACTAAAAGATAGAAATCCACAAAACTAAGTTAAATCTAATAAAAGACTTACAAGTCAAAAATAGGGAATAAGTAGCGTTTTCATCATTTTTTAAATTGAAGCAGATAGATGTAAACGTTTTTGACCTAAAAAAAGATTAACTGAGCGTTGAGGACAGTGTATACGGGGTATCTACTGTCGAGGAGGTTTTGTTAATTTTTTTTGATTAAGGGTTTTCTCGTAGTCAGGTTTTAATTAAAGTCGGTATTTCATTTTAGACATTGGACTTGTTTACAAAAACACTCTGCAGGAGTGGTGATAAAGATAAAACAAATAAAAAATAGTCAATTTATTTATCTCAGCAGACAGAAATAAAATATCTGGCGGCGCGGTATGATGATGACCTTGTTTTATTTTTTAATGTTATTGTATTCTGGGAAAGACAAAGTTGGTGGCCATCAAATACCATTTTATGTTGAGCAATGGCGTCAACCGCAAAGCTATTTTTTAAGGATGTGGGCGGTTTAGCGGATACCCGAACGGTATTTTTCGGTTCTGGGCGGTCTTTATTATATAAATGATTATAACAATCGAAATGAAGTTTATTGATGACCAGTGGCGTGCACCGAAATATGAGGAAGCGCTCTGATCCTTTTTTTTATTATACTGTGTAACAACTTATCATTTTAATGACTCCTAATGCAAATAATGCAACAGGGGCGTACCGTGACTTTTGGCTGGGGGGGGGGGGGGGGGTTGGTAGACAAAGCCTTTTTTTATATAAATATGTATATAATACCGTGTTGTATAATGTTTATAATAAATATATTGCATCTACTATAAGAGATCAATGGCGGGGAGGGGGTTAACCCCAAACAGGTTTGTTCCCTATGGTCCGCTTTAAAAAATGTACCGTATTTAGTTAATAATTTTAATTACTTATACTAATAGATAATGTAGTACCTACACAAAAATGACTAACTTTATAAACATAATATATTGATAAAAACTTTAAGAACCTCTAAAAAGTTTTTTAGTATACCTACTTATATACATTTAGTAGGCAGTGACTGAGTTTCGAGCCGAGAACTAAAAACAGTCCCAATGCAGGGACGCATATTTATTTAAAAAATCACCGACGAAGCCGGGTGTCAAAAGTGTTCCCGGCGCTGGGATTTTTTATCTTTGAACAGCCCACGAAGTTCTAAACCTAAGGACTATATGTACCGTGCAGTGGCGGATCCAGATATTTTTTTGGGGGACGTAATGAAAAATTCGATATTACTACCTATATTTTACGTCTATACCTATTATAAATTTACATTTTTCGCATAATTTTGGGAGGGCGGGCCCCATGCCCCCCTAGATCCACCACTGGTACCGTGGGTGTACCAGGATGTCCGACTCACACATCCAGAGCTGGAAACATCCGTTTGAATTTCACCAGCCCTTTTAAGCAGATGTGTGGGGTGGTGCCTCCTCGGATGAGGACAAAATCCTCTACCACCTTCTCGAAATCCTCTACCACCGTCCTTTCATGGGATTTCTAATTATTTAAATGATACCATTTGGTACAAGCCCGATGGCCAAATTTCCTAGTTTCCCCTACTTCTCAAGTATCCTCAGGCACCTCTCTACTTGACCTTATGGACAGCGCCACCTTAAAGCTTGCATGTCCAGTTTAAGTTATACAAAGGTCGAAAATATAGTTTTTCTCATTTTGACATATAAAGTGACACTTTTAAAAACCGATGACAGTTTTGAAACATCTTACTTTTCGTAACTAAGTAGTTACGAAAAGTAAAATATTTCCTAACTGAGTGAAATAGGTATTAATTTCATAACTAGTTATGAGAAAATGAAACGCAAAAATATAAATATTACGTATTTCTCTCTTGACTGCTCGGGTACCTACAACAGAAGTTACCGCGTTTTGAGCTGCCTCTTCAATATCACTTGGGGTGTCGGAATCGGACATTTTCAATATTTTCAAAAGAAAAAATTTAATTTGTGACGCAACACTTCTTTAGAAATAAAACTTCAAAACGACATCATGACAACCACGATACACTTACAACGGTATGCTACGCTATGACGTCATTTCGAGGGAAAATCCTAAATTAACTAGACGCTTGCACCCCTTGTACATAAGTACAGGTCAGTTTTATTGTCAGGTTTATTGTCGGGTAGTGTGTTGAGTTGATGTTTATTAAAATATTATCATATTTCATTTGCTCAGTTAAGCGCCTAGTCAATTTAAGATTTTCTCTCGAAGTGACGTCATAACGTAGCATACCGTTGTAAGTGTATCGTGATGACAACCCGCAGAGAAAACTGTCTAGGTACTACACCTACTAGATGAAATACAATTATCTTCGTCTGATGCCTACTTAGATGTCTTGATACAATACTAAAATTTAGTTATTTATTAGGTATCTATATATACCTAATAAATATATGCTTAAATCATCGAAAAAAATAATAGATTTTGGCGCGAGATGTAACGTTTGCCTATCGACTCGAAGAGGAGGGAGACAATCACACCGAGCGCTAAAATCTTACTTTTTTCCCGTATATAATACACTATTTTTTTCTGTGACGGTATAATGACGGCAGCAAAGTATTAAAAACCTAATAAAATTGAAAAATTAAGTGATTATATGAAATATGAATTCTAGATCTATATAGTAGCTTGTGGTAACGACAATTCATGTTTTTTTGGTAACAGTTTTTATTGTTTATATTGACATTATAAAAGTCAGCAGTTTTAATCATTGTTGTTTTTTGGAAAAGGGCAAAAATTGAGAGCGATTCTGACTTCTCGTATTCTCCACCGGAGTTAGAAGAAGCAGCAAAGGAAGCTTGAAAATATTGCCAAGCCAAATCTAGAAAAGTGTATGAAAATGCTTATTTAAAGTCTATAAGATGATATTATTTTGTTCCACAAGGGAAAAAAGATTTTTTTCCCATTGTAACCAATATTACATTTATTAGTTGTTACATATTGTTACATACTGTACGACATTACTCAAAATTCTTCTTTCCCTAGGAAATATTTTTTTACCTTTTGGAGAAAAAAAAAATCATTTTATAAACCTTGTATAGGTACGCATTTTCATACACTTTCTAGATTTGCTTGGCAATATTTTTGATGAAGCTTTCTTTGCTGCTTCTTCTAACTCCGGTGGAGTGCACAAAAACTCAAAATCGCTCTACATTCTTGCGCAAGATTAAAACTGCTGACTTTTATGATGGTGAAATATCTAAACAATACAAACTGTTACCAAGACCAAGACCACATCAATTATCGCTACCACTAGCTACTAGATCTAAAATTCATATTTCTCATCGCATTTTATTAGGTTTTTAATAGGTACCTACTTTGCAGCTGTCATTATACCGCCACAGAAAAAATAGTGTATTATACACGGGAAAAAAGTAATATTTTATCGCTCGGTGTGTTTGTCTCCCTCCTCTTCGAGTCGATAGGCAAACGTTACATCTCGCGCCAACATCTATTATTTTTCCCCTTATATAAATAACTATTATTTACATATGTTTTGGCAAAATTAGAAAAAATCTTGTATGAAACACGTTAGGCAATGCAATTTTATTTAACTCCTATAATTTTAAGGGATCTTGCTTCGCTCACACTCGTTAAACAAAGTAAAGCATTTCCTATCTGGTTACAGAAATAGCTGTTTAGTATAGGTATTTGTTCAGAAACAATACAATGGTAAATGAATGTTAGGTAGTCATTCCTTCGCATGACCTTGAAGGTACAAAATCAAAAAGGAGTAATTAAATTATTAAGTACTATTACTAACAAGTTAAATTTTTGCGCCTAATCCTTCATTCCAAGAACAGCACATGCGGTGATGTCATTAGGTTAATATTATTATAGTTTGATGCTTTCAATATAAAGACTTTATAACTGATTACATACCTACACTAAAATTGTATCAATACCAACTTGTCTTAGTAGATTATCTTTTTTAAGAAAAATATAGGCATTCTTTTTTCACTACTTTTGAATTAGATTTCTCATTTTTAATCATTTTCATTTATTTGCTCACGGGTGTTTTGTAGCAACCAAATAAAAACAAGCATCTGTGTTTTTTACTTATTTCTTGTGTTAGATACTAACACTGCACTAATAGGTAGGTACTGTTGTACCTACCTAGTAGTGCTAATAGTATCTACTAATTATTAGTAGGTATATGGTCAGTAGATCAAAGGCACCACCAGGAAAATTTACAACTATGAGAAGATTCCAATTACAAGGGGAAAATGTTTTTTCGGAAATTCTCCCAGAACTAAAAAGGACTTTTTTTATAAAGGGTCGCCCTTTTTGCCTTCAGCTTGTGAAAATTCTTCCCAAACTAAACTATTGATTTTTTTGTAAACGATCCTTGTAACCAAATCGTTTACCCTAATTCTTAAATTCACCGCGTTGAATGGGGGCCGCTTATCGTTTATGAGTGCGCCCATGGCTAGACATTGTAGAGCAGTAATAAAGTGACAAAGTGTTGTAAATTTGTATCATTAAAAAGCACTTAGAGGGGGTTTGGGTTGTACGTTCGAAATGTGTTCGCGAGAAAATGTTTTTGATAAATTTCGTTAACCCGTTTTCCCAAAAGCTGTTTTTTGAAAAAAATTACTTTCAAAAGAGATGTTTTTTTGAAAGAAAATGATTTGGATATTTGTTTCCTTGAGAAACCAAAAGGATCCGGCGCAAATTTTGATAAGATCGCAGTGACTGCAGTGAGATGTGTAAGGAATGTTTTCAGAAACAATCTAATACCATGAAAGTTAAAAATGCCAAAAAGGCTTGCATTTTTTATATTATTGATCTTGTAGGTATTCTATTTTTGTGGTATAATTCATTTTATAAACCTTACATCTTACATCATAGAGGGCAAATGTTTGTTTATAATTTTTTGTAAAATATGTACCTAGGATTGGTTAATGTTTATGTTACAATATTAATTTTTATAAAATTCGCTATTGAAATCCTTTTTTGTACAAGGCTTTGTTATTGTTGTGTGCCTATGTAAGTCTTGCTTGATTTTTTTTTTTTGTTAAAAAAGCAAAATGTCTAGTATAGACACTAGGTATAATATTCAATACCTAATTCTAAGTGCGGCCCTGTTTAATATTAAAATTTCGTTAATCACGTGCACGCGGCGTTTATTTGTTTTGGTCCTGCCTATCTTGGAATTATAGACTTTAGGACATTCCCCTTAAAGGGGCTTAATACATTTTATAGCATTATCGATTTACTTCAATTTTAATTCGGTGCATGCTTTCAGAGTTTTTCTATTATTTGCCATGGAAAAAAACTGTCCCCGAGACATCCCAGAAATATAAGCCTGGGATATCTCATATCTTCTTAGCGATGGCCTGCGACAGTTATCACAAAAAAACTGATTAAAAAAAAAATAGGTAATAAAGAAACTCATATTAAAAATCTGAAAATCCACGAATATTTTGGATATTTATAACGAACAGGGCATGCCGCTGAGATATTTTAGACAGGATCATCACACGGGATGTTATGGATCTAAATGGGATGTCCTTGGGACTTCGGATCATTAGTGCTGACTGGATAAAGAACATGGTCCTGTCCTAACAATATTTCTAGCGCTGATTTTATTCTGGGCACATAGACACAAAAATTGTTATGCACACTAGCACACTGAATTTCAAGATCTATAGACGCTTTTTTTATTTTTAGGGGGCAAATGTCGTGTCGCTTCTATCGAAGACTGGTTGCAAGTTGCAACTAACATGTAGATATTCATTTTTTTTATAAAATTAGTTAAAAGTTTTAAAATTGTAGTTTTAAGTGTGTTGTAAGTTCTGTAAATTTGCCAAGACTATATTTTTACAAACAATTACTATTTCTTTAATTGTATTTTAGCCACCGCCGCCGATCCTTACCAGCTACTAAATGCTGCGACGCAACGATTGGTGGCACAAGGCAGCGGTCAGATCCAACTGTGGCAGTTTCTTTTAGAGCTGCTCGGCGATTCGTCTAACGCGGGCTGTATTGCTTGGGAAGGCGCCAACGGAGAGTTTAAGCTTACAGACCCCGACGAAGTGGCGCGCCGTTGGGGGGAGCGGAAATCAAAGCCGAATATGAACTATGACAAACTCAGTCGAGCTTTGAGGTAAGAATAAGTTTTATACCTAAATGTAATTTTAACTAATTAGAGTAATTAGTATTTCAAATTTAAGTTAGGTACGAATCTAAGCTAAGGAATAGATAATAGGTAACGAGGGCCGGTTTTAGAGGCCATGGGGCCTTAAGCGAATTCTTTTCGCCCCCCCCCCTTTATTTAGCAGACGATTTATGTAGGTATATATATATATATATATATATATATATATATATATATATATATATATATATATATATATATATATATATATATATATATAATATGTATATATTTTTAATATTTTATTATAAATATCTTTATAACAAACATTTTAAAAATCAAACACTGTGCAACAGAAATAAAAAAATATTCTGAATTTTCTAATAGAACATAACATAAATTAAAATAATGAAATAAAATAACAATATTGAAAACTCTAGACTCTAGAGTCTAGACAATGATCAAATGTCTTTCTTTATAGACTTCTCATTTGCAAACTGGTCAATTAATATATCGCAGTCCAATTTTTTTGGATTTGAACCTTCTACTTGTACGTATTAAAGAAATAGCATCGAGTCTTTCTTAGCTAATGGTGGATCTTAAATGTATCCTTTCAAAGCAGAAAACGAGCGTTCGCCGCTTGCATTGGAAATGGGCAAGGTAAAGAAAATTTTAAGCAACGTAAGAACCCGAGAATTGTTATTCTCGGGTAAGAACATTGGGAAAGGTAGATTTTAGTGTCTGCACGAGTTCAAATTTTTCAACAATTTATTGTTTATTTAATTACAAAATATTCGACAATGTGTCATTTGGTCACTTAATACGTCTACCTCTATATCCGACGTAGGTATATGATTTTTTTTAATTTATTGTCAGACTCTTCAAGGGCGTAGCCAGGATTTTGAGCAGGGGGGGGCAGAATTAGGTGACCGGGAGGGCAGATTTTCTGGACCCCAAGGACGCAACCCGCAGTTCTCGTGATTAGCGCTGCAGACGATTTTTTTTTAAATTTGGGATGCTCGGACACCCAGAAGCACACCCTGAGGTAACCACTGACTGTAATACTGATGCGTATAAAGTATAACATATAAATGAAGATGATTTGAGCATTGAAAATGAAACATAGGCGTGTTTAGGATTTTTTCGTGTGGGTGCCGAGGCCGTACGCGAGCGCCCTCCTCTATAAATTTAGCCATTGATATACGTATTATTATTACAAATTATACTCGATTTGAAATTGGTTGATAGTAATAAATCATTTTTAGCAGCCGATTCCATAGGCGCACCTACCTGACGTGCCGGTTTGAACCCTATTTACTTATCCGAATAATTTAGTAATCATTATTGTCATAACAGGTAAAAATAATTATGCCGAGAATTCCGGGAACAATTAATACACAATGTTACTTTTCAGGTAGTTACGAAAAATTAGGTACCTCTACTTATTGGTATAAAACTGTGAGTCATTTTAAGAGCGAACAAACCTAATGCGAGTATTCTAGGACACACATTTGGGTAATTTTTGAAAATGGAGAGTCTTTCAGGATTTATTCCAGTTAAGCGAGCTGCGAAATCAGCGCTAAGCATTAGTGAAAAGATTATTGTGCTTAATGTATTTAATGCACTTAGATATCAAAAAAGTGCAATAAGTATCGATTCTGCAGTGGAACTTTGTTCAAAGATGACAGGTATTGGAAAAGCAACCATCTACAGGCTGATGCGGGAAGAAAAGACAGGAACCGTGACGCCACCAAAACCATCTCCAGGAAGGCGAACAATACCGATCGATGAGGACGAAAAGGCCATCATAAGACGAAAGGTGCATTCATTCTATTTCAATAAGGAGATCCCTACTTTGGATAGAGTTTTAGGGGCAGTAAAAGAAGACTTTCCTGCAATCAAGAGAGATAAACTATGGAAAGTTCTAAGAGAAATGAATTTTAGATGGGAAAAACATAGTCGGAAGTCTCATTTGCTCGAAAAAGATGAAATAGTATGTTGGAGACGTAATTATTTGAGAAAAATAAGAAAATTTCGCAATGAAAACAAAACAATTTTCTATTTGGACGAAACATGGCTGAACGAAGGCTACACAGTTGGAAAAATATGGACAGACAAAAATGTGACTTCTCACCGGCAAGCATTTTTAGACGGTCTATCAACAGGAATAAATCCGCCCTCTGGAAAAGGAAAACGATTAATTATAACTCACATCGGTAGCTCCAATGGATTTTTAGAAGGTGGACTATTATCATTCCAATCAGTTCGTACAGGCGATTACCACGAGGATATGAATGCTGATGTTTTTGAGGAGTATTTCGAACAAATGATAGAGCTGATTCCACCTGGCTCCGTCATTGTGTTAGATAACGCTCCGTATCACTCCAGAAGATTGGAGAAGATGCCTACAACTGCTTGGCGAAAAGCAAAAATTATCGAGTGGCTTGTGGAGAAACAAATACAATTTGAGGACAATATGGTTAAAAAGGAGTTGCTATCAATTGTAAACACCCATAAACATCGGTTTCAAAAATATGTTGTTGACGAAATGGCCAAAAAACAAAATATAATAGTGCTTCGGCTCCCCCCCTACCATTGCGAATTAAATCCGATCGAACTGGTATGGGCTCATGTGAAAGGTTATGTGGCTAGAAAAAATACCACTTATAAAATGAGTGATGTTCAAAAACTCTTTGAAGAAGCGCTTCAAGAAGTCAACGCGGGGAAGTGGCAAAGATGTATAGAGCATGTACTAAAGGAGGAGGAAAAAATGTGGCAATTGGATAGTTTACTGGAGAAAACGGTCGAACCACTTATTATCAATTTAGGGGAAGAAGACAGTCCCTCAGATATTTCATTTTCTGATGATGATTAATTTAAAGCGAAGAACTGTAATGACTTACTATAAATTTTATAGAATTTCAAATAGAAACATTTTTCCAAATTTACTTGTTTATTAGTTGCTTTATTGTTATTAGTATTATATTTATTCAAATACAAGGGTAACAAATTATGCCACACATCCGAATGTTCACTAAATTATATAATTATTGTGTTTAATATAAACTTAAACCCACCCGAAAGCACGTGCATGAGTGCAAAACATCACAGGTAGAATACTACCGCTTATTGTTCGAGCCTCGGGTTAAGCTTTGTATTCGACGCCCTTATCAGATCTATAGGAATGGAAAGTTTAATAAATGCAAAAGGGTCTAGACTTTCAATGTATATACTATTTAAAACTTGGCAATTTAGGTGGACCACTCTGTGTACGTGTTTGACGGATTTTAATGATTTATTACTATCAACCAATTTCAAATCGAGTATAGAAACTCGAATCAGTTAAAAAAGAAAATAATGAATACCTGCTAAAACAGAACATCGCTTAACAAAAAGAATGTATAAAATTTATCTACATTTTATTTTTGCGAAACATTTTATGAAAACAAATTATTTTGCAAAAAAACAAAAAATTGTTTTCATAATAAGCCGGTAAAAGTTTGCGGTTTTATTTAAAATAAATTCAAATAAATTTGAAATTATGCTAAAATTGTCGATTATGGTGCAGGTATAGTATAGGATATTGTTAGGCCAATTTTGTAAGAAAAATTATATTACAATTTGATAATTATTTTAAATCTGAGATCTGCGTGAAAACAAACAGAGTGAACAGGAACAGCGCACGGCAGCCACGTGATGCACGCTGCAATTAACAGAAAAAGCTTTCTTACCACTTCACACGTTTGCGCCACAATTGTACTGAATTCAGTACAAAGTGGCCAAATTCAGTACGTCAGTACTGATCTTGGAAAAACCACTAATTTTAGTACGAACTTTCAAAACGAAACTAAAACCAAATAAGCACAAAAAATTTTGAAAAATTATTGTGACTGAAAATATATTATGAATTATGTTTAGTGGCGTTTTCAATTGATGAAATTAGTGTGATACGAGTACTACTCTTTCTTGTACTTTGTGTCGTCAAAGAAAATATAAATTGCCTGAATATAACTACGATGGAGTACTGTAAACAAATATTAAAAAACAATACTTGTTTTTCATTGGAGGCTGCCGATGAATTGATCGATTGAAAAACAAAATCTGAGGAAATAAACTGATGGTAATACATAAAACTACTGATTTTTTAAAATTTGTAATTAAGTAGTATACAAGTACCGATTGTACCTGTCTATTGGTACAAATTAAAACTTTTTATATAATGTTCTGTTGGAATAATTTAATACTATTTTTTATTTTTGAAAAAAAAAACAGGGTTTTATTTAACCACCCTCAATGATTTTAAACTGCAGAGAAAGCTATTTTAAATGTTTTAAATTCTTAAACGTTTCGATTTTTGAATTTTCTGCCCTACATTCAGTACGCTTTGAAAATCAGCTGCGACAGCACTGACCGGCAGGCGCCGCAGCTGACTGCTGAGTTAGGAATAAGACGTACGGGAAATTTGAATGGCACATTGGTAAATCTTGGCTTTTTGCTCGTGCCAGGGGGGGGCACGTGCCCCCCCCTGCCCTCCCCTGTCTACGCCCTTGAGACTCTTCGAATGCTGTATCATCATCGCTTCTGAAGAACACTTAAAATGTTCGCTTATTGTGTGATAACTTTTAATTCGTCGTTCAATACCTTGAATTATGGAACCACAATATTACATAATATGTTGCAACCCTAAATTTTTCTTTGCCACTTAGGTAAACTTCATTTCCTTTCGATTCATCCAAAAATATTTTTCTAGTTCGACAAATATTATCTTCATATGTTGCGTCATCTATTAAAGATGTTGCTTCTGCTTCGATACCCTCAAAATTACCCCGAAATGTTTCCACAAAAGACACTAATCACCTCAATAATTCGACGCCAGTGGATATGTTTAGTGGATCTTGTAAAGCTAAGCTTCTCGCATTGACCCTTTCCAAAATTTTCGAGGTATGGGTTTGACCCCTCTCGAGATCCGGGGGCAGCGAGGGCGCTAAAATATGTGTTTGTTTCACTAAAAATAAATGCTAGCGCCGGCCCTGCTTTTATCTATATGCCTAGATGATCATCCAACAATATTGCACCTTTATTTAAAAATTAAGCGCCTTGGGGCTCTAGCCCTACTGAGCCCAAGGGCGTCTATATGGTGGTAATGGGGGTAACTAATTACCCAACCCAAGAAATATCTGAAACAGCATTCCTCATCATCAGTTTTTTATGCTAAAATAATGACCTGTCCTACCCACACTGAAATTAACCCCCCCCCCCCCCTCCAAGGGAAAATTACCCTCCCCAAAAGGAAAAAATATAGAGGCCCTTGACCGAGTCCCATGCCTAATACGGTCCTGCACCAATCTCGGCACCTATCCACAAGGCCACAGGGTCCCCTTGGTGTGTGACAATGTTGGAAAAAGTATAAGACCTCACAAAAATCGTAGAAATATCTTAGAAATTATCCCAGTTGGTTTTATTTTTTTCTTGTCACTTTTGAATGGGCGGTAAAATTGTGTGCCATTCTGACCTTTTTTTGTTTTCCATTAAAAAAAACTTGCCAACCCAGTAACCCCGGAGTAGCCCCCCTAAAAAATCAAAGCTAGTTACGTCTGTCCCTAGCACTTTCAATGTTTAATACCTATTTGTTAAAACAAAAACAATCACCTTTGATTCAAAAGATAGATAATACATGTTAACCAAATAAAATTTATAGTTCTTCCGTACTTCAGTTTAAAATATTATGACATTTATGGATAGCCTTGTCAAAAATATTTTTATTATTTTATTTTATTATATCTGTGTACATTGTCGTTCCAACGGAGTCCGTTTCTGGAATGTAATATTCGAATCCGGTCTCTACTCATTATCGCCAGTGCCATAACCTAATGTAAATGCTCTCTGTATATATTTTACAAAAACTGACTTCATGGGACTTGACCGTTACTCACTACAGAAACGTGACATGGCTGTCACTATCACTTGTGTAAAGAGAAATCAGTTTTGGTTAAAGATATAGGTTTATTACGGCGCAGAGGAACTTAAAAATAAAAGTAAAAAAAAAATGCACATAGTAACAATACCTATGTACTGTTGAATTTGACTCTATCATCAGATCTCACTACTTTTTACGGCCGTACAGTCAGTAGAACATAGCTCAGGTTTTTTACAGTAACGTTGTTTTCAAACAAATAAAAAAATATTTGTGCATTTAAAGCTTTTAACCTTTTAATTTTAGGTACTACTATGACAAAAATATCATGTCCAAGGTCCATGGCAAGAGATACGCCTACAAGTTTGACTTTCATGGCCTTATGGTGGCTTGTCAAGCTCAAGCTCAAGGACAAGGCGACATGATATCTTCCTATAAGTACCAACCTCACCAAAGTGATCTCGGGGCGGCTCTCTACCCTACAAATCATGGGAATAGTCCAAGGATTCCTGGAATATTACCTCCTGCAACTCAGCAACAAGGATTATTTCCACCACCTTCCTACTGGCCATATTCTTCAGGTAGTTTTGATCCTCGAGGACCTACCTTTAATTAAACAAATATTCTTTAATTAAAATTGCATTTTTTTAACTGAAAAGATGGTATTTAGAGTATACATAGAAAGAAATCTTGGCTAAAATCAACTCACTAACATACCAAATCAATCCAATCCAGAATTGATATAACGCCTATCACAAATTGAATTAATATCATTTAACTATTTCATCGACTTTGTGTCTAACTTAAAGTTTATCATTATTAGATAAATTTAAGAAAACAGGTTTAATAGAGTTTGGCGCAACTGCGATTAATATTTATATTGTTTGATAAAATTTATTAGTATATGATTGTCACAAGAAAAAATTTGATCAATTTAAGTTAAAATTTGATAAGAATTACTAGCTGTTGAGTATAGCTTAGTAAATATATGCTATAATATACCATACAATAATAATCACATTTTAGGATTTAGGATGCTTCTTGTTTAAGCACTAGGTGATTATTACTAGCAAATCTTAGATTGGTTTAACTAAAATTTTTATTAATTTAAAGAAATTTTTTATTAAATCCAGCAAAAAATTGATAAAATTTGGTAAATATATGAATAGGTATATCCATTGGGAAATAATATTTTCTACTTTTTTTATTAAACAGCAAATTATTTGAAATAGTTCTATACGAAATTATAATTAAATGAATTTAAGGATATTTTATGTAAATTAATCATTATTAGGTCATTAGTCTAACACAGTTCCATGGATTTTCCAGATTTATTCTGCTTTGATTTTACCACTACTACTGAGGGACACAACGTGTAAATTTATTTTGTAAAGAGGATGTCTTTAATATCTGAAACAAAATAAACACGAATACAGTTTAAAAATAGATTAGGGGTATACATTAGAAAAAAATAAACACTACAAGAAAAAAGTAAAAAGGTTACAAATGGAAAATATGGAACATACTAGAAACGCAGTATGGAATTATGACTTTTGGAAACTACTTTCCAAGTTAATACATACAAGGGCGTAGCCAGGATTTTGAGCAGGGGGGGGGGGCAGAATTAGGTGACCGGGAGGGCAGATTTTCTGGATCACAAGGACGCAACCCGCAGTTGTCGTGATTAGCGCTGCAGACGATTTTTTTTTTAAATTTGGGATGCTCGGACACCCAGAAGCACACCCTGAGGTAACCACTGACTGTAATACTGATGCGTATAAAGTATAACATATAAATGAAGATGATTTGAGCATTGAAAATGAAACATAGGCGTGTTTAGGATTTTTTCGTGTGGGTGCCGAGGCCGTACGCGAGCGCCCTCCTCTATAAATTTAGCCATTGATATACGTATTATGATTACAAATTAGAAACTCGAATCAGTTAAAAAAGAAAATAATGAATACCTGCTAAAACAGAACATCGCTTAACAAAAAGAATGTATAAAATTTATCAACAATTTATTTTTGCGAAACATTTTATGAAAACAAATTATTTTGCAAAAAAACAAAAAATTGTTTTCATAATAAGCCGGTAAAAGTTTGCGGTTTTATTTAAAATAAATTCAAATAAATTTGAAATTATGCTAAAATTGTCGATTATGGTGCAGGTATAGTATAGGATATTGTTAGGCCAATTTTGTAAGAAAAATTATATTACAATTTGATAATTATTTTTTCTACTAGCGTGCGCAATTCACCGTTTTCCCGCACTCATTTTGTCTCTGAAAGACTAAGTTTCCCGCACCGTGCGGGAAAATTTTTCCCGCACCGTGCGGGAAAATTTTTCCCGCACTGAGTGCGGGAATAGTTATTATCCTAACAAGTGCGGAAAGAGTCACTTTCCCGCACGCGACTGCCGTTACCCGAACGACGCGAAGCGGAGTTCGGGTAAGCAGTCGAGTGCGGGAAAGTGCCTTTCCGCATGAGTTAGGATCAAATTTTTTTCTACTAGCGTTAAAAAAACCAACATCATTTTTACAAAGTTTATTATTTTTTAATAAACAAAAAATAACAGGTATATAATGTTTACTTATTACTTATTATATATATTTATCGTAAAAGTACAATTGGATGCACTGTGTAAATTAATTGCTGAAGCTAGAGAGGTTGAAGTTGACTGATTCTGCATAGTGGAAGTTTGAAGAGACAGAGGTGTTGAACTTTCATGGACGCTACTGGGACCCGGTGCAATATCTAGGGACGTGGATGTTTCTAAGATGCAACTGGAAGTCGTTGGAATAGCTTGACTGATATTGAGAATTTTGTTGGACATATCTTTTTTCTGTTTGATGGACTCCTCTAAGACTTCATAATAATATTATTCATACATCACCAAAATTTTATTTCAATATAAAACATTAAAAAATATTTTCCCGCACTCAGTGCGGGAAAAATTTTCCCGCACGGTGCGGGAAAAATTTTCCCGCACGGTGCGGGAAACTTAGTCTTTCAGAGACAAAATGAGTGCGGGAAAACGGTGAATTGCGCACGCTAGTAGAAAAAATATTTTTTAATGTTTTATATTGAAATAAAATTTTGGTGATGTATGAATAATATTATTATGAAGTCTTAGAGGAGTCCATCAAACAGAAAAAAGATATGTCCAACAAAATTCTCAATATCAGTCAAGCTATTCCAACGACTTCCAGTTGCATCTTAGAAACATCCACGTCCCTAGATATTGCACCGGGTCCCAGTAGCGTCCATGAAAGTTCAACACCTCTGTCTCTTCAAACTTCCACTATGCAGAATCAGTCAACTTCAACCTCTCTAGCTTCAGCAATTAATTTACACAGTGCATCCAATTGTACTTTTACGATAAATATATATAATAAGTAATAAGTAAACATTATATAGGTACCTGTTATTTTTTGTTTATTAAAAAATAATAAACTTTGTAAAAATGATGTTGGTTTTTTTAACGCTAGTAGAAAAAAATTTGATCCTAACTCATGCGGAAAGGCACTTTCCCGCACTCGACTGCTTACCCGAACTCCGCTTCGCGTCGTTCGGGTAACGGCAGTCGCGTGCGGGAAAGTGACTCTTTCCGCACTTGTTAGGATAATAACTATTACATCTGTGATCTGCGTGAAAACAAACAGAGTGGACAGGAACAGCGCACGGCAGCCACGTGATGCACGCTGCAAGTAACAGAAAAAGCTTTCTTACCACTTCACACGTTTGCGCCACATGCAGCAGTGCTGCCATTTCGGGGTACAATTGTACTGAATTCAGTACAAAGTGGCCAAATTCAGTACGTCAGTACTGATCTTGGAAAAACCACTAATTTTAGTACGAACTTTCAAAACGAAACTAAAACCAAATAAGCACAAAAAATTTTGAAAAATTATTGTGACTGAAAATATATTATGAATTATGTTTAGTGGCGTTTTCAATTGATGAAATTAGTGTGATACGAGTACTACTCTTTCTTGTACTTTGTGTCGTTAAAGAAAATATAAATTGCCTGAATATAACTACGATGCAGTACTGTAAACAAATATTAAAAAACAATACTTGTTTTTCATTGGAGGCTGCCGATGAATTGATCGATTGAAAAAAAAAAATCTGAGGAAATAAACTGATGGTAATACATAAAACTACTGATTTTTTAAAATTTGTAATTAAGTAGTATACAAGTACCGATTGTACCTGTCTATTGGTATAAATTAAAACTTTTTATATAATGTTCTGTTGGAATCATTTAATACTATTTTTTATTTTTGAAAAAAAAAACAGGGTGTTATTTAACCACCCTCAATGATTTTAAACTGCAGAGAAAGCTATTTTAAATTCTTAAACGTTTCGATTTTTGAATTTTCTGCCCTACATTCAGTACGCTTTGAAAATCAGCTGCGACAGCACTGACCGGCAGGCGCCGCAGCTGACTGCTGAGTTAGGAATAAGACGTACGGGAAATTTGAATGGCACATTGGTAAATCTTGGCTTTTTGCTCGTGCCAGGGGGGGGCACGTGCCCCCCCCTGCCCTCCCCTGGCTACGCCCTTGAATACATAGTTTAGTTATTCTTACCATTTGTCATTTATTAAGTCTTCGCTTCTCAGTTTCTTAAGCAGGCTGTGTTTATCCTTTATATGGATCTGAAAGTATGGGATTATTCTTAATGCAGTCTTGCCACTTTTCATGTAATCTGTTAATTTTCATACTGTATTTCGAAATGTCTATATGTATACATTTTAAGAAATTAGCGGCCAAGTTTAATCTGGAAAACAGTCTAAACGTTTTTAATAGACTTCTGGTACTTGGACTGCGAATTAGATGCATGCTTTCTTTGTCCACATTTCTTATTAATACAATTAAATTAAACACGTTTTAGCAGGAAATCTTTTGGGAAAACAAAGAAGTCGCAAAAATATGAAAATATTCGTAAAACATAACATACATTACATTCACTACCCATATTTAATACACCTAAGTATCTAACATTAGTAAAAATATTGTTTCCTTTTCTCATACTACAACAACCACAACCAAAAAAGAACCTAAAAATAGCATACCTTTTCTCGTAGTAGAACACCGGAAAAACTAACAGACGCAGCACAGAAACTTTATTTTACACCACGAATTACTGGTAACAAATGAAGAAGTCGAATAAGCACCAAGAAGAGGCCGTTTGACCATTTAAAATTACAAAGGTTTCACTAAATTCAACTTTATTTTATTAAATCTATAAAGCTACTACTTTATTATTATATTCTGATGTCATAGATTTAATCCAGCATAAAACAAATATATAACAATTTGATCGACATAGGCTTGTACAATCTAAAATTTGATAGATCTAGCCATATTACAATTTAACTGTTAGTGCAATTCGATAAATTTGAGAAACCCAATGACAAATATTAGTAAATAAATAAATCATTAAATATAAGTATTGTAACAAATATTTTTCTAAAATGTAGCGAACAGTCTCGCTCTGAGTCTAGCAAATAGTTAGATAGATTTAAACTAAGTTTATACAGAACTAATCAAATTATTTGTGATTTTAAAATAACTAGATAGGTTTAATAACATTCTGGATAATATTTAGCATACAAGCAATAAATTTATTTCCTGATATCTATCGAAATATGCTGGTATTAATCACAGTTGTGTTATAAAAGATTCACTTTTTCTTTTTGGATTAAAATATAACTAATTGCTGCAGATTTTGTCTTTTATTGAATCAGTAAAACGATTTCATTGTTTATATCAAATGATTTCTTTCTGTGTAGTGCATGTGTCCCAACGAGGAATTATTCAACCAAAATGACCTTTATCAATTATTTTTTAAATATTTCAATCTGTAGTCAAAATGTATGGGGGATATACATATACAAAGTTATGACGCAAGCAAAAAAAAGTAATATTATAGTTAACAGTTATAATGAAATTATTTATTATGAACAACATATAGGTACAAATTAAGGAAAAAAACATTATGTTAAAAATGAAATAGCCGTCTGACCACCAGTTAGAGCAGTGTTAATCCGGGTGACCCATTGAAACAAGGTTAATTTATCAGAATGAGGAGTAAACTTTTGAGACCCCATATGAGACAGTCATTATAGAATCAGGATACCTGAAACTTGTGGTATGGTACCATTTACTGAATTTACAGACTCTAAACAGGTTTTAAATTTTAACTTAGTTCTTTACAACTTAAAATGTCATTGGGCTACACTATATAATAAAAGTGATATATCAGATTGGTTTTTATATTGTCAATAATTTGTCATATACGAGCCCAGTCGCATATGAATTGGAACAAATAAATCTATACACAACTTTATATTTCGAATGTAGTTGTTACTTAATTTTTGTAATATCAGCAAATACAACTAAGTTTATTTAATTTTGATACTATGTGGTGTTAGCAATTAATAAACAATAACTATTTTGTATATTTCCTGGTCCTGCGGTCATGTGATGATTAATTGAAAAAAGTAAACTTTTTTATATTTTTACGTTTCGGTTTATTTTTTGCTAAAC
This sequence comes from Philopedon plagiatum, assembly GCA_963971165.1. Taxonomy (NCBI): domain Eukaryota; kingdom Metazoa; phylum Arthropoda; class Insecta; order Coleoptera; family Curculionidae; genus Philopedon; species Philopedon plagiatum. The sequence continues at coordinate 83,535,369 of OZ020192.1, read as the reverse complement.
CATCTTCAGAAATTGTCTACAAAAAATTTTTTTAACTTTAAACATTGGATAAATTTTAAATATAAATGAAAAATAACATACCTTAATTTAGCTTGTACACATTATACTTAAACTATTACATTTTTGAAATTTTGCTATGAATAATTACACATCTGAACTTTTCAAAGGTATCTTTTAGACTGGTATAATAGAGCGGTACATTTAGGGTTTTATTGCCGGGTAAAGGTACGCTTGGAAATTCCCATTTAGGTACTTATAACTATATTTTCATTTCTATTTATTTATGCAAAAATTTGCATTTTATTACGAAATTAGGTTGTTGTAAATGACGCTCAAGTTTTCTGTATCAGTTCTAAAATTGATAGTGTTATTTGTTTTTTTAATATGAATCATTTCTTTTATGTTACGTTTTTTATTATTTGTTTCATAATCCAATATTTGCACATCGTTGAAGTTAAAATTATGTAAATTGTCCAATGCATGTTTTGATAGAGCCGTGGGATTTGTATTTGTGTTTCTTATGCTGTTTTTATGTTCCTTAATTCGGTTTTTTAGATATTGTTTTGTCTGTCCAATGTATGTTTTTGGACAGTCTAAGCATTCGATTTTATAAATTAAGTTTGTTTGGTTATCTTTGGGTGTGTTTGGTTTTAATTTAGTATATAGTTTCTTTGTTTTATTGTTGGGTTTTTCAGCGATATTAATGTTATATGGTTTAAGGACTTTCTTTATTGTTATTTATTTCAGGAATATATGGTAATGAGATATATTTGTTTGTTTCTGAATTTTGAGGTTTGGATTTTCTGGTGCTATTGTATATTTTATTTATTCGGTTTTTAATGATTGGTTCAAAGAATTTTTTTGGGTAATTATTGTTTTGTAAGACATTTTTTATTTTATTTAAGTTTTGTGGTCTATTTATCGGGTCAGTTAGGATGACAGCTCTATCAATAAGTGCATTGACCACACTTTTTTTGTATTTATTAGGGGCGAATGAATTAAAATTGAGATATCTACCTGACCACACGGGTTTATTATACTAATTTGTTTTGATGTTGCCATTATTATCGTATGAGATGGTTATGTCTAAAAAGTTTATTGAATTATTTGTTTCTTTTTCATAAGTAAATTTAAGTCTATGATGAAAAGTGTTGAATTTATCCAGAGTGTATTGAAGCTTATTTTCAGGAATACATAGAATACAATCATCTACAAATCTTTTAAAGAAGTAAGGTTTGTATCTAGAGATTTGATGACATTTTCCTCAACATATTCCATAACAAGAAAAATTATTACCAGGCATGGGTGAAATGGCCAATACTACAAACGGAAGAAGCACACAAATCAACTCAAACCTTCTGAAAAAATTTGAACAAACAAACAAAATAATAGCTAAAGAAATTAATCGTAAACATTTTCTTGTAAGATGCAAAAATTTGCAACTAATTCCGAAATTTCTTCAAATTAAAAATAAAAATTTTAATTTTCACAAGACCGAATCACAATCCAAATATAATAAAATTCTTAACATATTTTACTTTCAAATTTTAAGTCTATGTATCAGTGACTGCTTCTCAAAAATAAAATTCCACACTAACTCAATAAATAAAGTTAAACTTGAACTTTCTAAATACATACTATGAAAATACTTTTTTACCCCGTTTTTACACAAAACAAAATAAAAAATATGAAATATTATTTAATAACATAAAAAATAGACATATAAATAAAATTAACCAACTAATGAAAAAACAACATTTAACAAAAAAAGAAAACAAAATCAATAATAACTGGATAACAAATCTAACCAAAATAGATATACCTGACCACATAAAATACATTCTCTCGCTTGGCCCAAAATTTTCTATTAATGAAAAGATAAAACCCAACCAATTTGAAAATATAATTACTAATATTGAAGAAGGAATCGAAAACCTAAACCCAAATGACAAAGAAATAATCAGAAATAGAATCACAAATATATTAACAAATTGTAAAAATTCATTACTAAACTCACACAAAAAAACTAAATGTAAACTGAATTATTTATTAAAAGAAACTAAATCCTTTTTATTACAAAACCCATCAATATATGTCCTCTCAGCAGATAAAAGTAATAAAACAGTCATGGAAAAAAATGAATATAATAAAAAAATGTCAGAACTTCTAAACGATTCATCCACATATAAAAAAGAATCCTGCAACTTAACAAATAAAATTCAAATGATATTAAATAGTATTTTAAATAACTGGCTTAAAAAAAATTATATAGATAAAAAATTAAAAAATAAATTAATCTGCCATAATGGCCAACCCCTCTATATATACGGACTACCAAAATTACATAAAACAAATAATCCTCTACGACCCATTGTTAGTACAATTGGGTCTGCCACATACAACCTATCTAAATTTCTATCAAATACGCTATCAAATGCCCTTGGAAAATCAGATTACCATATTAAAGACTCATGGGACTTTCACAAAACAATTAAAAATAAACAAATTCCCAATAACCACATACTTGTTTCGTTTGATGTTGTTTCTCTATACACACATATTCCAATAGAACTAGCCATTAAAAGCATAAAAGAAAAATGGAATTTAATAAAAAACTTTACTACCATTCCCGAAAATGAATTTATTGAAGCAACAAACCTTTGTCTAAAATCTACTTTCTTTCAATACAACAACCAATTTTATTCCCAAATTTATGGAGTAGCTATGGGGTCACCCATTTCTGCTACCATCGCAAATCTTGTTATGGAATATGTTGAGGAAAATGTCATCAAATCTCTAGATTACAAACCTTACTTCTTTAAAAGATTTGTAGATGATTGTATTCTATGTATTCCTGAAAATAAGCTTCAATACACTCTGGATAAATTCAACACTTTTCATCATAGACTTAAATTTACTTATGAAAAAGAAACAAATAATTCAATAAACTTTTTAGACATAACCATCTCATATGATAATAATGGCAACATCAAAACAAATTGGTATAATAAACCCGTGTGGTCAGGTAGATATTTCAATTTTAATTCATTCGCCCCTAATAAATACAAAAAAAGTGTGATCAATGCACTTATTGATAGAGCTGTCATCCTAACTGACCCGATAAATAGACCACAAAACTTAAATAAAATAAAAAATGTCTTACAAAACAATAATTACCCAAAAACATTCTTTGAACCAATCATTAAAAACCGAATAAATAAAATATACAATAGCACCAGAAAATCCAAACCTCAAAATTCAGAAACAAACAAATATAGGTATCTCATTACCATATATTCCTGAAATAAATAACAATAAAGAAAGTCCTTAAACCATATAACATTAATACCGCTGAAAAACCCAACAATAAAACAAAGAAACTATATACTAAATTAAAACCAAACACACCCAAAGATAACCAAACAAACTTAATTTATAAAATCGAATGCTTAGACTGTCCAAAAACATACATTGGACAGACAAAACAATATCTAAAAAACCGAATTAAGGAACATAAAAACAGCATAAGAAACACAAATACAAATCCCACGGCTCTATCAAAACATGCATTGGACAATTTACATAATTTTAACTTCAACGATGTGCAAATATTGGATTATGAAACAAATAATAAAAAACGTAACATAAAAGAAATGATTCATATTAAAAAAACAAATAACACTATCAATTTTAGAACTGATACAGAAAACTTGAGCGTCATTTACAACAACCTAATTTCGTAATAAAATGCAAATTTTTGCATAAATAAATAGAAATGAAAATATAGTTATAAGTACCTAAATGGGAATTTCCAAGCGTACCTTTACCCGGCAATAAAACCCTAAATGTACCGCTCTATTATACCAGTCTAAAAGATACCTTTGAAAAGTTCAGATGTGTAATTATTCATAGCAAAATTTCAAAAATGTAATAGTTTAAGTATAATGTGTACAAGCTAAATTAAGGTATGTTATTTTTCATTTATATTTAAAATTTATCCAATGTTTAAAGTTCAAAAAAATTTTTGTAGACAATTTCTGAAGATGGTTTAGCAAAAAATAAACCGAAACGTAAAAATATAAAAAAGTTTACTTTTTTCAATTAATCATCACATGACCGCAATACCAGGAAACATACAAAATATTTATATCTAATAACGGTCAGGAAAAACCAAACAAAAAATTATAAACAATAACTGCTCTTTATTTCTGTTACAATAATAATAATAATAATAAAACAAAAATTTTTTGTTATGTCTGGCGCATATTAATTGGACCGTAACTCTCTCGTTAAGATAAATATGTTTTTACGTGATAAAATACCGCACGTAATTACTTGAGGCAAACATCTGATCACGTTGGCGGTAAAGACAAAAGTTATGTTATAATTACTTCAGTATTTAAAATTGTGCGAAATTCCATTGTTGCTACCCACCAAAAGGGAATTAGGTTGGGGCACAAAATTGCAAAAAATTTAAGCATTGCTCAGGGAACTATCAGAAACATTATCGCGCAGTTTGATAAAATGGGAAATACGCAGATTAAGGCTAAATCTGGTCGTCCGGCGTCCCTCGAATATTACGGGATACGGCTTCTACAAAGTATTTTTTTTATATAAAGATAAACTATAAAAGTTAACCATTTTTTTATTTAAGGCGAAAGAAAAACCACTTATGCCTCAAAAACAAAAAAGGATACGAGTCTTGTGGGCCAAGGAGCACAAAAACTGGACTGAACGTCAGTGGGATTCAAATACGAGTAAAAGTGTTTTTTCTTGCGCCTAAAATTAAAAAAATGGTTAACTTTGATTTTTCATTTTTTTTATAACACTTACTTTGTAGAACCTGTACCCCATTTTTTATTTTCCTCAAACAAGTGTCTTTTGATACTCTTCTACCAATCGCTTCTGACCATTTTACAGCTAATTCTCTTGATAGAGCTCGGCGATCTTCTTTGATAAGTGCACGCAGAATACGCTAATCACTTTTTGTAACATTCGAGGGATGACCAGTTTTAGCCTTAATCTGAATATTTCCCGATTTGTCATACTGTGTAATAATATTTCTGATAGTTCATTGAGCAATGCTTTAATTTTTTGCATATTTGTGCCCCCTAACTCCCTTTTGGTGGGCAGCAACAATGTAATTCCGCACATTGTAAGATTCCGCGAACCATTTTGACAACTAACAAAATTCAAACCCAAATTTTAAATTCTGAAGTAATTATAACTTTTGTCTTTAACGCCAACTTGATCAGATGTCGGCCTCAAGAAATTACGTACGGTATTTTACCACGTAAAAACATATTTATCGTAATGAGAGAGTTATGGTCCAATTAACATGCGCCAGACATAACAAAATCTTTTTTGTTTTAATATTATTATTGTAACAGAAATAAAGAGCAGTTATTGTTTATTGATTGCTAACACCATATAGTATCATATAAACTTAGTAGTATTTGCTGAGGCTACAACAATTAAGTAACGACTACATCAGAAATATAAAGTTGTGTATAGATTTCTTTGATCCAATTCATATGCGACTGGGCTCGTATTTACGATCAAGTGTCAAGTACTAAAGCTACCCTAAATATTCACTGGCAGACCTAATCTGTGTCACCGGTAGCATATTTTCGTTTTCTGTGCTGATGGGCAAATCGAATATGGAAACTATCGTGTAATCTTTTTACTACACACTACACGAGTATGGCTGCCTGATTTGAGTCGCATACCAATTTATGCTGCTACTCCATAGTAGCAGGAATATATCAAATTTTAATGTAATGCACTTTTATTGTCAAACGGAGCTCCGACGTTTGCTACACCAGAACCTTCTCGATGTGCTTCGCTAGACAGAGACAAATTTGTCTGTCTAGCTAGCACATCGAGAAGGTTATTTTTTTTTTATCTTCCGACAGCCCACGAAGACCGAAGTCTAAGTACTATGTACCGTGGGTGTACTGGGGGGTCGACTCACACATCCAGAGCTGGAAACATCCGTAGGGATTTCACCAGCCCTTTAAGAGGATGTGTGGGGTGGTACCACCTCGGTCGAGGAAGAATTCCTCTACCACCTTCCTTATTTAGTGCGAGACACGGCATTCCCAGGCGGTGACCCATCCAAGCAATAACCGTGCCGAGCGTAGTTTAACTTCGGTGACCGAACGCAGTGGCTCGACCACCAAAGTTAAACGTCGCCTAAATGGCTTATGGCTACACGATTGCGCACCTAAAGTCCGTCTCACGAGTCGAGAGCTGGCGGAAAAGTGCGGACACGCCTATGCCTCCACAGCTGAAACGCCACGTTTTACGTCTTTTACCTCCCTGCCACCTCAGGCGTTGTAGTTCTAGAGTCGTGCAACGGACTACCACATTTGACACATTTAAGCCGACCTCTCAAATTACACGCTTGTCACTTGTCACACAATGGCTCTATGACTAGTCACTTAGATAGTTTTGTTTGGTCTAGTTGTAAGTTGTAACCGTTTTTACAAGACGTGTGGCTAATTAATTGAGTTATGGATGAAATAACGGTGCCTTTGAAGAGTTTTGACTCAAACTATAAGGCGTTAGTAGTGACGGAGAAGTTTTTTTTATTTATTAACGTTTTCCAAACTATTAGAGTTCAAAAAAAATTGTCGAAAAAGTGTTTTTTGTTTTATTTATGAGTTTTGAATTAGGTAGCTTAAATGTGTAGTAAACGGGATACACGATTATTGTGTCCATTTCCTATTAGATAGTAGCGCTATTATAGGAACTGAATTTCGTTCCCTGGTATATAAAACCGGCACCCTCAACCTTTGATTTTAAACAGGTAGCTCTTTTCGCTTTAGACAGATTTTCTTGACCTTTCGACAAATTGTGTACAAATTCATCGAAATTTTTAGCGGATTTTCGATTTGATTTATGTCCTATGATGACGTATATGTAATACGTATATGGAAAAGCAAATGTCCTAATGTCCTATATATATGTATTCCATAAGAATAAATATATTGAAATAAAACCAACTTAAAAATGAATGTGATGGTAAAGCATTCTGGATCATGATTCAATGATGCTTTATTATTGTGCCTAGGTAGAATAATAAAGGAACATTTTATTTTCCCCGGTATAATATTTAAATTTTTTACTTTGTTGCCTGTGTAAAAATAATTAAAATTTCTCTAAGGATAAAAAGATACCAACTGGAAATGTGAATAAAGATTTAGGCTGGGTACCGTTTTTTATACCGGCGAGTGTACCTATTATTTAACATTTTTTTTTATTTCGGGAATGTGTGCAATTTTATCACTTTATCACACAGATAGTTTTGTAAAAAACCTTTATTATATAATTGTTATTGTTAAGACGCTTATTTCTGTGGTAATCAATATTCCAGAGAGTACTATATACAGTGCGTCCCACTTGATATGGAAACATCTAAGTAGTTCTAAGTTTGTTTTTGTTTCAAACAGATAATATGCACCAAAAACTGCATTTTGACAATACTCAACCCCAATAACATGACAAATGCAAAATTTAAGAGAGTAAGCGTACTCTCCACCTATGGATCGAAAGAATTTCTTATTTATCGTACACTTGTGTAGTCGATGAAAATCGGCTAATGTGTGTAAGCAGTCCAATGCAATTTTGTAGCACACCCATTGGGTGAACTAGCTGGCGCAAGCCACATTTTACCCATCCAAAACCTCCCCGGCAGGCACATGCGCATACTACATAGGCTGATTCCACCCCAACCCATCATTTCTCTGGTAAGGGCTGTCTCACGTTCCACGAAAAACTCCAACAACTGCATTTCTTCTCTTCGACGCCTAAAGGAACGAATACGGCGATATATGGAACGCATTGTGAGTCTATTCTCTTCCAAAAAAATGTTTCCTACCGATCTTGAGGTGCTATGCCGAATGCCGATCCCTTAGGGCAAGCAGTCTCAATCTCCTATTTTCTCGATCTGTCCTTCCTCTAGGTCGTCCAGAGCCTCTTCTGCGACGTTGCCTACCATCTTCTGACCAGCTTCTCCAACAACTAATAATTGTTGCAATATTTCCTCGCATCCGTCTACCGATTTCGCGAAAGCCAATTCATGCCTTACGTAGCCCAATGATACAACCCCTTTCAAAATCACTTAGTTAATGATAAATATCGGCCGTCTTCGAACTGTTGGCATTTTAACACATTAACACGGGCCTACAACTGTTAAAACTGTTTCAATGGAATGAGAACAAACTGATTGAGAGTAGAGAATAAAATCAAACAATTTTTTTGAAGGGAATTGTCAAAAAACGAGATAAAGACTTCACTTTTTTCTTGAATTTTTTATCTTTCATTAGGTACTCTAAAAAGTCTAAGCATAAGTACATAATTTGGTTATATTATTAAAGTTCGGTCTCTAATTATCACGTTAAACTCTCAGATCATAGGCCTACATAAAGTGGGACACACTGATCTAGATATTTCAAGACCATTTAGAAATTTAGAAAATAAATAAATATCAATTTAATTTTATTGTACCTAATTAATTCTGTAAAAACATGTGTACTAAATAACTTTAAGTTATTATAATAAATGGCTGAAGAACCTCGGACAATGGTCATTTGATATGTTATCAATAAAGCACACTATAAACAAATTAATATGGTTTTTAAATACATATTTAATATAAAAATTATGATACTCTTAGATGTGCCAAAAAAAAAACGCAAGAAAACATTACAGAAATATTTTGGTAGGTGATAAATCAAATATTTTTTTAAACTTTTGGTATTCAGTCAGAGTAGTATTCCATCCAGATATCCGTTATCTGATGCTGACATTGCTGACTGGAATGCTTTATTATTGTAATTAACTTTCTGCCAAAGTTAAATAAGATTTTAGATGTAATATTAAAAAATAAACCTATGAAAAAAATGAATTGTAGATTATAAAATTTAAACTTTAGGTTTGTTCGTTTGTGCTGCACGAAGCTGCTGGAGTTTTTCTACCAGGCGTCCTTATCTTGATAGGAATAAAATAAAACGTTCCCTAAGGGCAGAGCGGTTGGAGTTAGTTACGTCATCGAGTACAATACAACAGAATGTTTTTTTTTAGAAAAATAGACATTAGGTAACTAATAAATCGTTCATTTGCCGGATCCCTGCTTTTCCAATTTGGCAAGAAATGAACATTTTTGCAATAATTATAAAAAAATTTATTATGAAAACGGACGATAGCTCGCAACATTGCCTTTTTCATCTCTTCCGTTTATATTTATTTGATCTTTTCTGATAATTTAACTCGCACGCCCTTCGTTAGTCTTGTTTCATATAAACGCGAATATTGTCGCCATTGGTCAGGTGCACATTAAAATTTGAATCTGACCAATTAGAATAATATTCGCATTTCGCGTTTATATGAAACAAAACTTACGCAGGTAATCTAATCCTCATAGTTACATGTTTCTTTGTTTTTTTGTTACAATCTTAAAAGTGGTTTGTCGGGGGTTTTGCAAACTAATTTTGTTTATATCAATGTTTGATTAATGTCGATATTTGATCCAAAAATATCTACCTTATAATGTATTATTAAAAATATAAATGGTTCTTTTCTTGCACTGTACTCGATGATGTAGACTAAATTGCAGCCGCTGCGCCGCTTAGACTACTAAAGAATGCGGTTTTTCACAAGTTCTTCTACGGGTATATTTTCGTCTAGCTTAAACACCTAACAGAAAACAATAATTCACGAGCGCTCCTGCATTGCTAGCCTTTTTCAATTGATGCAATACAAACGTACAAATATTACATATGTAAGTAGGTATGTTCAAACTCGTGACGTTGACTCACATACATTTTATGTTATGAAAATTGGTTGTACCCAATAGTGGAGGTGTATACCTTGTTCAATGTAATATTGATAGGTATGTCATTCAACACGTGTACCTATTTATCTTAATCCGAAGTCAGTCCGAATATGAAGTCAGGTAGCAGTACAAGTGTCGGAAAATATAAATTACGAAACGCAAGGAAAGCCTTTAAGCAAATTTATTTTTAATGCATTTAAGAGACTTTCTCGAACAAAAATTATTTTGAAGCTTATATAGATGATTTTTTTCTGGGAAAATGCTTGCAAGCTTAATTAAACTTCTATAATTGTATAGCCCCCCGACGGCACGCCACTGTTACCGCTGAAATAATAGTATTTTTTTTAATGTTGCTTCAATTCGAAAACGTAATTTTAAAAAAGTATTCGGATAAATCCAAAAATTTCAGTTACAATTTAGATTTTTCATAAAACACAATGTGAAAAGTAAAAATGTCTGTTTAGTAACTCTAGAACATTAGCTTAAAAGAAATAAATACGCAGAAGAAGTGTTAAAAATAAACTTCTAAATTTTATACAGAGTGAGAAGCCAGGTGCGCATTTTATCGACAGTTTATCAGATCTTCAGGTCTCGGGGTTTCTAAATCACAAAAAAAAATGTTTTTTCATTTCCATGGGTCTGTCTGAACTTGAGAAAACTACTTAAACAGAAAATTAAATTTTGCATAATATAAATTAGGCTTAGTCTTGGCTTGAAAACGGCTACATTTCCGGCAAAATATGTATATACAGGACGGGCACCGTAAAAAACTATAATTTCTATTTTTGTTGCTTTAACTAAAATATGACTTATTTTACAAAAATTGCATTTTGATACAAGGTCTGCAAACTAGTCTGGCCTGTTGGAAAGCTTCCAGAGCCATTGAAACTTACACACACACCCACACACACGATACAAGGTGGGTAACTAAAAAACAATTAATTCTGTGGGTTTTTACTCTAATTAAAGCACTATATATTTACCTAACACAAATAATACTTGTTTAGTAGTAAGTTATATCTTGCATCAGTATGTTATTATTTATGAAATTAAATCTCGGTAGGTACTTTTAATTGTGTTGTGATAGATTTTTATGTCTTAGATTTGTAAATTTTAGTATTTGGATATTCCTAAAGCTTTTAGTTTTTTTTTTATTGATAAAGCCTGCGGCGTTTACTGTTATTAAAACTGGTCTGCAAGACCAACCATTAATTTTTCTCTAAATTCTTAAAAACTAAAATCCTTATATACTAAAGTTCACCCAATGGAGTCCTAAAGGTTTATCTGTTGTGTCTCATGGCCATGGCACTTAGCACTCAACACACTTGCGCACTGTACTATGTTTTCAAAAGTCTATACTAGTTCAAAGGGCTTGGTCCTCTTCAGCCTTCTAACTAGGTCCTGGTTGTCAAGAAGCCTGATGGCTTCGACGTTAACGTGCCGATGGAGTCGAGACTCGTGCTTGATGGCAAATCTTCTAATTTCACTAGCGACATACGGGATACCAAGATCGCGATGTAGGTCGCTATTTCGTATGTACCACGGTGCACTAACTATGTTTCGTAATACTTTATTTTGGAAGGTTTGGATGCGTTTGATGTGGCTCTCCTTGGCACAGCCCCATAACTGGATGCCATAAACCCAGACTGGTTTTAAAATCTGGTTGTATATCATGATTTTACAGTGTATTGACAGCTTAGATTTTCGTCCCAAGAGCCACTACAACTGTCTATATTTGAGCCCTAGTTCAGTGCGTTTAGTTCTGATATGTTCCTTCCATCTTAGTTTCGCATCTAAGGTCAGCCCCAGGTATTTGGCAGCAGCATAGGGAACTATGATACCATTTATGTTAATTGGTTGACGATTGCCTATTCTTTTGTTGGTAAAGTTGACACAAATAGATTTTTGCTCATTAAGCTTAATCTTCCAGTCTGTGGTCCAATTGTAAATCTGGTCGCTAGCATGTTGGAGTTGTCTGGTTACTGCATCTAGGTCTGTTCCTACTGCTAATACAGCAGTGTCATCAGCGAATGTAGCCACAGTTACATTTTCTGTTTGTGGGAGATCACAAGTGTACAGTAAATAAAGGACGGGTCCCAAGACGCTTCCTTGAGGCACACCTGCTTTAACTTCCTTCAGTTTGGAGTATTCATCCTCCTGTTTAATTCTGAACACTCTATCTGTAATGTAGGAGGTTAGCAACTCTACATATTGTTTTGGTAACATTCTGTTTAATTTGTTAATTAGCCCTTTGTGCCAAACTTTACCAAAAGCTTGAGCTACGTCAAGGAAGATAGTTGAGCAGATCAGCTTTTCTTCTAGTGCCCTTTCTATGATGTCTGTTATTCGATGGACTTGGTCTATCGTGGAGTGCTTGCATCTAAAGCCAAATTGATGATTTGGGATTAGGTTACTGTTCTCTATTATAATCTTAAGTCGTTTTAAGAAAAGCTTTTCAAATAATTTTGAAATAATTGGTAGTAGTGATATGGGCCTGTAAGATTTGGCTTCATTCGGTGGTTTGCCTGGTTTTGGTAGCATAATGACTTCAGCCACTTTCCAGACGCCAGGGACGTGTTTTAATCTAAGTGTTGCATTAATTAGGTAAGTCAGCATAACTATACCTTTTTTTGGTAGTTGTTTTAAAATTTCTCCTGTTATAAGGTCAAACCCAGGGGCTTTTTTGGCGCTTAAATTGTTTTTGATTTCGTTCGCTACTTCTTTAGGAGTGACTAGTGCTATTTCATTCTCTTGGATATTCACAGACTCTTCCATATTGACATTGGACTGGATATCATTTGGCTGAAAAATTTCGGCTAGATGTTCTGCAAATGCTTCAGCCTTTTCCTTATTATCTCTTGCCCAAGTACCATCCCTTAATTTGATGGGTGGCATTTGGGTGATTGGCCTTTCGAGTTTTTTCGTTGCCTTCCATAAGGAGAAATCCTTGTCTTCATCAGCTGATAAATAAAAGCTTTTAGTTGAAATTTAGATTTCTCATTTTACAGCGTAAAATAATAGGGAGAAAACTGTTAATTTTGCTGCGACTCTAGAATAATATTTTATACTGAAACCGAACTTAAAATTTTACGTGTGAAATTATTTTTTTTACAGGATGGGAAATTTATTGTAGATATTTAATTGTTGAATAGTACCTAAGTATGCTATAATTTGACTTGTTGTTAGAACCTTAGTTAATGTAACTTACGTGCTACTTTATTTTTGACAAAAGACGTTTTCATATTTTATTATTATCGAGAGAAAATCCATGCAAATTTTTTTATAGATTTTCAGTACTGCTTTACTGAACTTATGAGAAAGTATATAAACTAAGGACTAGGCAAGAATTTAGACCTACCTTGATAGTAGACAGTTTTGAATTATAATTTACTTTATTTTTATTAACATTCCTTTGTTTCAATTTCCTGTTTATTTTTAAATATATTATATCCTATATAATACGCATGGAATTACAATCTTGCAAAAAAGGCAAATCAAAAGGATTTTATAAATTCCGTCAAAGTATTAGAATAGGGACAGTGCTAAAAAAAATATATTATGTATTTTTTTTTGTTATTCAGAAATGTTGTACTTGTTGCAAGGATTTTTTTTTGAAATAAATACCTACTGATTTTTCTCTGTATAGACTGTAATAATCAAGTTCACTTTTCCATAGATTTTTTAAATTGTCTTTTTACTGAGAAGTGTTTAATTAAGACTAATTAGGGATATAATGAAATAATGAGTAAACCTAGTATTGATGAAAAGCGTTTAGTTTGAACTAGTGGATTCATGAATTCATAATTGAGAGCATACATAAGTTACAGGGCCTATTTTCAACCTAGGCTGTCGCAAATTTTCGGACCCCCTATTAGGATGACCAGTTTTTCGAGTGGAAATGGGATAGAGGCAATAGTAATAGGAGGGTGAAAAAATTAAGACGCAGGTGGCGCATTCGTCAGTACCAAAAATTTATCTGATGAGAATTTAATGAAAGTTTGTAAAAGTGATAGAAAAAATACAATAAAACATATGAAAACATTATATTTATTGAATTTATCTAAAAAATTAAATATTTAAAAACAAAAAAAAGTGCCGTTTTTATTTTAAAAGTCGCTCTACATATCGCATATTTATCAATACATAATTTAAAGTATCTTTGAGGGCGCGCTTGTGCCGCATGCCGGAAAGTTTTTTTCTACGCCGCGGCCTTTTTATCTTTTAAACACCGTGTTTTTTGTTTAAAAGACAAAGAGGCCGCCACGGACACCGACTTCGCGTTGGGCGACGTGGTTAAATTTTAGGCCCCTTTATAGAAGTTAAAAATAGCCGCCTCTCTTTTTGCGAATTGGAATATGGAATAAAGTGTAAAGAATGCTATTGTGATAAGATTTTAAACACAAAACGATTGCCATTTGCCGGGTTGTTATTCGTTTAATAATGCGTTTGTGCTTTTTTATGGTTTTATGTTTACTATTTGGACAACGGTCTAAGGGATGGGTGCTACTTTTTATCCCGAGCTTCCGCATGCGCAGAGGACCTGTGCTTCATTCGAATACTTCACAAATGACATTAGGGGAACGTTGGGTAAAATATTTTTATTTTAAAGAAAAATTAGTGGAACGGATATATTATGATGTAAAAATATATGTTAATTAATAAGAAATAAGAGCTAACCGAGATCTCTGCTCTAAAAGGTGCAGAAATAAAAATTGCAAAATAAAGTCAGTTAGTTAAATACGCTCTCGGACAGGTTTGCTCAGTTTTAGGTTTCATCAGTATCTGTTTTAATAAACTGTCAGTTGTATGTGGTGCTGCTAAAATTTTATACCAACACGAATCGCGCAGTCGCAGTAAAAAACTCAGCAAAGATAAAAAATTAAAAAAAGATACTGATGAAACCTAAAACTGAGCAAACCTGTCCGAGAACGTATTTCACAACTCCTTGGCCATAAGAGGAAATTATATTATTTATAAGAACAGCTTTAATGCCAAAAATATGGAACACTTAAAACAAAACTAAAAACCAGAGTGGACAATGAGCAACGAGGAATACTTCAAACAAAACTAGAAACCAATACACACAAAGTTAAACGGTTAAAAAGTTAGGTTATAAGATTAACAAAGGACAGAAGCTTCTGTCTACGCATGCGGAAGCCCGGGATAAAAAGTAGCACCCATCCCCTAGACTCTTGTCTATTTTGGGCCCCAACTTGTCACTGGGCCCTAGGCACGTGCCTAATGCGCCTAATGGTAAAATAGGCCCTGCACAAGCATAACAAATTAACCTTTATAAGTTTTCGCAGGTCTTAATTTTGTTTTTACTGAAAGCTGTTTAATTAAGATTAATTAGGATTATAATGAGTAAACCTAGTAAATATTGACAAAAGCGTTTAGTTTGCACTATTGGATCCATGAATTCATAATCGACAGCATACATATGTTGTAGGTATAAAAAATTACATTTCGAGAAGCTTTATAAGTTTCCGCATGTTGTCAGTGACACATATATTAAAATAGCACATTTTACAGTCGATGTTTAAAAAATCCAAATCTCAACATGGAACTACAGTATTAGTTCTCCTAAAATCCTTACCAGGCCTAAAAACTAAACATTAATTTAACTTCTAAAAAGGTTTCTGGCAAAACTGGGAACCAAAGGCAGCCCTGGTGCAGCGCATGTATCTTTAAGTACCGGCCGTCCGGCAGAGCCAAAATCAGCTCCAGTAAACAGAATTTAGAATGTTATTATTAGGTACTATTTTTTTTAATTGTTGTTGCTTACTTAATATTAAGAACCAATGACTATGCCGTGTAGACCCATGAAGGAGACATACTAAATATGCCATTAAAGAAACCCAAATTTGTCTTTTAAAACCGCGCGTCCCACAATTTCGACATTTGAATGGAATTTTTGCGGTGTAAAAAAATTAAAGATTCGTTGGCGGATACATTTTTTCTGTTATAATAGGCAAGTTTTTTAATTTACCGGAAAGAATATCCAGTAAAATGCTAAATTCTAATTTTTATGGATGATATACGTACTTATGATAAATTTAACTTCTATTTTGAATATCCAGTAAAAAGATAGATCCTAATTTTTACGGATAACATACCTATACCAATACCAAATTTAACTTTCTCTAGATCTACTAGAAATACTTTTATGAAAAATGTATATAGGTACCTATTTAAATTTTAACTGGCTATTGTTTTAGTTTTTTTCTTCCTTGTTATTTCTTTGATTAATTACTTTTTTCAACTTCCGCTCGACTATATATCAAAACCCTTTAGTTTCGCAGTTCAATAATGTCCTTCTTTTGAATTTTATTATATAAAGTAATTTCTAACGTTTGGCGAGCACTATATGAATATCAAGCCAATTCAAAAGAGTCGACTCCAAAAAAAAAAAGAAATTGTCAAACTGCCCAGTAGCGGATGCTGGCACTGGATGGCGTCCACCAGTTGGTGGATCCTGTACCATGATACAGCTTTATTAACGCCTCTGTCAAATTTACTACAAGAATACTTATAATGATACTTATATGTAAATGGTATTTTTTTGGTAATATTTCTTGTGTTAAATATAAAAAATACACTTATTTGCTAACAACTGTTCATAATTTAAACGTAATGTCTTTTTAAATTAGAATAAAAATGTTTGACACGTTTGGAATAATTTGAGAATCTGAATTGTAGTTAACGAGTTTTTAAATTTTACTGTACTGTGCTGTACCAGTGCTTTAGTTTGTAAAAATATTACCTGTTATTTTTAAATAAAATATAAGTTTTCAAATAGCATTTTTATTAATGTTAACATAGGTACCCATAAATTTGCACAGTATTGTGTTAAAAAAATTAATATCTACCATAAAAAAATAAAATACTGCAAACTTTTATATCGAATACACTATGGCGAGTATGAGAAACAAAAAACAATAAAAAATAAAAGAAATTCTATCAATAGCAGCAGCCAGTAGAACCCAGTCTTCTTGCATTGAAGGCTTTTCAGAATGGTGGCTTTTTACTATACCATGCTCATCACCAACATGCATATCATCAAAGTCTGTAACTTGGTGATCTCTCATTTCTTCTGCAGTGACCCTATGGACGGACATAGACGACTAAAACATTTATATTATCGATAATAAACATAAACCAATATCTGTAACTTGCATTCATTTAAAACTAATATACAACCAGTGGCGGCTCCTGAAATTTTAGGTGTGTCGTATCTCAGTTCCTACGCATGGGACCCACACCAAATTATAGGATGTTACTATTGGGTACTCTAGAAACATTTTCGTAAAAAAGTATTTAATTTTAAAATTTGCGAAAAAAAGTTAATTTTTCTGGGCCGCTTCACCTGAGATCTGACAAAGTTCTGAAGAAAATTTTACTTCCAAGTTTTTTTAATAAATTTTATCAGATTTTATCGATAGAATTCAAATTTCATTGAATTACCCGAAATTAATTACTTTTTTCAAATTTTTACCCTAAAATGTTTTGTCTTAAGAAATAATTTAAAATGGCATTTCTTTAAGGAAAATTACGAATATTTTCACCAAAGGAATTTGTCGATAAAATTTAATATACTTTATGAAAAAATAGGGTGAGTAAAATTTTCTTCAGTGCTTTCTCAGATCTCAGGTGAAGCGGCCCAAAAAACTACCTTTTTTTCGCAAATTTCAAAATTAAATATTTGTTCACGAAAATGATTGTAGAGTACCCAACAGTAACATTTTATAATTTGGTGTGGGTCCCATGCGTAGGAACTGAGATAAGACAATCTGAAATTCCAGGAACCGCCACTGTATATATACAACATGAAAAACAGGCATCAAAAAATATTATTTTTTGTACCTATTCGTTAATAGGTCTGTCGCTAAAAGTTGTCTTTGATAGAAGAAAAATTAAAACCAGGAACCTGTATTAAGAACTCTTTTAAAGGAGGCCGACCAATTGATCATTTGTGTACTATAGGTATCTTTAATTTACTTAAATGCATATTAATCCAAGGTACCAATAGTTTTTAATATGTGAGTTATATTCGTAACGTAAGACCTTCGTTAATTCTTGAGATAACTTTTTTAAACATAAAGACGATACTGTACTGGATTGCGTTCCAAACTAAACCGTGCAACCACCGCGACTTAGACTGCGGGTGATAATAGAGCGGTGATGGGAGCAGCGACGAAAGCAGTACAAAATTTCTTTTTAGTGTTCCGTGCTAAAATTAGCAAAACGAAACACTTATCCGTCCGTCCATCCATCCGCCTCTCACAGGCGATTTTCTCTGAAACTATTTGACGTGAAAATTTGAAATTTAACACAGAGATAGAGGTTGGTGGCCCAATTATAGACGTAAAGAATAAACATTTCAAGGGCAAAATTCAAGGGTGTCAAATGAAAGCTTATTGAAGCACGAATCGACAATATTTTTTAAACATTTTTCGAGAAAAATGCTTAAAAATTGCAGTCCCCCATCCTCATCACAAAAAGAATCGCTCAGAAAACTCTGAAAAAATCATGAACATTAAGAATTAGGTGTAGATTAAGCCAAAATTACCAGGAATGCAAAAATTCTAGAGCGATCAATTGTTGTTATAAACAATGTCATTGTTTATTTTCTTATAACTTCTGAACCACTGGTTTTAGAGAAAAAGTTTTTGGACAAAAAATATTCCCCACGATGTAAGGAACAACTTTTGTCCTTGCACGTTTTTCGAAATTTTTAATTTGACTCAGTCGAAACGCTCCCCCACTCAGCTCCGCGCGCGATGTGATAAGGCGTTTTGTGCCGTCGCGTCGCGTCGGTGGCGGGCAGCGCGGCGGATAGGTGGAGATCGGGCGGTCGTGGTTTTCTCAGGTTGTGCTCAGTGGTTGGCTAATGACACTAATTGTGCAAGTACACCTTGCACTTGAGGGATTTTTTTATTAGGTGTTTACATTGAAGCTTCGACAGTAGCGTAAATCTCACCATTTACGTGTAGTTCAGATTAGTTTCTATTAAGAAACTTCTAAAAAATGAGTGATTCTGAAGAAGAAATAAAACATCACTTTAAAGAAACAAGTGCTGCAGCAAAGAAATGAAATGAAAAACCAAATAATTTTGGAAGACCAAACCACTGTCCATAGATATTTTAACATCTATGGACGGTGACCAAACCACCGTCCATAGATATTCTAACATCAAACCATGCTGCAGCAAACATTCATAATCTATTTAAAATTTACCTTTGTCACAATCCAATTTAAAAAGTTTTTATAATTTAGAAGATTTAACTGATAGAATGTGTTGTATAAAGCATCTGCAATTTTTACATAAATAAAATGGTCGGGCAAGTGGTGAACTTTCCCGTGTTTGGAGAGTTTTTTTTTAATTGCATGTACAGTATATTTCACTCCCCCTCCCAACATGCAATCCTTTAGATCCCATGTCAATAGATTACATTTCCCTTCGCTTCAGACACCCACGGTACGTTAGTACTTTGGTTTGAAGTCGACGTGGTCTGTCAGATAAAAAAACAGTTGCGGACGAAGAATCCCGGACACTCACGTTAACATTTGCTGTCATATTTACAAAATTTGGTAAATCTGACTTTTTTACCTTTATGGCCACTTAGCTAAATAAACTGGTAAAAGATGTCATTTTTAGAAAAATGGTCCATTTCGTCTAGCCTGTTTTTGTAAAAAAGCAAATAAATCCATTCAGTTCTAACTGTCATCCATTAAAAAATAAGTAGTTATTTAGTATATTTTGTTCCAAAATTTATTACAAACAGAAGAAACAACATAAAAATATGAGTAAATTAATATTTTATTGCAGCAACATTTTTTTTCAATAATTAATTACAAACGTTTGGTCATGGAAGCCACCAGCGTATAGTGCGGATTATAGTTGTTCCATATTTCTTCATTTTGTTCCGCTTTTGTCATCACTATTTTCTGGATGGGAATCATTGGTTTTATTAATTTTTTTGACAATGTAGCCCCAAACATTTTCAATCGGATTTACACCAGGACTTCTTGAGGGCCAAGCCTAGTAAATGAATATTGTTTTCCCGCGCCCAATACAAAAATCTTTCTTGTTGTGTGGATAAATAAAATTTCTTGGAAAAAAATATTGTTCACTGAAGGCTGCATGACGGTTTCTAATATATCTATATTAGGTAGGGCTTGCAATCCCGGGATTAAAATGTCACTCCCGAAAAATCCCGGGATTGGGTACTTAAATCCCGGAATAAATAAATTATAAAATATGTATAAAAAACCTAATTACGCTTCAAGCATCATCGCAGTATTTTTCCTACAAGTAGAGGGATATGATGCTCCCCGAGTCTCCGCATGCGCAGTAGGGTCGACCTTGAACGCCCAGGTGTGCTATTGTTATTTGGCCTTGATATGCGCAGGTGTTATTCCAAGGTCAAGGTCAAGAACTTGGCCTTGAACGCGAGCAGATGTTTCTTTGTTTGGTGATGACCAGGTGTACGATGCTTATTTCAAGGTTACATTTGCGGTGCATATTTTCAATGAATGCGAGCAGCTGTTTCTTTGTTTGGTGATGACCAGGTGTACGACGCTTATTTCAAGGTTACATTTGCTTGGTCTTGAACGCGAGCAGATGTTTCTTTGTTTGGTGATGACCAGGTGGACGACGCTTATTTCAAGGTTACATTTGTTTTGTATTTTTCGAGGTCGTCGGATGTATTCCTCCCACCATAAATAAATACTTGACCTTGGACTACTTCCTAATAAATATGGCTCATTTCGAAAATAGCTTTCATTGTCACTCATACATCGTATGCGTTAACTGTTGCTTTGGCATATAAAGTATTGTGTTTGTGGTGTGTTCTACAAGTGTTTATTCAAGGTACTTGACAGTAATTGTTTTTATTGTATTTTAAATCATGAGCATTTCAAAGCAGACCATAGCCGAAATTAATAATATGATAAACCAAGATATTCAATTTCTGGAACGTAGAAAATTCTCTACATTAACGGTGGGCAAAATTTATATGATAAAAAAAATTAATTCTTTGACTTCACGTTTTGGAAAAGCCATTATCGTCACATTGTTTGATCCAACACATCAAGCAACATTTGAAACATTTTTACCATCACGCGTAGCTGAAATTCTGACAGAGGATACTATTGAAATGATGAATAACTCCGGTGATCAGTACACCTTAACTTATTTGGGGCAAAGCTCACATGTATTCTCTGGAGGTAATACTAGAGCGTTGTTAAATTTTGGTTGTTTGTAATATATTGTTGATTAGGCTATTTTAATGTTGATTTAAAATGTAATAAAATAGTTCTTGTTAAGTAAATATCGAAAAACACACTCACACACAATCACATGTCCATTATTTTCTATTTAAGATGTGTGACTGCCCTACTGTCATTGAAAATCGAGATATGTACATTAATTGGTTATCATGTAAATTAAGAGAGCTGGCTGAAGAAATACTACACTTTGCAAATTATGGTAAATCCGATATGGGTTTTAGTGAAAGTCAGTATAGGAAGTATATGAAAGACGCCGTAAATTTCACGGCTGGAGCACACACGTGCGAGAAATACCTATATGGAACCATTGATCTGGACGAATTTTGCGCTGGAATGATAAATGAAGAATTGGGAAGCTACCTATTCGAAGTGCCTCATTTACCCGATGAATTAGCTACAAAATATGGTTTGGCTCCCGCAGATGATACCACTATTCTTGATGACCTTGGAAATAAAGCAGTCACCAATGAAGTTGATAGTAAAGCATTGGGTACTGTTAGCGATGACGAAATGGAGTGTGTTCAAGAAGATGAAGAAAATCTTTAATTCATTGTATAATATAATAACATGAGATGTTAAATAAATGATTAAGTACCTAAATTATTGTTTAATTTTTTTATAAATAGGCAACCTTCACAAAAATCACATCAGTTTAAGCTAAAAATGGGTCGTGTTAACAACACAATTGATAAATTTGGGCGCCAAAAATTTAATGACCAAAATCACATTGTTCTTGTTGGACAACCAGGAGTTGGATTTAGATTGACCGATGATGGTCAATATGATATACAAGGGAAATCTCTAACTAATGTAGCACCACCAAAGAATCCTGGGGATGCCGCTAATCAGGAATATGTTCTTGAACAAAGGCGTGAAATTATTAAACGACTTAGTGAATTAGTGAATAATGATGTTTTGGAATATGTTAGAAAAGAACTTAATGAAATGAATAAAAAGCTTGCTCAAGAGGCGAATGAAGATTTTTTGCAATCTGTTACAAAAAGACTTAAGGAAATCGATTCAAAATTGTTGAATCAAGAAAAAGCTATTCAGCGTATACGTATTACGCGCATGTAGATAAAGAAACAAGTCTATTCTGTGTATGGTGACCTCGATTTTACATGGGATATGAGAGTGGAGGGGTTTGAAGGTCACCTAACAGATACAAATAGAGGCACAAAACTTTCTTGTTTCAGTCTGCATTTCAGTACTTCCAGAATACTGCATAGTAATTTATTTCCTCAAAATGCAGTCACCAAAAAGTGAACGTCAAATTGCAGTTGTTCGCCCATTCTCTGTAAACGGTCGTCAGATGTGTGCCAATTGCGAAAATTGGGAATTTATTAGTGGAATAATGGGTTTCTGTGAATGGTGTCAAAATGAGTACCATAAGAAACATGGGATGAAATCACCGCAACAAATATCTCGTGAAAATTCTAGTGAATCTCTGCAAAGTCTCGCTGTCTCAGTGGGAGGTTCATCAGCACATAATAATCACGATACGCCGGAATTCAGTCAAGAAGGGCAGCGCTGGACTTCTTCAAGCAATTTTGAAGATCTCGAAATAATTAACGAATCACCTCAAAGTCCTGTTTTCTTAGAAGGAGGAGGAGGAGGAGGAGTAGGGGGAGGAGGTTCATCAGAACGTAATAATAGTGAGACCATGGAATTCGACCAAGAAGGGCAGCGCTGGTAATTCCGAAAAATAGAGACAATTTAGATATAGTGTAAAAGTTTCTTATGATAGTCATGTAATTTTAAATTTATGTGAATAAGTGCGTTTTTCTAATGATAGTGTGGATGTATTATTTAAATCTTAATAAAAATCTTTTTGTACTAAATATGTTTATTATTCACCATACATTTGAATTAACAAATCGCTCTTGATATATATTATTTCTGTGGTTCCGTTCTAAAATCCTCGCTAGCATTACATCCATTTTTCCAATTCGCCTTTGAAAACGATATCTATCAAGTATTAGTTGCTGAAAATTACTTTGTCTGGCTTGTCTATATGCAAAACACCAAACAGACATACGGTGGATAATATTTCTTTCTTCGTCAAATCTTACTTGCTTCATGGTGTATTGTAAAATGAATTTTTATTAGTTATGTCATTTATATATAGGCTGAACATAAAGAGAGTGAATTAGTTTTACTTTAAAATGGGTCGTGTTAACAACACAATTGATAAATTTGGTCGACAGAAAACTCCTGTTTGTAACAACGTATCGCGAGGGTTGCCCGGAAACGGATTTAAACTTACTTCAGATGGACATTTTGATATAGAGGGAAAATTATTAAGGAATGTTACCCAACCGATAAATGATAATGATGCTGCTACCAAAGAATATGTCCTTACGGAAGTTCATCAACTTGGTTCGCAGATAAATACCATACTTAGTAATGTGCTAGTACCGGTTTTTCAAAAAATGTTTGAAGATGATGAGACCAAAATTACGTACCTTAAGGAAAAAATGTATCAAATTCACCCACATGCTGCACGGTATACTACAACGAAGATAAAGGATCCAAAAAAACCAAAATGGAAACAAACCTAGATAAAGTTCTATTTAAAAACATAATTATACTGTTAAATTGAAAATAAAACGCATAATAATTATGCAAAGCAATATTTATTATTATTATTATTTATAATGCATACATACGTAACGTAAAACCTATTTGATAATATTTATACAATATCTGATTTGTCTATCCAAGAATTAAATTGATTTGGAAAACCTAACCATTTTACAAACAATTGATCGTTTTGATTGTTCTTGCGTTTCCTAAGAATTTTCTCAACTAAATAAATACCAGGGCTAGCTGTCTTTTGCAGTTCTGCTTCGTAAAAACATCCTTTAATAGGTTGACCTTCCAATGATTGTAGCAAGTAGGTAGGTGGATTTGTAATATTAACTTTTGCTATTTCAAACAGTTCCGTGGACCAGGAAGGCGTATATCCTTTGTCAAATACACCTTTGTACTTGCTAATGCGAACAATGTCACCCAAATGAAATTTTTTTTTCTTCGGAGCAATTTTCAAATAGTCATATGCTTTAATAGGGGTATCCTCTTTTACACTGTTAGGCTTCATTCCAATGGTGCGGTGTTTAGTGTTATTATAGGTCTTCGTTATAGCTGGTAATATTTGTAACCATCTGTAAGAACCTCTAGCCGAGAATTGTTTATATAACTTATTTTTCAAAGTTCTTATAACACGCTCAACAATTGCCGCTTTTTTCGTGCTATATGTGGAATAATGGTTTATATTATATTTTTTCATGAGTGCTTGAAAGGTGCTATTATAAAATTCCTTTCCTTGATCACTCTGTAAATTGTTTGGTGCATATGATGCTTCTTCAATGATGCTTTTCATGGCATTCGTAACTTCAACACCGGTCTTATTCTTAACTGCTTTGGTGTACACGAATTTGGAGTAACAATTTATACATACAACAATGTAACGGTAACCATCATTGTCAGTAGCATATTGCTGCATTTCCGCCAAATCAATTTGCCACAAATCTCGATATCCTTTTATGACCGTACGTCTTCTAACAAAATTTTTTCTTGCTGTCCTATGTAATTCATTTACGACTTTAATTTTTTCTCGGCTAGGATCCATATTATAAGGTTCCACGTCTTATCAGACACTGAGGATGGTAACTACGTGCAAAACTTAATATATTATTCCTTCTTCTCGAAGCTCTTCCATAATTGACATAATCTCATTATCATGTCCGGTATGTCCAGCTACTTTTGACCCCCACAATAATCGTAATCTATCCACTAACTCCTTAGGTTTATTCCAATAAACATATTGAGATGATTTCGACGATAGGCGCTTTTTTGCTGGTAGTTGGATTTTGTTGTCGCCTTTTTTTCTTCCTACACCACCACCACCCAGTTTGGTTCCCATAATTAGCGGTTTTATGATTCGTAAATATTTTCTCCATCGGGTTTCCCTTAAACCACGTTTCTTGTCATAACCGTCGTAGGCCGCATCCGTCAATTTCAAAATGGTTTTGTATTTTTGAAGTACACCTAGACTAATTTCGTCTTCATTATCTAGGCATGCTGGATTTTTTAGAAAAATCAAATCGTAAAGCTCAGCTGTTCCATCGAATTCAGCAATGTTTGTTTTGTTCTTGTATAACACCATCTTTCCGTTTGTTAGAAAACGAACCACCAAGTTGCCAATATATTTTGTTGATTTATTTTCTTTTTTACCAAAGCGTACACCATACACGGTATCATAATGAGATGGCTCCAATTTTAATCCATTTAAATAATCTTGAATTGTTTTTGCGGCTGAACTGCTACCACTGGATGTGTGTGGTGATGTGTAAGATGATGTTATCGTTGATGGGGAAGGGGTTTCGAACAGTGACTCACGATTTCCACGTTTTGGTGTAGGAATTTGTGTTTTTTGCGAAATCGGTGTAGATGTTTCAAAATCCGCTTCTGTTGGATGTTCTTCAAACATTTTCGCCATTCCCACCGAGCTGCTGCTGCTACTCCGACTTTGTGGTTTAGTCGTAGTACTTGATTTTTTAGTTGCGTACTGTTGCTGCTGCTGCTTTACGGCTTTAGATATAGATTCTAGTGGTTTAGAAACTGGTTCATAAAACTTTTCCAAATCATGTTCATTCTGCACTTTAGCTGCTTTAATTTGTTTAAATTTTTTTCTAACCGCATTTGTAGTTTCCAGTAGCTTTCGTTTTAATTCGATTTCTTCATTCATGATGCTTTCAAAGCACCGTTCAACGATGAAATGATTATCCAAGTTATTATTATAGGAATATATAACTATCGAATCCCTTGCGGTATCTGCCCGAATTTACATCACTATCCTTGTCAATAACTAAAAAACCATATTTATTATCCCAACATTTAGCACACATCTCTTGAAATTGTGTAAACGTCAGGTCGGGTGAAACGTGATCGGAAAATATATGTTTCATATTCATCTCATCTTGTTTAAACATAATAATGAAGTTGGCATTATCCCGGACGAGCTGCTTAGGAACACGAGAATACGTTTGCGCCAAGTAAAAGGCATCCACATTTTTGTGACGTCCCATGCTAAAATACGATCTTATAACGTCCTGTTTCTCACACATAACGTCATCAAAAATAAATATTGAATTAGGTTTAGCATCCGACGGTTCCACAATGTTATTTGCGTCGCTAAAAGCGTAGTAGCCAAGACCTTTGATTGGTGATAAAATTTTCTTTAAATATTCATATTTTGGTTGATAGAGCGACTTTGAGTAGATATAAACATTTTCGAAACGCAGCCCCGAGGGGTGAGTAAGCAGCGAAATCATAACATTTGTTTTTCCACAGTTTGAAGGTCGTATTAATAATCCACGAATAGATGACGGTAGCAAAGGACCATGTCTTTTAAATAATTTTTGTTCTAGTCCAGATCCGACCTTTACATCGAGATTATCGACGGGAAATTTTTGTTTAAGATTGACGATACGCATCTTAACAAAATCTATATTTTATACTGAACTTTCACGTAAACTATCATTCAGATGTCGCTCGTCAGACGAAGTAGACGGTCTCGTTTATCAAGTAAGACTGGAAGCGGTATTATTAATTCAGTAATTAATAGGCATTAATAGGCATAGTTACACATTCCCGGCTATCAGTATTGTGGGCCCGGGACGAAAGTAGTAAAACGTGTGGCAAGAGGAGATCAAGGAATTAATTCTTTGGATGTCGCATGCAAAAAACACGATTTAGCCTATTTGCGTAATAGTGAAAATTTAAGTGCTCGCCACCAAGCAGATCAGGAACTCGAGCAAAGCGCGTGGAAAAGAGTAAAATCTAAAGACTCTAGCGCTGGTGAAAAAGCTGCAGCTTGGTTGGTAACCAACATTATGAAAGCGAAACAACGTTTTGGTATGGGTGTATCATCATCAAAATCGAGAAAAGCATCCACTAGAGGTAAACGTCGCTTCCAGCGCCGCCGCCGCCACACTAAAGGTAATGGCGTCGGTAAACATAAGCGAGTACACAAAGTAGCTTTTGGATCATCTATTAGACGACCCGTTCGATCAGAATTGTTAAAAGCTGGTGGGAAAAAACTTGTCGAGAAAAATATCATGAAAGCATCGAAAATAGCTGCAGTAGCTGCACGTAAATCCCTAAGAATAGCCGGTGGCAAACGAAAAATTCGCACGCCTAGAATCATTCCAATTCCGAAGACTGGGGGGATATTACCGTTAATACCAATATTTGCAGGACTATCGGCCTTAGGTTCATTAGCAGGTGGTGTAGCAGGCATCGTGCGTGCCGTAAAAGCAGTAAAAAAGTCGACTGCAGAAAAAATAGGTACCGGCTTACATCTAAGTTCAAGAGGAAACGGATTATATTTGAAACCATATCGCACAGGTTTGGGATTATTTATAAACAACGGCGAAAATAAGAAATCAAAAAACTAATAGAATCCCTACCTCAAGGACCACTATCCAATTTTGATATAGAAAAGTACGCCTTAAAAATGAAAATACCACACTTTCGAGGCGTATATATGGGAGATTCATTACCTGTACGCGGTCCCAAACGTTATGAGGCCGCCATTATAAATTTGGATAGTATGTCGGGTGTAGGGACTCATTGGGTAGCATATAGAAAAAGCAATTCTGATGTAACATACTACGATAGTTTCGGTGATTTACCCCCACCTATGGAATTGGTACGATATCTGCAGATGGGTTCCGAAGCGACGAAGAAAATTTACTATACATACGACCGTCAACAAGAATTTGGAACAGTCTGGTGTGGACATTTGTGTTTGAAGTTTCTTTTACAATCGTAAAAAGTATGTCGTTGACACCCCCAATGGAACGTGACAACTACACCAAAATGTTGCTATCACTTAAAGCATATCGTGAAGTCGGAGGATTACAAAAAATGACAGCTGAACAGTTAGAAAATACGCCCAAAGAAGTGTTGATCGCATTAGCTCCAAATGAAATAGCACTAGTTTGGGATAGGTTACCTAATCACCTAAAAAGTGACGTCGATATATTGAAATATCAATACTGTTTCGAACATTATAATAGCAATAATTCAGATTCGGATGAGGGCGATGGACCGATACCAAAAAAAATATTTTGTTGTTATTGCAAAATTAACGATGTGAATATAAAGGCAGAAAACAGTTTAAAAACGTCCAAAGGAATAAAGCAACGCTTCAGTTTAAATCCATTTAACTGTTGCAAACAGCAATAAAATAGCTACACAAATAGTTTCGTCGTCAGTCATGTCTTACACATTCACTCTAACAGGACATGAAAGTGTCTTAAGTGCGGATTTTTACCCACCCATCGAGTTAAATACAACAAGCAAATATGGAGTTGCACTACTGGGATTTTACACATATAATTCGGTTTTTAATATCGACGAAAGCAATAATTCATTCAGCCATTTGAAAACAGCGATACCAACGAATGTAAGGATTCCACCAGGAGCTTACGAAATTAATGAAATAGCAAAAGCCATGTACACCGCTTTAAAAGAGTCATGCAATGAAGTTGGTACCGATTTATTTTCATTAACAGCCAATAATAATACTTTAAAATGTGAGCTAAAGTCAAAATATAGCATCGATTTTCGAGGTAGCAACAGTATCGGCAAAGTGCTCGGATTTGGCTCTGTATTGCTGCAAGGTGGACAAAGACACGAATCAAGTACCATCGTGGACATAATGAAAGTGCGCATCGTACGTGTGGATTGTAATATAATTTCCGGAGCATACCTGAATTCTTTGGAAAGTCATACGTTATTTGAATTTGATATTGACGTCGAACCCGGTTACAAAATCTCCAAAGAACCGCAAAATAATATTTATATGCCGATAATGCCGTATGGTCGTCAGTTTATCGACAACATTACTCTACGCATCTTGGACGATAGCGGTGATTTGATCGATTTTCGAGGTGAGAAAATTATAATTAAACTAGAGTTGAAAAAATCGGATAATGGGTTTTTGCTTTAACCGTCAACTGCATAAGCTGTCAACAATTCAAGATTCAGTTAAACGACATAAAAGTAAGCAGACAACACAGTCAAGGTTCATTCGCAAGTCAGACGGACGATCGAAAACACATCCGCACAGCAATCGCCAGCTCTCCGTGAAAGATTGCAAATTTCTACAATCGATCGGTTTGAAAGTGAGAAAAATTAGAAAATGATGGCCGCTAGCAGTGACAAAATCGAAGTTTTTACCGAACCCATTTTTGATAACTCCATTATTAGTTTTCAAGAACACACATATAAACCTTACGGTTCTCCAACATTCCGCAATTCCGATGAAATTCGTATACCTGTACACTTTCAAGATATCATTTTGGATATATCGGATAGTTACATTTACATCGAAGGAACATTTAAACCCAAAGATGTTAGTAAAAAATGTTATCTATCAAATAATGCCATCGCCTTTCTATTCGACGAATGTCGTTATGAAATGGGAGGGGAGCAAGTTGCCGTCGTTCGGAAACCCGGAATTACCACAACGATGAAAACTATGGTGTCATTGGGTGCCGCACAAAATAGAGTTCTCATGGCATGCGGATGGGGTCTAGACGAAGCAAATCAAGGGATACTAGATTCCACAAGTAACGTGTTCTCCGGCAAGCTTCCTCTAAAATATCTCATGGGTTTCGCAGAGGATTATTCAAAGGGTATTTTTAACGTCAAGCAAGAGTTGATTTTAATTATAGCCCGCACTTTCAACAATTGCTATATCGGTGAAGTAGATGCAGACATTTCAATTGAAAAAATTGAATGGAAAATTCGTCACATTATTCCAGATGATCGACGGAAGTTAAAGATATTATCACGCATGAATAAAGGTGGCAGTAACGCAAACGTTCCAATGGCTTACCGTAAATGGGATCTTTACGAGCTACCTTCTTTGAGAGAAACATCGTCAGACGTATGGGCCTTAAGAACTAGCACGAGTCTCGAAAAACCGAGATATTTGATTATCGGTTTTCAACCAACTAGCTCTTCCGACAACAGAGCAAAAGATAGCACACAATTTACAACGGCCGATATAAGTGATATTAGGCTCTATCTGAACTCTGCCGTATTTCCGTACGAAAGATGGAATTTAGATTTTTCAAAGAAACTGTATGCCGCGGCCTATTATAATTATGAGAATTTTCAAGCTAGCTACTACCAGCGAGAACTGAGCGATCCTATGATGAGTTTTGCCGACTATCTTAAAAATCCGTTATTCGTAATCGATTGCAGTCACCAACCAGAAGCCGTTAGGACGTCCACAGTGGACGTGAAATTGGAGTTCGAAACACGCAAAAGTAAATTTCCTAAAGACATTAAAGTGTACGCGTTAGTTATTCACGATGCATTTTTTAGCTACAATATACTTAATGGTTCTGTTACTAACAAATCAATACATTAGTTTGAAGTTATGTAATTCTCCAAATTATGTATTTTACATATTGAAAATAAACTTATAAAGGACATATTTGCGTTTTATTTTTACGATTGGCTTATTTTAATACTTGAAATGTGGGGCTTTGGTAAATAAGGTTATGAGGCGAAAAATAGAGAAATTTAGGAGAGGGGTGGGGAAAAGAATGTATATAAGACGTGATGTCGAAAATGGAATTCACTCGAAGCCAAGATGTCGTCAAGTTCAGACAATGGTTATTCCAGCGATGACGACCAGGCAGTGGTACATAATGCGCAACATAGGGGTGTACGCCGCATGCGTAGGTTGAGACCTAAATATTGCATCTTGTTCAACTACGTAAAATGTGGTCCCTTCTCCCCCTTGTGTATGTACTGCTACACAGGATTTAGGCGACAGATAGGTGCGAGGTTCATATCGGGCCATTATACAGTCGGGGCACGAAGTGAATGGCTGCGGAACCACTCGAGGTGTCGTCGGTGTCGGGATAGACTGTTTTCCGTCGCTCACCGGCGCTCATGCCTTATTTGCAATAGGACTTAAATTCCTATTACAAATAAGGACCCTCAAATAACAACCCTGCCTGCCCCCTGACAAAATCAGTCCTTTTCAGGACTACAGAATATTTGATCGTAGTTTGTAGTTAAACACTATGTTTCCTAAGGAAGATATTTCTCGAAGGAAAAATTGTGTTACTTTGGGTGAGAGATGCATTATGTGTTTAAATCATACATAGATAGCGAGAGAAAGAGCATTTGCAAGATTTAGCTTGTAGTTTTTATGTATGATAAGAACGCATATGCCTCTAGTTATTCAAAGTGACATAACTTTCTATCAAGAAACATATTTTAAAAAATAAATTCACTCTGGGTTGATACGCTCAAAAAGATACATCAGAATTTTTGTCGTTTCACATAGAACGTTGGCAAACCTGCTCTTAAGTATGACAAAAACAGACGTATCCTTTCAGTGTAACAAAATATTTCGAACAAGAAATCTATTCTATAGGAAATATTTTGTTACTCTGAAAGGATATGTTAGAACTGTTTAGCCCCACCCTCACCCCCACTCTCACCCCCACCATCCTAAATGCTTTTAAAAGCGGGAGCAGCGATCACAATTTTCATTTCTCACCCAGCCATGAAGTGGGACAGGCTGATGTTAAGGACGACAAGGGAGTCCAAAATTAGCGACTATTGGGAGGCTTGGCGTTTAAAAAACGCGAATAAGCCAACGGCCATCGTACAGCCGATCCCAAGACCGCAACCACCACCACCGGAGCCGGCTCCAACAGAGCCGGTGGAAGTGGTGGAAGGACCCCAGATGCTGCTGGGTCCGGAAGAAAGGGAGGCTCTCTTACAAGAGCTCACGGAGCGCCGTCGGAGCCGTCGCAGCACGCGACTGGAGGCACGAAGACGGCGTGCCGCACCGCGATCGGTACAGATCGCGAGAGGGGAACAACCACTCTAGGTTTCCCTGTCCAACCGAACCCACCGCGAAAACGGCCCTTTTCAGGGCCACAAAAGATTTGATCGTAGTTTAGATATTTTTAGTCACTTTGTGATTGACACTGTATTAGTGAAAAAAGCAAAGATGACCATGAATGACATTTTCTGGACGTTTAAAATTGACGTTGACATTTTTGCATAACTGTTTTCGATAATTTACCTAGAAGTGTCTAAAACTTATTTTAAGTTAAAGGTCCAAGATCCGTTAAAATTGTTATTTTTCTAACTTAAAAATTGTATCCATTTAGTTATTTCCGAGACGTATATTTTTGGAACTAAAAATCGATATTTGTCGACCCACTAAGATTTTTATTTTTGTATATTTTTAACAAAAAAAGCAACCACATTAACCCTTATATAACAAAAATATTTTTATTTCGGATAAAAGCAATGCCAACAAGCACATAACTTGTGAGTTTGCTCAGGTTTGCTTGGGTTTGTTTAGCCAATACAAATAATAAGAATTTTGTTATTAATATTATTATTATTATTATTTGATAGTTCAAGGGCATTTCAGAACATTTGACATAAAACTTTTTATGATCAAAATGATCAGACTAATCAAAATTTCAAGAATTATGGGGTTTGATCAGGTTTGCTCATGAATAACGGGAGAAGTGTAGCTCAGATCGAAAAAAGTTATAGGAAACTATTTTAGAGTAAACTTTTTGTGATAGGAAATGACTTTTCAATATTTAATTTGGAAAAATTGAAAAAGACATTTTTCAGATTTCTAATTAATTCAAAGGGGTAGTATAGGGAAGCTGTGGGGAATAGGGCGAAGGCATGAGGGATGGGTGGCATAATCGTTTTTAAATAAGACCCGAGTGATTTGAGTCATTAAAAGTAATAAGAGGTCGGTCAAAAAAGACCTAGAGAGTAGGTATGTATTTTAGGGAAAACAGGGAACTATGAAAAGTTAGTCAGATCCAAACTAATGTGAATTGTACAACTTGACTGTTATTCCGGGGGCGACGCCCCCAAACCTCCGCCGCCCCCGCCCCCCCCCCGGCCGCCCCCACCGCCCACCCGCTGGCCCGCCTCCGTTGCGCAAAAACCAAACGGGGTCCAGGGGCGGTAGCCCCTGGCGGGGTTTGGGGGCGGAGCCCCCGATCTGGGGGGGGGCCTGGTGGCCACTTCGTGCCCCCCCGGGTTTTTTCGAGGTTTTTGGGGGTCTTTGGTGCAATTTTAGACCTTCCAAAACTGAATTTTATATATTTGTTTTTCTTATATCTTTGCACGTAAAACACCCTTCAGCGTTTAAGTTTGTCATCTCCTAAGGGTTCTATCATATCTTGGTAGTCGTCACAGATTCGCATCATCATCCCCTCCTGTACTTTTAGCAAGGGTGGGGGAATCTGAGGTCTTTAAAAGCAGCTCGAGTCGACTGCTTACTTCATTACATTCGCTCATCCCAACATGGCATCATCAGATGATGATGGATACTTAAGCGATGATACTCCTAGGAATTTGGATAATTGGGCACTTAGACAGAGGAAAGTTTTCCCCGTCCGATCCCGCCGGGTGTGCAAGACCTTAAACCTGGTGAAGGTGGGTGATGACGGCTGGTGTATTGGCTGCTATGCCGACTTGGAAAACAAGTCGGCTGGTGACCAATTCTTCAGTGGTCATGTAACCCAAGATTTCGGTAGTCGCGCGCACATACCGAACTGTAAAGGTTGTGGAGTAGCTCTTGGTACTCTACAACATAAGAGTTCGTGCCTTATTTGTAATCGAGCCTGATTACAAATAAGATATTATACCTTGAAAAACGGTCCTTTTCAGGGCCACAGAATGTTTCATCGTAGTTTTAGTTACCTAATGCCATAGTATATGTGGCGTTAGATAGAAAATTATATAAGTCCAGTTGGATCGAATATAATTTTCTTTGCAAAATCCGTGCTTTTCAGGATGACAGAATATTTTGATCTTACTTGTATTTATCTAATGTCACGACATCTGTGACATTAGATAGAAATTATGTAAGTCCAGACAGATCGAGTATAAGTTTCTTAGGGTCGCATTTCCAGAACACAATTACACCATTTTTGAGAACTAAAAGCAGTTTTCGACAGTGAAGTCCGCCAGTATCATTTTTGGATGGAGGGCATTTGTATAATAAACTCTAGTTTGTTGGCGGTGAAAAGGTGGGGATGGAGTGGTGGAGGGGGTAGATTATCTCTATTTAAACGGTTGCGAGCGGGTCACAGAATCACTTCATTTTTAAATCTTAAAGTACGAAGATATAACTATGGATTTCGAAAGACCATTGAGTCGCGGTTCATCGGTTTTTAGCGATGATACCGTTGACATGAATGATGTCGATATGGATGACCTACTCTTGGACATCGAACGACTTCTAGACATCGAGGCAGAAGATATGTTTAATGCCTGGGAAGATGAGCGGGCGGTCGAAGAAGCAGATGTGGGTCTGGAATTGCCAAACATGGATTGGCAAAATGGGGAGTTGTCGGCTGAAGACATGGAGCCAGACTCCAGCACTGATTGGGTGCCACCACCGCCGCCCGAAGATCATGACGGTCCGGCCGATTCATCCACTTGGTGGATCACGGACCATCAGGATGAAGATGGTCCAGCTGATTCCACCAACTGATCCCGGAACCATGCCCTCCCCGACAAAATCAGCCCTTTTCAGGGCTACAAAATATTTGATCGTAGTTTGTAGTTGATTCATGTCACATCCCAAGTAACATGATATTTCTCAAGAATTAATTTCTTTTGGAAAATATTGTGTTACTCTATAAAGACATGTACGTTCTTACCATACGTTAGAACTAGCTAAATTTCTAGTAAGTTCTCTACGAAAATGCCGAGAGTTTGGTTTATTATCTTACTTGCAGTAAAATTCACATTTTATTACAAATAAGATGCATGTTCTCAGGCATTGTAACGGGTAGCCTCTCTTCACAGACATAACACTTTATCGCATACTTAAGTTGTGTGCATCTAATGATTACACACCTAAAGTTACGGCCCTACATTTTTTCGTCTATTCTTTTTTCTATTTTGCATTTTTATTTTATTTTGTGTAACTTTCGCATACTTATTTTAGAAATAAAAAATATTGTTTCATTTAACTTTTTTATTATCATATATACAAAAACATTTTATTTTACTTATATATACAACACTATTACAAAAATAACTTAACTCTATATTTACAATAAAATTCTAAAATTAATTATATGGAAAATTGTCCAATAACTTAAGTCTTTTTCTACACACTTCCCCTTCACTTTTACACTGTTCAATTTTCGCCTGCAGTTCCTTAATCTGTCTCTCGTATTGCGCCACATCACTATCATTCTTTTTTAGTTCATCCACTAGTTTTTGCCTCGCACTAAAAGCCACGGAGAAGGCACACTTCTGGCTTGGAGAAAACTCTTCCATCCAGTCCGGTATCGGCACTTCTGCAGAAGAAGCAGCAGCAGGTTGACGGGGTTGACTAACCGCCTCGAATAGCCGCTTGCACCGCTTCTTTAATGGTTTGCGGCACATTCCACGCCCAATTGTTGGCGATATCGGCGCACTCGCGACCGGCGATTTTTCGTCAGCGTCGGCCACCAACACCATCGGAGGCATGGACTGCGGCGGCTCGGGCGTTGTCGAGTTTGGGCCTTCATTAATTATGACGACCGGTGACAGAGGCTTCGGTGGTTGTGACGTCTCCAAAAAATCGGGGTATTGGACTGGCACTGTTGGTCGCTTGAACACGAATTTCTTCTTCTTCTTCTGTTCACCCTCCATAGCTGCATAAAATTGACTTTTATTGCTGCCGGCTGTCTTTGGCAATTTCAGCAGCTTTTCCAACTTCGTAGTGGGTTGCCGCCTCGCCTTGTTTACCACCACATCACTTATGATATTGATGCGCCCGCCGTCCTTCTCCGTCCAGTTGTTGACGTAATCAACCGCCGAAGATACTTTTTTTTCACCCACATTCTCTTCTTCCACAAACGCAGTGTTTAGCACGTCGTCATTGTGCCACTCGTCAAACACACCCGGGGTCAGCAGGTCAATAACGTCCTGCCCCATCAACTCTGCTTGGATACTTCCATCCAAGTTAAACGCATTTAACAACGACTCGCTACCGGAATTCATTTTTCTAACTAACTCACTGCACTTAACTGACGAATGTATTTACTTGGCGAACTGTTCTAGCGAACTATGAAATGCTCTGCCTAGCAAACCAAATTTATACTTATCACCCCACCATAAACTCCCCCACCCTATCTGACGGTTGATGCTTTAGAGGCCAAACAAGTTAATTCAACTTACAAGGTTGCGTTCTACGGCTAAACAGCGATTCAAGGACATATTATCAAGGTAATCGTGTGTCCTTACTTCTGTTATTGTTTGTGCTCTCAAGGTTATATGACCCAGACAACCCATATTTATAGACACTCTCTTTCCTTCGATGCCTATTATCAGAAACTATAATGTTGCCCGCAGATCAAGATAACAGTCGTCCAGCTGAGACTTTTTCAGGAGCACAAATAATAATTTCCGCTGTTTGCTATAATTGTAAAAGAGAAGTATATATTTGGACTGACCACATGCAATCTTACAGTTACATTGCATTGTTGAGAGTAAGGATTGTTAAGTGTCATTACTGTGGAACGCTGATGTGTCGACGGGGGCCGATTAGCAGATCTGATATGTTGAGAAGACAATGGATGCTACGAGAAGTTTACAAGCCAGACATTAATTAATTTTTATTTTTGTAACTTTATTACTATATTGTAAAATAAAACAACATATTATTGAAACAATTATCTATGTATTTTCCTATCCTGCGTTATAAAATTTCAACTATTGCTATTACTATAGTGGTTAATAAAACTACGTGACATTGGAGTTAATATTTTTTTATTTTTCTAAAACATAGACTTTCCAACATTTTTCTAATTATAACTAATATTTTCGGGTAAAAAACTTTGCATAGCTTGTATTAACATATTTAGGTTATCTTCAGCGTTTGTTTCGTAAAACTTTATGTCTGGGTGCCCCCAAGGTAGAGTTTTTGTTGTTGATGGTATAATATAACGTTTATCGTCGTGGTGACATAAAGCAACTTTATTAATTATTTCGGTATAAACGTCGTGTTTATAACTTCGAAAGGTTTTCATTTTTCGAAATATCTGACCACCACGTTCTACGATATTCCGATAATCTTCCAGGTGAAGCTGTTTTTCAATTACACGTTTTTTTATACCTTTCGCTTTTTTAATTTCGCTACTGATTGAGTTTATGTAATAAGCTTTGGCTCCGGTACCATAAAAACTTATTATTGGATCACCTGGAAATTCATCCTTCATTCTACCTACCACTGACTGACTTTTTTTTATGTTAAAAATATTTCCTTCGGTATAATTGGATGTATCGAATTTATCCGGATTTTCTGCAATTATACGATAAAAATTTTCGGTGTAAACTTTTAATATTAACGAATCTGTGTCGGTATACAGTAAAGAAGCATTTTTGCCAAATTTTGCTTTAATGAATGAGTAGAAAAAATCATAAATTACTGTTTTCGACATGTCCAGTATGGAAAATCCGATATAAATTGGTTTATTATAAGTTACCTTTAATCGATCCATATGAATGGCAACGAATTCTTTATTAAAAACCGTTGAACTTTTAAAATAAGGACGAGAAATTAATGCTCGTGCCCCAATTTTATTCCTGTCATTTTCCCATCGGGTGACTAGTTTTATATCATTACGATTCTCCACATTTTCCATGGTCTTGCCGAAAACAGCATTAATGATTAATTTAAAAGTGTCTTTACCAAACTTTGTTGTTGCCCTATTGCGCAAATCTGTATTTAAGTCGATATATGTCTTTAACCAGGGGGATTGATTAAATTTTAAAATTCTGTGTGTTTGCATTACCATTAGGCCGTTATTGATTGCTTGTTTTAATGTTCGGTAATGAATGATGTATTTCTTTTTATCGTTTAAATTCGGAATTAACTTTGAAAATTTTGCCGATTCCGTGGGTGGTACAATATTTTCAACTAAAAAGGGTAAGTCGGAATGATCATCATATAGCGTATCCGGATAATGAACGTCAACTTCCAAAACGTATCCTTCTGGACCATTATCGTCCACATCCATAATATTTAAATTTAAAATTTCATGCTCTGATAACCATCTAAAGCCGCCAAATGGTAATGCTTGCGACATACTATGACCGTACAGATTTGTTGCATCAAGATAAACAATGAAATATGATGGCTCGTTAGGATCGTAGTTTGGTACATATATGTTGTTGGCAGCGTGCATCCTTTCTGAACACTGACTTATACCGCCTCGAATACCTTTTTTGAAAAAATGAACCGTGTCGCTATCGGTCAATAGCTCTAACTCTACCTTAGAAATACGCAACATACAATCAAACGAATAACTTGGAAGGGTATGGTACTGTGCTGGATCCAGTTTATACGTTTCTAAACAAGTATCGCGAAACTGTTCAAAAACATCGGTTAATAATAAAACATCAGATTTCAAATATAAATCCGAATAGTCCCCCAAATTCTTACAATTAAATGTGTCCCACACCTTTTTAGCTCTATCATAATCTTCATCGCTAATGTGCTCCTCTGACAAACTATCATAAAACTGATTTTTTGTGGGTAAAGTTGGATGGTTCATTTTGTCTATTGAATCGACAAAACTATAGGGAAAAACACCTTTTTTACGCATTAAATTAAACTGCTCATTATCAGAAAAATATTTTCCTGTTTCCCTGAAACTACCCACAGCTAATCCATTACCCAAATTTTCCAGTGACGTTGATAGAAATTTAAAACTATCGATGAACCGCTATTTCAAATATTTTTTCTTTATTGTCCCACTTTTATTATCGACATAATCGTGAACGTAAATACTTTTCGTAAACGAAATATACTTTTCCTTGCTTTGAGCTAAAACATCGATCTTGTCTCCGTGACGACACAACTCTTTAATAAACATGTGGCAATCGTACCCGCTCAAGTTATGAAATATAATTGGAATAAAATTGGGTAACTTATAATTTAAATTGCAAATCGAATGAGCAGCACCAGGTCTTTTTTTCCCAGTTATGTGACAGTGGTCCTTTACTTTACAATTATTATTTTCAAAAGGTCGTTCACATATACCACATTTTGTGGCATTATTGAACTCCGCTATTTGGTCAGCCGTTAAAGTTTCCATTGCTTTTATATCTCTTAAGTATGTATTGTAAAGAGATCTTAAATCACTTTCAAGTCGAGAAACGAAAACCTGGGCTGCGTCGTTTCCCCGGTAGAGCTCAAATTTTGAAATCGAATCGTCAAAGGAGCACTTAATTAAATACGCAAAAGAATACGGTTCATGTTTGATGCTTTTGACTAAGTAAGAATTTGTGGGATTCGGTTCCACTGTATCCAGTGGTTTAAGCACCGATTCAAAATCCGCGTAAACGACAAACGGTACACGCATTTGCTTTTCTATGTTGTCAAATTTTAATATATTTTCACTTACACTCCTTCCAAATTTATCTATTTTTAAATTTAGTGATGGTGTTAATGAATATTTGTGGTTACAGTCATTTTTTTGGTGTGATATCAAAGATGATGGTGAACTAAAATATATCAAACAACCATCACAAAAATACATTTTATCTCTACGTGATGTAATTTGACTGGAACATAATTTCGATAAGTCTTTTATCCAACAATAATGACTTTTAGAACAACGCGTATCACAAATATGTTCATCATCATCTTTAATACTACAATCCTTTGTTATTAACAACAAGTTGATATGTCTGTTAAGTTTTCTACCCGAATACCTTAATGGACCGACAACTTCGTACTTTAACATATTATTTTCGAAATTTTTTTGCAAACCATAAACGTTAACTGAAATATTATTCATTTCTTCAAATTTTGATATATCACGCAACTTTACTGGAAAGTCTATACCTGTAAAATTCAGCACTCTTGAATAGTGTGGATAAGATTGAATCTGTGATGCCATTCTAGTGGTGGGGCACAAAGCAGACACGATTGACCACGCAAAACAACACTCATCTTGATTAAAC
This sequence comes from Philopedon plagiatum, assembly GCA_963971165.1. Taxonomy (NCBI): domain Eukaryota; kingdom Metazoa; phylum Arthropoda; class Insecta; order Coleoptera; family Curculionidae; genus Philopedon; species Philopedon plagiatum. The sequence continues at coordinate 83,495,180 of OZ020192.1, read as the reverse complement.
ACATTGATGATGGCTTTCTTCAATTCGATGAATCGGGGTAACTTTATATATGAAGATCCGCCAAAAGGTTTATACTCGTTGACATTTACTTCCAGGTATAGAATTTTTTCCAGAGCCCAACCTACGAAAACAAAAAAGAATGACATAAGTATTTATTTTATTTTTAGTCGTTAATTTATAACATACCTGAATCTTTTTCCTGAAACTCAGTCGATTGAGTCTTCATGGCTTCCACTAATGATTGATATATTTCTTCCAAATCGCTTCCTGAAGTGACAATTTCATTGCGTGTATTAAATGACTTGTCACTGTACATATTATCTTGTGTTGGTAAAAGATACCGACCAACAACCACCATATTAACTTTCAAAGCACAACGCACTCTTACTAGGTCACTTACTACCTCTAACACTTTTGCTCTAATTTCATCAAAAAATAATGAATAGTCAGTATGTTCATTATCACTTGATATACGGTATGTGGCAATCCTATTTCTAAAAGCACTGGACACTAGTTCAACACCAGCTGATATTGGTGAACATGCATTACTTTTATGGTGTATTGTTCTTTGATGACCTGCCATTCGATTTGCTGGTATGGTTATATTGCAGCAAGTGCAAGTACGCACCTCGGATGTTGATGCCCCATCGTCAACTTTTCGCTGTTTTCCACCATGCATATTTTCAAATCGTGCTACGCACGATTCTCGTTTATGTCGTAACATATTATAACTCCGAGTAAATGATTTACCACAATTTTCACACACGTACGCCATGACTTTCAAATTAACTTGCTTGAACCGTTTTGCTCAACACAATGTTCTATACTAAAATTTAACCCCCCCCTACCCTCATATATACCGATCCACATTTAGACCCAACTCACTCGACCTTCATACCAAAACATGTTACACCCCAATAATAACTCAAGGTAAACTAACATCATAAATGTAACCTTGAAATAAGCGTCGTACACCTGGTCATCACCAAACAAAGAAACAGCTGCTCGCATTCATTGAAAATATGCACCGCAAATGTAACCTTGAAATAAGCATCGTACACCTGGTCATCACCAAACAAAGAAACATCTGCTCGCGTTCAAGGCCAAGTTCTTGACCTTGACCTTGGAATAACACCTGCGCATATCAAGGCCAAATAACAATAGCACACCTGGGCGTTCAAGGTCGACCCTACTGCGCATGCGGAGACTCGGGGAGCATCATATCCCTCTACTCCTACAAATAGTGTTTATCGAGTGATATGGCAACCCTGGATGATTAATAAGTACTTATGTATGTAAAAGAATTTAAATTATTTTTACTTCTTATATTTTTATGTGTCCTTTGCATAAACTTTGCTTGGGTTTTATTTTAAAATTGCAATAATAAAAATAAAAATAATTTAACTTTATTAATGTTACAATTGTTCGGGATCAATCCAGAGATCCCGGGATTTTATTTCTTCGATACCGAAAATCCCGGGATCCAAATATACGTCCGGGATTGCAAGCCCTAATCTATATACATATATACTTTCGCTGTAAATCTGCCATTAATGCGACGAAAAAGTTCAAGCTCTCTTGAGGTCATAATATGTCCCCACACATTAACTGAAAATCTATCACTTGTTTTAACCCTTTTAACTGTATTTTTCTTCAAATCTGGCACTTACAAGTCGGTAAGCTCTTACCCGCGTAATAGGAATGAAAGGTCTATTCATCCGTGAAAACATTTTACCAATACCCCTACCCTTCCTGTTAATATTGCAAAGCAAATTCCACTCTCTGCTCTTTGTTGTCAATAGTTAGAAATTATTTCTTAACAGCAGCGCGATTTCTTAAATTTCATTCTTTTACGCGCGGCATCTTCCTACACAGCTAGGAAAGTTTGTTCGTCTCTGCGCCTCCACAGCTCTTTGGAATGAATCGTTCTCCTAAAAAGTGACCAAGTTGTTATCTTGTTGTTCATTTCACTTCCAGGCATTCTATGTAGAGAGCCGATATTTTCCCATTTCTGCTGCAATTCTTGAACGGTACTTTTTGGTAAACCGATTTCTTCGGATATTCTTACTGCGCGTTCCTCTTCAAATAAGATCATCAACCTTGCTCTTTGTTGTTGGTTTAATCTGTTCATTTTATCAAAAATTAATGTGACAAATTTTTAAAATCTATTGACATTTATTATCACTCCATGACAACTTTTAGGTAAAATTCAGGTGGTCTAAGGTATAGAAAGTTGAATTATTACATTAGAAAAAATAATGTGTCCGGGATTTTTTGTCCGCAACCGTACGTTTTTCTTTTTATCGTTTCAATTTAAATATTGTATAATCTCCAAAATAAAGACGTTGATTGATATTATTAAATCTTTAAAACAGTCTTTACATAACGAATGAACAACATTTTTCTAGCTAACTAAAAACCTAATTTCGGTTTTAAATTTAGTCTCTATCAACTGATTTGAATCTGCTATCGACCTATTTACTGGTAGAGCGCTAAATTGGTTTCGCGCAAATCGTCATCGATTTTCGGACTGGTCTAGTCTGTCTGACCTTCTGTGTAAACATTTCGAGCCGCCAGACTACCGCCATCGGTTATTTAAGGAAATTCTGGACAGGACTCAGGATTCGACTGAAAGTATAGTCGATTACCTTTCAAGCATGAGCGCGCTATTTAGACGACATGGTACCATCCCCGAGGATGTTCAACTGGATATTATTACTCGGAATTTATCTCCTTTTTATACTACCCAACTTCCGGTAGTTAACAAGTTGGAAGATCTAGAAGAAGAATGTCTCAAATTGGAGGCAAAGACATATCGTGCTGAAACCTATGTCCCACCTTCCAGAAAAATACATAATTTTGTGGAACCAGACTTTGCTTTAATAGCGTCAGGTTCGAGGGACGATGGACAGTTACCGATCGACGAAGTGAGAGAATCTCGTCCGGTACAATCAACCTCTCGAGACGATAGATAGTCACCAAGAGAGCCACGTCCAACAACACCCAGAAACTCTGGACCATTCTTGTGCTGGAACTGTAATAAGCCAGGTCATCGAAATAGCCAGTGCACTGAGCAGAATCCATTGTTACCGCTGTGGTGCGCCAAATGTGACCAGTAAAAGCTGCCCTAAATGTTCTTCGGGAAACGATTCTCGGGAGAGCCGATAGGTCGTAGAACTGCTCGCCTCCCTTTTACTTCACCGACCAACAACTTTCCTCCCAACAATAACATTTTGCCCACCAACAATTCTCTTCTCCACAAAAATCATTCATCCCCTAACCGTTCTCTGTCCAATGAAAACCTTTTGCCGACCAACCACTTTCTTTCTAATGAAAATATTTCACCAATCAACCGCTTTCTTCCCGATGAGAACTTTTTGCCCACCAACAACTCTCTTTTCAACACAAATCATTCACCCCCTAACAATTCCGTGTCCCATGAAAACGTTTTGCCGACCAACCACTTTCTTTCCAACGAAAACCTTTCATCGACCAACAGCTTTCCTCCTGATGAAAACTTCTTGCCAACCAATAACTCTCTTTTCAATAAAAATCATTCACCCCCTAACCATTCTGTTCACTATAAAAACATTTTGCCGACCAACAACTTGATTTGTGATGAAAGCCTTTCACCAATAGCTCCCTTTTCAACCAGAATCATTCACACGCTAACAGTTCTTTTCCCAATAAAAACCTTTTAGATTTTATCATAGCTCATGCGCATGCGCGACCAGCGCCCGTATTTAGAAATTTCTATTTTAGGTTATAAGATTTTAGGTTTATTAGATTCTGGAGCGTCACGCACTATTGTCGGTCAACCGGGTTTCCGAATTTTAGAAAGTCTGGGATTAAAACTTATTAGGCAACAGACTGATTGTACCGTCGCGAACGGCCAAACTTGCTCTAGTTTGGGCTATTTTCAGGCTCCTGTAACTTTATTAAATATAACTCGGGTGATAGATATTTTAGTTCTTCCCGAACTGTCCCACAAACTTATATTAGGAATCGACTTTTGGAGAACCATGGAAGTGATCCCCGACGAAGCAGGACGTCTGGCATTTTCCGCTGATGACCAACCTACGGAAATTTGTAGCATTATAGATGGCGACTCTTTATCTGAAACCGACCGAGCGACTTTAAATGCACTGGTTAAGGAGAAAATATCAGAAACGGGTACTGGTCTTGGCTGCTGCAAAGTAGCAGAACACGAAATTGAACTTGAACCTGGCACTAGGCCAATTAAACAACGTTACTACCCAGTTTCTCCATTCAAGCAAAGGATTATGGACCAGGAAATCTATGAAATTTTGAAACTTGGCGTGATTGAACCTTCTAAAAGTCCTTGGTCCAGTCTAGTGTGTTTGGTACGCAAGAAAGATGACAGCTATAGGTTTTGCATAGATTTTAGAAAGCTTAATAAAATGAGTAATAAAGATGCGTATCCTATACCTTATATCCCCGCCGTTTTGGATCGCCTCAGAGACGCCCGCTACATTAGCTCCATCGACATAAAATCAGTGTTCTGGCAGGTACCTCTTAGTGAGTTCTCACGTGAATTAACTGCTTTCACTGTTCCAGGTAGGAATCTTTATCATTTTCTGCGCATGACCTTCGGCTTGACCAATGCGCCAGCCACCTGCCAACGTATAGTAGACCGTGTACTAGGGGTTGATTTGGAAAATCATGTGATGGTGTATCTTGATGATATAATTATCATATCCAGAACCTTTCCTGAACAACTTAGAATTCTGGGCCTAGTTTTTGACCGTTTGAGAGATGCAGGACTCATAGTTTCCGAGAAGAAATGTCACTTTTGTAAGCCTGAATTAAGATACCTTGGCTACATCGTAGACGCCCAAGGTTTAAGACCTGATCCTGAGAAAGTGCAGGCGATTGTAAATATAGCACCTCCACGAAATATTACAGAAATTCGACGTTTTATTGGCACCGCTTCTTGGTACCGGCGTTTTGTGCCGAACTTTTCAGCTATTATTGCCCCAGTTTCTCGGCTTACCAGGAAAAATGTCAAATGGGAATGGACTTCCGAGTGCCATCAGTCCTTCAACTTTATTAAAGAAGCTCTTATCACAGCTCCCGTGCTTACATGTCCAGATTTCAACCGCACGTTTACCTTGCAGACTGATGCATCATTTTATGGCTTAGGAGCAGTTCTAACTCAGCAATTTGATGACGGGGAAAAAGTTATTTCCTATCTTTCGCGTTCTCTCACCAAACAAGAGATAAAATTAACCGTCACAGAAAAGGAGTGCCTTGCCGTAATTTGAAGTGTGGAATAGCTTCGACACTATCTGGAGGGTGTACACTTTAAAGTTATAACAGATCACCATTCTTTGTTATGGCTTCATAACCTAAAATATCCACAAGGACGTCTTGCTCGATGGGCTCTTCGTTTGCAACCTTACGACCTTGAATTAGTCCACCGTAAAGGCCGAGATCATGTCGTGCCAGATTTTCTTTCCAGGTCAGTGCCAGTGACTACTGATTCTGTCGCAGCTGTTGACGAACCACCGTTGCCATCATTTTCTGACACCTCAGACAAATGGTACAAAGGTACGATGCAGAAACTAGAAGAACGTCCTGATAAATATCCTTGCTGGCGAGTCGAGAATGGCAATCTCTTTAAATATGTTAAGACCAACAATTCTAACTTTCCTGATCATTCTACCTACTGGAAAATAGTATCACCTAAGGATAAGCGAAAAGAGATATTTCTTCGATGCCATGATAATCCAGCAGCAGGGCACGTGGGTGTTTTTAAAACCTTTTGGAAGGTCGCCGAGAGATATTATTGGCCCAAAATGAGATCCGACGTTGCTAGTTATGCCCGCGCTTGTAAATTTGTGCTCAGAATAAAGTAGAGCAGAAACGTCCAGCTGGTCTAATGGGTAATCGCCCAGACATAAAGGAACCTTGGCAAGCCATCAGCCTAGACTCACACTCATATTTTAGTGGTCACCGATTATTTTAGCAAGTACGTCGTCTTATTCCCGTGTCGATCGGCAACAGCAAAATCGTTGGTTAAATGTGTCGAAGAAGGCATCTGCTTAGTTTACGGAGCTCCTCAGTTTTTAACGTGCGACAACTGAACTCAAATGAAATCCAAAGAATTTCAAGCCCTTTGCGATAAATATAAAGTTAGAATATTCTACACTGCTAATTACTATCCTAGAGCAGATCATACTGAACGCGTTAATAGAGTTATTAAAACGATGTTGCGTTCTTACGTTCAACAAAATAACCATCGAACTTGGGAAGATAATTTAACTGCTATTGGTTGCGCCATTCGCACTTCGCGACATGAAACTACGGGCTTCACCCCATACTGCGTTAATTTTGGCAGGGAACATAAGCTATTCGGTTCGGAGTATGCTGAGGGTGTTCCTCTAGTAGAAGCTGAGCGTCAAAATTACATTCGGGAACGAATAGAAGCTTTCAAACAATTATTTAGAAAAGTCCACACTGAAATCGAAGCTTCTCGTGTTAAAAATCGACATAACTATAATTTGCGTCGACGCCCAGTAAGCTTTGTTCCTGGTCAAGAAGTCTGGCGTAAGAATAAAAACATATCCGATGCGGCAAAATATTATAGCGCAAAGTTGGCTCCGGAATTTGTAGGTCCGTTTAAGATCGTAGAAAAGACCGGCACGTGTACTTACGAACTTGAAGATGAACACGGTGTTAGTAAGGGCACTTGGCATGTACAAGACCTTAAACCGGTATATGCCGAAACTGCGTGTGATGGTCCGTAGGAGTGAATAAATTGTTAGGCAGCTCAAAGTCATTATTTACTTTATTACCTTCCGTTAATTTTACTGTCATTAATTTAATATTAGGTACGTTTTGCTTCTCATTTTGCTTCAATTTACTTATCAATCTATTGATTTCTGAATTTATTAACTTTTGAGTCCATAGCTTCAATTTGGTTAATTACATTTAATTTTTTCCCCTTCTTTCGGTAATAATGACTGAGTGAGTTTTCTTTTATCGTTGCGTTAATTTTGACTTCTGACCCAGTTTTAATTCTCTTTTCCTTTACTTTAATTGCTCAGTCGTGAGCAATTTTTATGCCCTGCAGTTACGGGCGTGATGGTGTCTGAATCCATGTTGGCGCGAGCCTTGATGGATTTGGACACTATCGCTTAGAATAGTGCTGCACTGGGTTAACTAGGTGGGGTAGGAGTCCCCTGAGTGCCGTGAATGCCCTGCAGTGTGGGCGTGATGGTGTCTGGATCCATCTTGGCGCGAGCCTCGATGGATTTGGACACTGTCACTTAGAATAGCGCTGCACTGGGTTAACTAGGTGGGGTAGGAGTCCCCTGAATGCCGTGGCAAGGTAAGCATTCAGCTGCCTTGCTTCTATTGTTTGTAGTAGGTAAGCCCTCAGCTGCCTTACTACTTTCACTTGCCAACACCGCCTTACGCCTCGTTATCTTTTCTCTGTCATTACCTGATTATCTTTACCTTATCGTCACTTGGTTTATTGTATAGTAACTTAATTTAATGTAGCTTACCTTGTTGCGTTTATCAGTCTCACGCAGACACCCATCTCGGCGCGAGACGGGATGGGTGTCGGTGTGTTCTTACCTTCACTTGGTTTATTCCAGTGGCGATGTAAAGTTTAATTTAGTGTAGCTTACCCTTTTTTCCCTTTTGCCAGTGTCACGCAGACACCCATCTCGGCGCGAGACGGGATGGGGGCCGGGGTGTCACATGGTAATTTCAGTTTGATTACTTGGTTAGAAGGCGGTGATTAATTAATTTTGGGCCTAATTTTCTTTATCGTTTCCTTTTATCTTCATTCACTATTAATGGTCTTTCACTATAGATTAGGGCCAAAAGTCTTTATTTGATATCTTGATTGGGTTTTTTTTATTACCTTGATTTGACGTATTTACCTTGATGTTACCTTTTTCCTTGATTTGGCTTAATTTTCTCAACCTTGAGGTGATTTTATTATTATTCCCTACCTGTGTCTGGAAATTTCGGTTATTTCAACTAGTATGTGTTTTTGCTCGAGTTTGTCTTTCCTTTGGGGATTTAGAGTAGAAGCACAAATTTCTTTCTCTCCTTTTGCTGGTTGTGTGAAGTTGAGAATACCACTTATGGTGGGATCCACTGCTAGTTTTTGGTAAAAACCCAATTTTCTTTATCTCGATTTGCGAACCTATAGTTTGATTTACTTAATTCATTTACTTTTGATTGAGTACCTTTCTTACATTTGCGTTTACTTGTCTTTGCGCTAATTTACTTACCTTTGCGATAATTTGTTTACCTTTCTTTAATTTGCTTACCTTTGCGTTTATTTGCTTACCTTTGCGTAATTTCGATTACATTTACCTTGGTTTATTTCAATTACGTTGTATTTTAATTTACTTACCTTTATTTTAATTTACTTACCTTACCGTGATTGACCTTTGATTGGCTTTAATTTGCTTTGATACCTTTGGTATTTTATCTATTATTTGGATTTGTCTTAGGTCTAGGTCTTGGCAGGACTATATGGTAGTGCCCGGCCATTTCAGTATTTACTGGTTTTGCACCTAGATCTTTACTGATATATTTTGTCTATTCACCGTTTAGACAAGATAAAACTATCCCGATTGCGACTTTACCTTATTTTGGCTTTGTATCGATTTAGACATTTGTCCCTATCTCGTTTTACAGGCTGCACGGTGTTGGGTGCTACCGGATGTCGCTTCGACGCTCTTTGTTAGATCACGGATCCTTCGGAGAGCAGACCGACTGGAAGGGCTGTTCAGGGGAGGGGGCGGAAGTCTGACCCCTGGGGTAACAGTTTGCCCATCGAACTTGTTCGGCGGACCAGGGGAGGACCAAGCTACTTTGTTTGGCCTGAGCTCAAGTCGGCCTATTAGGTTGCGACAGGCCGGTGGCAGTGCCACCGCTCAGAACACCCTAATTATTTTTTTTTGTTTTATACAGGGATCGATGTGCTTCCCATTTGGTACATCTGTTAGCTTGGTGGGTGCTATAATTCACTCCCTTTTGTATGGTGGATCATCTGGGCTATCCTTCTTTTCTTCCCATATTACTTATGTTGTATTATATTTATCTTTCCCATTTTAGTTGTCCACCCTTTGGTTGCTTTGACGCATGCCACTTGGTGATTTATTTCGGGACGCTTCTATGGTGTGCGTCTAGTAAACGAGGTTCCCCACAATATTTTTGGGTGTAACGCAATGCTAGCTCCCTTACCAATCCAGGGTTTACGTTCCACACTGAATCTTCCTGGAGGGGTCACTGGGTGACTAGTGCCAAAGGGACCAAATATTGCTTTGAGTTTTTAGTTCTTGTAAGATTAAGTCTTGTTAGTTAGTGTTAGTGATATGGTACTACCTTGGGTTCCCGCGTATTTTTACTTATGTTTTTTTTATTGGCGCTGGCATAGCGCAGGTAATTTATTTTCTTTTTCAATAGTCTTGTATCTACAGAGAGCCTCTGATCCTTATCGTCGGTTAATTTTCATTGGAAAATTTCCCTCCTTTCGTAGGAGAGGGGGAGTTGTGACAGTTCGTTTTTGCCACAGGGGCAGGGTTTGTTTTAATGGTTAATCTTATTCACGAATGCCTGTTTAGTTTTTATTTTATAATTTACCTTAATGAAAGTTATATCTTCACACAGAACACCCTGCTGTTTCTGGTTCTTTCTTAGAGTATCTTCCTGAATTTTTTTTATGTTCTTTTCAAGTTTTAAGCGGTAAGTACTTGGTCAATGATACTCATCATAGTATCTTTGACAGTTTATAACTAAACACTTTTTTTAACAAAGTGCGTCGCAAGTTAAGGGATGCTGCTGTACGAGTATACAGTTCATTTTAGCTCTAAGCTAGTAATAATGTAAATTTCAATCTTGTCATTTTATGTAGACTAATTAACTAACATGTTTTACATACCTGTTGAATAAAGGTTGTAAGTCCTAAGTATTTTCCCAAGTTTCCGACTAGTTGCTGTTTAATTATCCATGGCAATGGTTTCGAATGTTTACTTCTAGATAATGTTATTACTACCACGGAACCAATCATGGAAAATATTATTATGTACAAACAACTGCTGTAGAATAAAACTAAAATAATGACAATAACACTAGACTTAATAAAATATCAACAAGTTCACCATGTTGGGAAACAAGGTAGACTTTAAAATACAATTTACTTTTAGGGAATTGATTAAGGTCAGAGGCGCAGGCGAGGGGCTGCAGCAACCCCCCTCCCCCCGAAACCAACATCCTAGCCACACAAAAATTTAAAAAGTGCACTACTAATTGAAGAAATCCACCGAGTTGAATTATTCAGTCCCCCTCCCCAATACAAATCAGTCTCCCCCAAGCGAAATCCTGGGTGCGCCCATGATTTAGGTATTCTATAAGATTTGTTCAGTAATTTCTTTTTTTTGTAAAAATTGTTTCCATCCCAATGCTACACTTGAGACATCTAATTTACAATCTAAGTGTCACTTCCTCAGAAAGCCCATTAGGGTACATACATTTAAATAAAAAAAAACATGTTTTTCTTACCAATGAGTGGCGTGTGATTCCCCATGGCAGGGATCTTCTGAGTAAAATAGAGCATAAATAAACAAATAATAATAGCTGTAGCTCCATTGATGATAATTTTTTCTCCTGCGTTAGGCGGTAACCAAAAGTTTATCAATATCAAGGCTATAATAACTAAAATAGAAGTGTTAAAAAAACGTTAAAAATTAATACTATATTACAGAAAAGAAAATTGTCACTAATATTAAAATATTTTGGAATAAGGACTTTTCACTTTAATCCAACTTATCAGTTATTTAAATACAAAAGCGTTTAAATGTATAGTTCCTTTATTTTTTAAAATTCACTGATCGACCCAACTGGTTGTAATCAGTAAAAGCCCTACCCTCTTTTAGCTCTTTTATCTAAACAAGGAAGGCACCCTTATACCCACCAACTGAAACCGGCCTGTCTACCGGTTAATTTTGAAAAACATCCTTTTTGTTAATACGATTAAATCAACTTCTTCAACAACGTACCGGTACAAAAATTCATTATCAAAAGAAACAATTAATTCCTAATAATAACGAAAATAACCAGTTTTTTTACGTGACTATGACTGGGATAGTGGTAATATAGAAGTTTTACATGGAGGCTAATTTTATTTGTTTAGGCTTACTATTTCAGATATACACATTAGGGTAGAGCGAAAAAGTCGATTTTTTGAATTTGGTAACGGGGTATTTACCAAAAGCTGTGGAGTTGCGTCATTAATAACTATGTCAAATCGCAAAACTGTGAAATTATATCTTGGGTCGGCGCAAAGGGCTTAAAGTTTTGACTTTTTAGGAATATTGCAATTTTTTTATGATTTTTAAGTATCTTAAAATCGTTATACTAACTGTGGGTACCGCTTAAATGTTGCTAATAGAGCCCTTTACCAACACAAAAAAAAATAATTGACATAAATAAATAATATCCTTAGTCTGAGCTACTTAAACTTTGATTATTTCGGAAAAAATTCAAAAGTATTCTATTATCATTTAACTATGCAAAACCCTGTTAAATTACTATATACATTTTGTTTATTATGCAACTCTTCGCTAGTCAAGTTAAACTACCCAGGACTCACCACGATGAGGTGGTTGCATGACGAGTCCCGCCCGCGCCCTACCCATCCACCGAACCGTAGCAGGGCGCATTTTTATGCATTAAACTGTTTTTTGGTTTTAAAAACCGGACCTAATTATCTGTCCAATAGTCTCGCATGGATAACCCCCGACTCTGGCTGAAATTATGCTCCTGAAATCTAGTTGACGAATGTACCTACTTTCGTGGATCGGTTATCATTGGCAACATATTTTCTGGATGTGCGAAGTGTCCGTTATCCTGTAAACACCAGGTAAAATCAAGTTACATCAGTTACCCCCGTCTGAAGCTGCCCTTACGTCAAATTATACAATAAAATGTAAGTGATTGTGCTGATTGTATGTGCTACCTGTTTAAAATATAAGCATGCGGTAAACCGCATCATAATTTACCTACCCCCTTCGACCCTTACGTGACATTTGGTGGAGGCGCCGGTCAGGATGTGACAATATCACTTTTACAACAATCCCGCATAGTCAATACTTTTTCTAAAACAGAAACGATACAGAATATGTGTCAACGCCATCAATAGGAACTACTGTAATTCAAGAGCAGACCCCAATAAAGTAAAGCTGCTACTGTTATATAGGTAGCACATGGAAAGCGCGTTGTCGCATATTCTCAACCATTTTCATTTAGAAAAACGCAACTATGCGGGATTGCAATTGGGGAAATTATTCTCTGATGGCTTACGTGATCCCCAATAAAGGTTAAAGCTTAATGTCTACCCGACTTGGGGTTTTCCATTAGTTCTTCGATGCCCCGTACTTTAATGCGAGAGCAGAAGACATTTGTTCGCTATGCCACAAACATTTTACTCTCCCATATGACATGTATTAAAGAATATTTGTCGCGTAGGGATCGTTATGTGCTGGAAACGGATTTTTATTTATATTTTAAATTTCTGCTGCTGCGTAGAGCGAATCACATAGTTGCTGTTTTATACAGTTTCTAGTTTTTTCTTTATTAAATTAGGTAATTGTTTCTTAATATTATTTTTATTTTTAAGCTAAACTAAATTTTTGGTTTTTGACATGAGAATGGTATTTTATGGAATACGATAAGGTGTGGCAAGTTCGTTTCAGGGGCAAGTGCAAAAGTCAGTTATAAAATCCTTCTTACTTTAATATTAGGGCTGTCGTCTATCTGCATTACATCTACTTCATTTCTTAGTGCTACAGAAATCGCCAACTTTAACATGTTTTCAACCGTACGTTAAAAACCTAACCATATTGTTTCAACTCCGGAAGAGAGATCATGTGCTTAAAGTAATCTAGTAATACCCAACGAAGTTGGAAGGGGTAAAGGAAGGTCATTGCCTAAAAATGAATTTGACCCTGCATGGGTGGTAGGGTACCCTAGAGTACCCTAAATGTTACTCATTTAATGATACTCATTTAGGGTACAAGTTCACCTTGAAAAGTAGAATGCTGGTCAGGTGCGGACTATAGAAATTTGTGTATTCACTGTAATTACATGGACATAGTCTTACATATAAATGTAATGTCTTACAATACAAATATAAATATTACAAAGAGTTTTACCATATGATGAAATACAAAATACAAGAAGCGTCACCGTACAAATAATTCCCAGAAGTTTTAAAAAGGTCCAAACCTAGAAGCGATTTAATGTTGTGAAAAGTACACTGAGTACGCTGTCTAATTTCTCTATATCGCATAGATAGATAGACTGTGCCAAGTCATTATCTATTGAACGTGAACGGTATTCACAAACCATGGAATATTTTCTTGAATAGTGACATGCATATAGTGTGAAGATAATTTATAATTATAACAAGCCGTTACTATCGTTAAATATCATAGTAACTCGGATTAAGTGACTATTGTATGCACAGTACATCAGGCAGCTTATAGAACCAGTTTGTAGCTGGGTTTTGGGTTAATAATTGGATTATAGGAAGTGACGTAAATAAGCGAAATAAAACAGAAAAAAATTGGACTCATAGAAAGGACTGTTCTGTAGTCAGACTACTAACTTAGTAGAATAGGGTCTCTGCAGGGTAGTAGATATTCTGTAAGACTATGCTGCTATAACTTCTGAGGATAGACGCATAAAGTTTTTTACAGAACACTACCATCAGTGAACAGTGAAACTCAGCTTTTGTATGTAATGTGTATTTTCACAGAAATATCGTTTAATACCTTAATTGCTACCTAATAGCTAAAGTAGTTAGAAATAAACATTGTCTAGAATTGTAAATAAACCTATTTGTCATGTACATTCTTAACTGAGCACGTATAACCAAAAAATTGCCTGTATATTTATATAACCTGCAGCACGCTCCTGGCGCCGTTTCAAAAACAGTTGAATACAAGTTAAAAATTCCTCACGATACACTTACAACGGTATGCTACGTTATGACGTCACTTCGAGGAAAAATCTTAAATTGACTAGGCCGTTACCTGAGCAAATGAAATATGACAATAATATTTTAATAAACGTCAATTCAACACACTATCCGACAATAAACTGACCTGTACTTATGTACAAGGGGTGCAAGCTTCTAGTCAATTTAGGATTTTCCCTCGAAGTGACGTCATAGCGTAGCATACCGTTGTAAGTGTATCGTGAAATTCCTACAGTTATATTCTTGCCTCAACTATGCGGGGCAAGTGCGGATCAGAGCAATAACAAATATTTATGAATTTAATAAATATGACACTACATTTTCTTGAAAACCTCTCCTTTTCCCCATAGAAATAATGTGATTGCCCTGGGAATAAAAGAGCCGTATTAAAAAAATATTTGAAATTTTTACAATGATTTATATCTAACTAGTGAAATTCTATGTCGCACTTGGCCCACCTTACCTTATTCATAAAATTCAAAAAAATTAATAAACTAGCCTCTCATACCATCGAGCAAGCAAAGTGGCAACACCTCAAACGAAGAATTATATACCAGGTTTATTTTATTCACTATGCGGTAGGTCAATCTCACGAAGCTAACCTTGTTTATTACATTGTGAACTGCTTGCTAGTTAAAATTATTTCCTTCTCTTTTCGAATTACTTGGAATCGAAGTTGTTGATTATGGGAAATTTACAATACAGATGTTGCAAAAAATAATTTACATAGCCTTATTTAGGTTTTTTATTTTTTACCATAAATTTTCAATTAAGAAATTTTGACAAAACTTTTATTAGATGAGAACTGTGAATACCATGTGAATACCTTTATTTTGTACGTGTACCCTAACCAAGTTCTGAAATTACCATTTAATTATGCCAAAATCTACACAAAAATTTTGTGCTGCAGATTTTAATACCTAAATAGGTATGCAACTTAAATTTAACGAGTAAAATTTACAATGAATATTAAAGTAATGTAGTAATTAATGGCAAAAAATTACCTATTGCTGGAGTCACTATAATAGCCTTATACGATGGTGAAATACGATCTAAAACAAGATCGACACTAATATTAGGATATGGTTCCGAGCAACAAGAGTACATCGTTACATTTCTGTAAATTGATGATTTTCGTATTTTCCATTCGTTGTTCTCTACAAGTAGTTCCAGCTAAAAAGTTTATTATTATTATTTATCTTTTGCAAAGTAGGTACTTGGTCGCTTGGCTTACTCGTTACACCAAAGGTTCATTCTACTTTGTACTTAACTTAATTCTTTAATTTACAATGTTTACAAAAAAAATATATAACTTTTATTGGTATTTTTGGTTATTGTAGTCGATAGCTTTTTATATTTAAGAATCATTGTCACGCTGTTAATTAAAACTAGATATGAATTTAAAAGAAATACTCAAATCAAAATTGTGAGTTATGTAAATAATCAAGTCGAATCCTAAAATTATTAAAAACAATGCAGATTTTAAGACTTGATTGTTATAGTTGCATATTGCTGAATTAAATTAAACAGTTAATGTCCGACCCACCAATAAGATTTTAAAATATTTCAGAAAAAGTACCTACGAAATCGACAGATAAAAGATGCTTTATAAGCATCGAAATGACAGAGCTGCAATTAGTGTGGCCCAAATTTGTGATGGATGTATTGGGATCTTGGAAACTACAAGAGACAGAGAAATGGTTAAATGGCGAATTTTAGACAATTTTACTACTAACTCAAAATACTCGCGGGTTTTTGAGTTATGCCGAAAAATCTAAAAAGCCGAATTTTTGAAAACGCGCTGTAGCTCCGTACCTACCTTTTCAATAATGTAGCACCCTTGGTAACGAATGTTTGGCTACCTTGCAAAGAAGATGAATGTTTGTTTAGTGATAAATTTGGCAACATCCCATTATAGAACTAAAGCCAAACACTAAGAACAATCTTAATATTACTTTCCCTATAAACGTCTTTTGTTTGATTGGGTTTATATATTTTTGTAATTAATAATTTATTTAAAGATTTGTAGGCAACCAAGTAGTTCAATTACAGCATTAGACTTATTACTATAAGGTATGCATGTATGCATGAATAAATGTCACGTAGATGTGGAAAATTCGACGCATTTTCATTAAAAGTGACTTATTACGCCAGGCTACTTTTCTGTTGAATAAGGTTTAAAATGTATATATATATATATATATCTATTTTTGTCAAAAAAGTGAGGGGACCTGGGCCCTCCTTGACCTCCCCAAGCATACGATACCGCCTATTCTCAAAGTTATCCTGAAAGAAATCAACCTCAGTCACACAGTGGCGGCGCTAAGGGTGGGCAGGGTTGGGCGCGCGCCCAACTAAAATTCTGCTCGCCCAACCAAAATGTTAAATAAAAGCATACGAACACCGAACATAAAAGTATCCAGATACTGCCCAATCTTTAGATGCTACCGCCGGGATTCGTCCAACCGAAAAATTAGGACTAGCGCCGCCACTCGCAATAATTTTCAAAGCTCGTTACGAATTTCTTAAAGTACGGAAGTTTAGAAAGCGGAGTCTAAGAACTAAGAAGGAAAACTGTAGGTAATCGTGATTCAGGAATACTTTGGTAAAAATCCTAACAAGTTTTGATTGAGAAATATTGCGAGTAGGGTGATTTCTTTCAAGATAACTTTAAAATGGGTATTTAACGCCACAATTGCATTTCTGTAACTTCTGATACAACATTCACGCATTACTAACTGTTCTTCATAAGAGAAATTTGCAGCCACTTTGATCAAACCTTTTTCAACAGATAACTAACCTCATGTAAAAGAATATTTGCTTTTAAACCAATGATGCGACATTGTAAATCAATAAATACTTGCTAAACTTGCTAAACTTGCTAAACTTGCTTAACCTTTTTTGCACGAGTACCAAATATTTTTCACCAAGTATATATCAAGGCATTGAAGAGCTCTTTCTAAAATAGGTAGAATCTATTTTAGCGCCCATAAGAAAAAAAAAACAAAGTTGATGATGGCTTCCCGCCGCTCAAACGTCGGAACCAGAATCTAAGTCTACAGCATAGACTAACAAAGACGGGTCTACAGCGAATTTCTACATAAAAAGTTGCTCTAACAATGTTTTTATCAGATTTAAAAATTAAAAAGCTACAGTGCTACAGTACTTTATCCAAAGTTCAATTTTCCTTTATACTTTCAAAATAACTCAAAAACCTTAATAACCACCATTATTTCGCAACTGGCTTTGAGTTAGCAGGAAAATTGTCTAAAAGTTTCCCCGTTTAATCGTTTCTCTGTCACCTCGGTCTCTTAGTTTCCGATGTTCCAATACATCGATCACCAAATGGGGACACACTGTATCAGGTGCAGCCCGTGAGTTTTTTTACAGGTGGGGCAAATTTTGTGGGCAACTACTGATATCAACGTAACAAGCAAAATACACTTTTTAATTAAGGTAGGTTATTAATAATGTGCAAAAAAAACATAAAATACTAAAATAGCATTTTTGCTTTTACTTTTTTTTAACTTATATGCAAATAGTTTCTTGCACTGGTAAAGCCATTGTTAACACAAGGGGTCTTGTGCACTTAAGGTATGACGGAATTAACAAATTTTCTAATAGGCAAAGGAAAGATTACCTTCTGTGGAGCACAAAAAAATCGCTGGATGCTGAAATCTTTCCAGGAAAATAACCGAAACAATAAAAATTTGGAACGTAACACAGCACGGATTTTTTCATTTAGACAGACGACACACAACACCAAAAATATGATATAATCATAGCTAACTCTTCACCGAAACTTTTTTTAAAATTTCTACACGATAATTAATTTATAAATGGCACGAAACTATTTGTTTACTTGTGATTATTAAACTCGTTAATGAATTTTAAGTACGACTCACCGGAATGTTTTTGTTTAACCGAATCAAAACTAAACAGTATTTTTGGTACCTCTCTACTAAAGTTTAGGAACAATTAAAAATAAAAATTCAAGTGAAATCTATATTCTTTGGTTATGTATGTACCGAATTTTGACACATCGAATCGACTAAACTAGAAATCATAACACAACCTAGAGCGCAGACACGGGTCCGAGGCTGCGTTGCCAAGTTATTGTCAAAGTAGTAATTACTTCAGGTTTTAATGTTTTAGGCACAGTTATTATATTATTAGTAATTACCTAAAAATCTTAAAATAAAATTAGGTAAGATAATATTAAATGTATAAATGTATCGCCAATATTCTAATAATAAATTGGTCAGATTTAAATTAGTGAGCCAGAATTTGCGACATCCGGCGTGGCGGCCTTGACGGCCACGCGCGCCCCGAAGGCGATATTGTCGGTGGGCCGTCGACAAATTTTGTCTCCCTTTAACTTCCTAAAGCGAGTATGTTTGTTTCTCTCTTAGCTTTAATGCATTTTATCTAGCCCATATACACCTATGAGGTCAATTTAAAATACGGCAAGTCCGGAGCAAGCTTGGCTTGATTCTCTCTTGGAGGGTTTTCGCATGGAACTTGCACTTTTTTTGAGAGAAAAGATAAGATTATTTTTTGGTTTTAAAAAATAAATTATGTGGTAGGTCACCGGAAATAAACTTAGGTGGATCATTGACCAAATGACCTTATGGACGAGCCGCGCCTGCACTGTATATACTATAATATAGTATTGAATATTATTCAACATTTTGCATGGACCCAAATATACATGCTAACGATATAATGATCTGACAAGGTCATGCAGCCTAATATTTACATTTGCAAGAGTTTAAAAAGTTTAAATTTTGAAACAAAGACCTCGACGGAGGGCACCGCTGCAAATTGTACGTTTGGTCGACGAATATGTTGCCTTGCTATATTTCCTTTAGTACTTAGTAAATAACTATTTACTTTAAAACTAAACTACATATCTGCAAATTAACTAGTTTTGTTCGTAAACAATAATACAAATATGATATAATAAATTTATGTGAAAAATACATTTAATATCTAGACGTTTTGTTTCTAAATAAATTCGAGAATATTGACCCACTAAGATAAAACTTGTAGGGGGTAAATCTTATTTCTTATATAGGGCGGTCAAAAAGCTTGCACCAAATGGAAATTTTTTTTATTTGATGTTTTTCAGAAAATTGTAAAGGTTGGTGCTTGTTCCGAAACCTCTAAAGATGATGACAGTTTTTGTAACATTTGCCTACTAAGGTCATAAATTGATAAAAAAAGTTCAAATCGGTGAAGAATAAACTACCTCTATTTTTAAAAATTGATGAAAACTTTATAAAGGAAAATTGCTTAGAATCATCAAAATCCAAAATACAATTTGAGGTTAAAATTCTAAAAATTTTTGTTGCACACCGTTCCAGAAAATTCGCATTGAAACAAAAAAGCAATTAAAATTTTTTGAAAAAAAAAATCATTAAAACTAGCTAGTAAAACTTAACACAAAGTATGTTTTTAACATTTTACTGTCATGGATAAGAGTTGCCCATTTAAAAAATAAAACAAGCCAGAGCCGCACTCGGGACTCGGGCGATGTAAAATTGCGAAAAATATTGCAACTTTTTTCTTTACAATTTTAACTTCAAATTTTGTATTTGGGACTTTTATGAGATTCTAAGGAACTTTCCTTAATACAAACCCAACCTGAAAAATGCACTCACGGCTTATCAGGAAACCATTTCTGACCAGACAGTTAGAAACAGGTTACGAGAGGCCGATTTACAGCCAAGAAGACCGGTACGAAAACCTATTTTAACTCAACGTCATAAAACTCTGCAATTAAACTTTGCTAGTGATTATTGGGGATGGCAATTTCGACACTGGAGCCTGTATTTTTCACAGAATCAAGATTTCTCCTAACCCGTTGTGATGGCCAGGTAGTTTGGAGGAAAAAACAAATCTTGTAGTAATATCAGGAAGTCTTACAGCTGCAATAAGGTATACTAATATCATTCTGTCAGATCACATTATTCCTCCTCAGATCCTTCAGCAACTAACAGAAGCCCTACTCGAAGAGTGGGACAATATACCACAGGAAGACATTTAAAGGCTCGTGCAAAGTATGTCAAGGAGACGCCAAGAAGTAATTCGTGCTGCTGTGCTAAACTTTATATACGCCCTAATAGCGCAACGCTACCCATAGAACATCCTGGCATCTTCACTTTGTTTTTCGTAGTTTTCTTACATTGTTAATCTTATCTTAGGAATAAATGATTAGTTGAATATTACCTTATTCGATTTATTAGGTAAAAATGTGTTTTTCAGAATACGCCTATTCCCCTAATATTTTTGAGCAGTGTATTATATATATATATATATATATATATATATATATATATATATATATATATATATATATATATATATATATATATATATATATATATATATATGTTTCTACTATTGTTGTACAATGGTGCATTTGTACCGTCGACGTCGAGAAAATCGACATTCGACATACTTTCGAGTATTATTGTGTTAGCAGCCAAACATTTTTGGAGCAACACTGGGTGAACTAGTTGGCGCGAGCCACTACATCTTACCCATCCTTTCCGAACATTTTGGATATAAGGACTCTCTTTGATTCTGGTCAAATCGTGGTCTGTTCTTCAGCCACCCTGGGTGTAAGCCTGCCCGCTGATGGGTAAGGGCCCAGAAATCGATAGCAGGAGGTCACCCAGACCAGAATCAAAGATAGTCCTCATTATTTTTTATTTTTCATTCACGGCCTTTTCGCTGCACTAGCGAAGAAGTAAATCTTTGCATTTACATTTATTATATATATATATATATATATATATATATATATATATATATATATATATATATATATGTATATATATATATATATATATATATATATATATATATATATATATATATATATATATATATATGTATGTATGTATGTATGTATGTGTGTGTGTGTGTGTGTCGTGGTTAATCCGGGAATACATCCGTTCGTTTGATTCGTTTCTAGTTGAAACTTGCAGACGTTTCGCCAAAATCTCATTTGGCATCTTCTGTGCTTACTCGCTGGTCGTAGAAAGTAAACTTTTAAACAGTAAACAGTTTACTTTCTACGACCAGCGAGTAAGCACAGAAGATGCCATATATATATATATATATATATATATATATATATATATATATATATATATATATATATATATATATATATATATATATATATATATATATATATATATTGCATTTATATGAATTACCTGGCGACTACAGTGCAAGTAAACTAACACATACGTATTTTGACTAAAGACTAAAGTTTGATGTTCAGAAAACCTTGGACCGATCTAAACTACCAATAGACTTTCAGCAAACTGTTAAACACTTTATCGAAATTATTAAATCCCGATTTTTTATAAAATTGTGATTTAAAAGCTCACATAGGTATTAGAAAAATTATTTTACTTTTGCCATTGAAATGACTTGGTGCAAAGTTAGGCGATAGAATAGGTATTTTAACGTTTGGTTTTCTCTCACGTTCATGTGTCAGGTCAGTGTTAAAAAATATCGAATAGTTCGTTAAAATAAACCCGAAGACAAAAATCATCCATTTTAATCAAAATTATAAGTGTCGATTTATCCTGTTCATGATTATCAATAATTATTTATAGAGATGACAGTCAATACCCCAATTGGTTAAGAAAATGGTCTAATGCTACCCCTATACACTCGCGAGAGCGCCTCGTCGCAAGGTAATTACAAGGCGAAGCAGCACGCGTGCATACCATCTCCATCTACACTCTTGAGGTTAGTTTTTTTTGTGTTGCACGAATATCCACTAACCTACACCGATTTTTTCTAATGGGTCTCTTCCACAAATAAAAAGAAAATGTAGGTTAGTGCAGTTTCGTGCAACACCAATAGAACAAACCTTTGGGTTTGCTCAAACGCTCGTGTAAGATGGGCGTGGTTGAGGACTAAGGCAGCTTGGGTGGCTTCTGTTATTGCAAGATTCTCTTCATACATGCCATGCGAAAGAATTAATCGTAATTCCGTTCAACCAGTGTCAGTCGTTTCTCTCTTCTCTCTGTTGCCTGCGATGCAAGAGCACCGACTACGACTACACTCTCGTGATCGCGTCGCCTCGTGTGATCTCCCCGAAAGTTAAGAGGTAGCATAAAAAATAATTTGTTTTTAAAACAGATTTGGAGATAATATGCGATAATACTGACATTCTTAAAATTAACATATCGATGGCGCCACATAAAAAAATATTTCATATGGTGCCTTCGATATCTTACCTTTAAGGCACTGTCATTATTATTATTATAAAGGTCAAGATCGATCTGTTCGCCGTGGTATGTCCAAGAACCAAACTTCATGATGCATTCGTGGGAATCAAAGGGCCAGTATTTTAGGTTTAAGTTGCACAAAATAGAAAATTGTGCTGGAGGTACCCATAAAATAGTGCCATCTGAGTACACTAAACAGTGTGTATTGAAATGGTTTATGGCTCCACTTGTGGCACTAAACAGAATTATACATTAGGGTGGGTCGAAAAAATTAAGATTTTTGTTTCGATTCGCCACAGCGCGGAAAAGCTGCCTCCTATAATAAGAAAAAATCGACGTAAAAAAATAAAAAATCGATTGACATCTTATAGACAGTTTATAGAAATTGACGAAATTGAACAATTTTCGTAATTTTTTTAATATTACTTAATGTTCTACGATCGACACGCTATAGTTTGAACAATGCTTATTTTATGGTTCAATAAAGTAAAATAAATATAGAACGTCATTATTATTTCAATGTTTTCCGGTCGAGCAAAGTGTTTGAAAAACCCAGTTTCATTGTGCAGCTCTTCGCTCGTTTTTTCAGAACAAAACGACCCAGAATTCACCACCAGGAGGTAACTGTGCGTTACCCACCCAATCCAACCAACCATCCAAAATAGAAGTATGTTACTTGCATTAAAGTTTACCACTATTTACAACAAATTGACTAATGGATTCAGTGGTTCACTGTTACTTACTTCTACTGGTTCTTTTCAATATGAACAAGTCTAAAGTCTGACTTTTGCGAGAACTCAGGCATACATCTGATGTAGCAATCTCTAGCTTCATATCCACATATTTTAGCTGAATCCTCTGTAACAAGGGTGACCTCTCTCTCTCTCTCTCTCCCCCTCTCCCTCCCTCTCCCCCTCCCTCCCTCCCTCTCCCTCCCACCCTCTCCCCCCTCTCCCTCCCTATAGGGGTAGGATTGGAAGGATTTTTTATAAATCTTACCTATTTATGCCAACTAGTATACTACTGTCATTTATTTTATTTTTTTTTGTTTTCTTTTTTACTTTTATCAATTTTATATTTATATTTTTAATTGTTTTTATTGGCATAAATAAGCATCTTTATTATTATTATTATTATTGGGGGAGGATACAACGGTCAAGTATTCCAATCAATAATTTCAGTATAATTGATGGGTTCAAAGTTTATCTTGGGTGGCACGAAGTTTCTCATCGTTTTTCCTTTAGAGGCGGATTATCTTGCTTTTAAAATTCTCCTATATTCAAGCAAGAAACAGTAGAAGTAACGGTGAACCACTGAATCCTTTAGTCAATTTGTTGTAAATATAATACCTACACACTACTATTTTGGATGGTTGGTTGGGCAGGGTGTGGGTGGAACTCGACATGCAGCCACCTCCTCGTGGTGACTTCTGGATCGTTTTGTTCTGACAAAACAGGCGAAGAGCTGCACAATGAAACTGGCAAAAATTTTGAAAATTTCAGTTTTTCGAACACATTGCGCGACCGGAAAACATTGAAATATTAATGATGTCTTAAATTATTTAACTTTATTGAACGATAAAATAAGAATATCAAACTATAGCGTATCGATCGTAGAATATTACGTAATATTAAAAAATTTACGAAAAATATTAAATTTCGTCAATTTCTATAAACTGTTAGTACGATGCGACCGGAAGATGTCAATCGATTTTTTATTTGTTTTACGTCGATTTTCTGCTTATTATAGGAGGCAACTTTTCCGTTATAGGATGCAACTTTTCCGCACTACAGCGGATCGAAAAGAAATCTTAACTTTTTTCGAATATTATACATAATATTATGATTAAGTGCTTTAAACGAAAAAACAGATAATACCAAGAAAATAAAACAACTGCTAAATTATGAGAACTATTTTTGTTAAGATTTGCTGATTGGCAAAAATAACATTTTTGGTGTCCGGTAAATATAGTCTCGTTCATAAATTCATTTTTTAAGTCGGATGAAGTATTCGATATAGAAAATAAATTATAGCTTAACACATTAGTAAGTACTTAAAATTTTAATACTCCCGTAGTACTAGACATTTACAATTCTTGCATTTTCTTCCATGCCATCTTAAGTTTCTTAAACTCTGTAACATGCAGTCTTTAACATCAAATTAATTTAATTTTTATTTATATTGAACAAACAGATCTTTTAACTTGTTACAGTATCCTAAACCTTTTAAGCAATTTTTCCCCTAAATGACAATATGGTATTTAATTTTATGATTTATGATATTTTCTCACATTTATTACCTGTTATATAAAAATATATCAGGTTGCCAAAGTTCATGATCCGCTAAATTAAGGGATTGAATGCCACCATATTTAGCTGGATCCCATTTCAATTTTGCATCTTCCCACATCTATAATAAGAAGGTTTATAACAATGTGTTACAGTTAAAATAAAACAAATTAATTTTTAAAAAACAGAAGTATGTGGTACCAGACAAAAAATGCCAAGGGAAGCCTAATCCAACAGCAAGCACAAGCAAAGGCAAAAAAAAATTACGATACCTAGGTAAAAATTCAAAACCTATATAACCTAACGATTAGTTAATTGATTATACCTTGATGGTTAAAAACGATAAACAATCAGGCGCGGCCCGTGAAATTTTAGATGTGTCGTATCACAGTTCCTACGCATGGGACCCACATCAAATTATAGGAGGTTACTATTGGGTACTCTAGAAACATTTTCGGAAAAAAATATTTGATTTTAAAATTTGCGAAAAAAAGTTAATTTTTTGGGCCGCTTCACCTGAGATCTGAGAAAGTTCTGAAGAAAATTTTACTTCCAAGCTTTTTTCATAAATTTTATCAGATTTTATCGATAGAATTCAAATTTCATTGAATTACCTCTAATATCTTGAAATTGATTAGTTTTTAAAATTTTTACCCTAAAATATTTTGTCTAAGAAATAATTTAAAATGTCATTTATTTAAGGAAAATTAGAATATTTTCACGAAATTTGGAATTTGTCGATAAAATCTGATAAAATTTATGAAAAAAGCTTAGAAGTAAAATTTTCTTCAGAACTTTCTCAGATCTCAGGTGAAGCGGCCCAAAAAATTAACGTTTTTTCGCAAAGTTTAGAATTAAATATTTTTTTACGAAAAAGTTCCTAGAGTACCCAATAGTAACATCCTATAATTTGGTGTAGGTCCCATGCGTAGGAACTGAGATACGACACATCTAAAATTTCACGGGCCGCGCCTGTAAACAATAACGTTCAGATTCACTAAAACGATTTAAGATTGGTTTAAATTAAGATCTAATTGACAGGTTTTTGCCCTGTCATTGCTAATAAGTCGTCATTAAAAACTTATATGAGTTATTCTGCGATTTGCTTGGTTTCCAAATGATTTTCATCTTGAAAAGCGTTGCCAAAATGACGTGAGGTATATTATTGTGGAAGGTACGTACTAAAATTTCCCTTTTCTTTATAAGTTTGCAAAAAAACTTAGAAACAATTTCATAGTATAAAACTTACTTATCTTATTCTTACACTTGTCATTTTTAAACTTTTGGTTGTCAAATTAGACCGGTCTAGCGTTGGAGAGTCTGGTCGTAAATGTCACGTTCAAATTAACATGTTTAAATAAATCTGAATTTGAACTGAACATTAATTTGTATATAACAATTATTATAACATGCTTCTTAAAAGAGAAAACAGAGAAGGGCAAAAATTGGAAACAGAGAAAAATCAAATAAAGAAGATAGAATACAGGGCACTAAAAGGAAGAAAGAAAAAATAGAAAACAATTTATAATAAGCATGAAATATGGAAACATTGACAGAAAATGATAACACTTAAGAATAGCACAAAGTATTGCGGAAAAATACGAAGAGCAGAAGAATAAATAGTTTGACGCGAATTCTGAGAGGGCAATAATTGGAAAAAGACTAATAAGAATAAAAAGTATAACAAATAAGGAAGGAAATAGAGATGAAAAATATTCAGTATAGAAAAAATGGAAAAAATCATAAATAATTTGAAACAATAAAACAGGTAGAAACGACGCTGAAATAATGGTTTACTGAGGATAAAACCCCTCTTAAACAAAGGAAAATCAATACCTTTCAAGAGTAATAACTCAAACATGCGTGATTGATTCTACGGCATACTTTGAGGACGTTTTTTTTTTGATCTTACGTTATGTGCAACAGTGCAACAGATTATCATTACTAAAGCTGTGCAAAATGTGACTCATTCCAGTGGTGATATTGTTTTATTGGTTATTGCTTGATATCGTAGTGATACCAGTAAAATATACATATTAGTTTTCATCCATTAAATGTTGCTGTACCTAGTATCTCTGATTACATTAGCAATATTAATAATCCTTCTATTGCCTTATTTATAAAATAAGGGTTCTTCAACTAATGACGTAATATTCGCATATACGCAACATTATTCTAAATACCTATAGTTGCCCGTCCATCACGTAGACACTCACTAATGGTGCCGCAAGACATCCTTTTACCCAGTACATTGTTTTGTGTGTCAGTTATCTGATCTACAAATGGCTATAATGGTTTCGCGTGTTATTCGCTTCTTATATTATTTTCCATTGAGTTTTTGTCCCGGCACTTGTCGTTCAGTGGGTAGGTATTGGCCATTTTCACCATAACAAACTAACTAACACTTAACTATGTCGCAAAGCTTAAATCGATTTTTGATTTCTTTCTAGTTGAACAGTTAGGTTTTGACAGCTTTGGTTGCCAAATTATTTGTTAGGGTCAATCAAAGTTGTGTCTTTACTTATTTTCCAAATTAATTAGTTTATTCAAACATGCCGTCGAAATGATTTTTGAATGACGAGAAAAATGTACTGAAATATTTGTTTTTATAATTGTGCAAAAATATCAAAAATACGTAAATATATATTATTACAAGAATTAATTGCGAATTTATACCCTTAATTATGAAATTAGAACGGTTTAAGCGAGAGTGAATCAGCCCGAAAATTCGGGAATGAACACTGCACTTATGAAACAAAGATTAATATTCTATTTATGGCGAGCACTTTCAACATGTCTTCTATAGTTTTACGATGACCATCCAATTAAATTAGGCTGACCATCCAATTAAATTACGCTGACGTATACCGTAAAATATCTGTGTACCGTCATACATTTGGGAATCAGGTAATAAATCATTCTAACGCAAGTAGCAAAAACAGTTGGCCCAAGCCATGGCGTCGATTTATCACTAGCGCGAGACAGAACTAAAACATGCAAATAAGTAAAAACACAACTTTGATTGACGCCTAACAAACAGTTTGACAACCAAAGCTGTTAAAACCTAAATGTTCAACTAGTGGTTCGTTTTCCTTTAGTTTAAGTTTATTTTCTTAATTTAATTTTTAATTTAATTTAATTTTTTCCGCCAATCTCACTGAACCATAAAAAACTACAGCTATCGAAGGAATTAATAACAAATCAACTGGAAAAAAATCGAAAATCGATTTAAGCTTTGCGAAATGACTAAGTGTTAGTTTGTTATGGTGAAATTCCATCATTTGTGCTAGATAAAACATACTTTCGACTGTTTAGGAAAAATAATATCCTTGGCAGGCCCACTGATCGACAAGGGAAACCACTAGCTGTCGCCCATCCAAGTTCGCCTCTGCTGAACTGCCTCCCCGTTGTCCAGCTTTACAACAGGTAATAAACAGGAATAAATCAGTAACGCCACATGAATCACTTGTATTGTGCACAGCTTTAATCATTGTACCCCGTAGAATAACATGCAGTTACAGCTACTCAACCAGTATTTTGTTAAATCAGGACAGAGACTGACAGGGTATTTTCGTGAAATCCCGTTGGCCTACCGTGATAGCATGTCACGTGTGTCACTGTACTTCCCTACATTTCCCAGTGGATCAACGGGATCTCGCAAAAATATTCTATTAGATGGTGAATACAGAATATTTAGGAAAAAATACTATCAGACAAAAAATCTGTTTCATTATTTTAGTTACAAAATAAAAGATAACAGAACAAAGATTATATGCAACATAGTATCATTAAACCGGAGTACTTATAGGTACCATGCAGAGTTATTGGCGACTCAAATTAAGAACGTGGCGTCCTCTTCACCCGATTTGCAAACTGCTATAACGGGAGATGTTTCATTTTGTCTTTGTCTTCATTATCGTGTTATTTGTGACCCTTTCTTCCCCGTTATAAATCAGCTGATTACACCTGGCTGCCTTAATTTGAGTCGCCAATAGCTACTCAACCAATATTATTAAATCAGGCCATTTATACAAAATATTTTTGAACATTTAAACAACATGCTAATAACTCACCAATCTCAACCAAGAGTAAACAGTAAGGGTAGACTTAAATTCATTTATTTCGACGTGCCTTATAGACATTCCCAGTTGTACATTGGTTACATTGTAATGTTGAGCTGGTCTGGCAAATTTATCGTAATTTAACAGAAGATCCCGACGTAATTTATCGGTAAAAGTAGAGTTCCATATTGGTTGCGGACCTAATTCTGCAAAATTATAGTAACAAAAGTATTCTTTAACCCTAAACTATATTGCTTTGTATTAGAATTATTCTAATAAACATTAAGGACAAAAAGAGGTACGATGGTAAGTAAACAGAGTGGCCCTTTTATAAGGCGGGTTTTTATAGAACTCGCAGTGTTACAATTCAATTTATATTAAAAACAGTGTTATACCGGGTGACAAAGAAATTGGGGTACCCTTTATTTTTACCAGGCTACGCCAATGAACAACAAACGCTATTGTTTTTAGGCACACGCAACATCCAATAGCTTGTCTGTTTGATTACGTATATAGGGCGTTGCAAAACTCCACCAACAAAACTTTACAAGCGATTCTTTAGATAAAAATAAGAAAAAATGGTTCCTATTAACTTATAGGCAACACACGGGGTGATAAAATGTTATTTTTATTCCGACTTTCCTTATTTAATTTACACATTTTCGAAGGCAGTTCATTCCAATCTCGTAACAAAAAATGCTTTTTGAATTACCTATGGAATCCTATGTAACAATTAGAATAATTATCAGCTGGGATCCGATGTCCGGAATCAGATTTCCATAAAAAAAACTCAAAAACCGTAGCGCCTATAAGGCTGAAATTTTGTAGGCAGGTAGCCCTTGCCCCAAAGGAGTGTACCAGTATCCTAGCGATATCTCCCTTATCCAGGGGATCAGCTATCCCAACTTAATTTCCAAACTAACATTCTAATAGATTAGGCCAAGCAATAGAGCGATTTGTCGTGACATTAATACTATTAGAAAACCGTCTGTGCCATCATCTAAAAGATGATCCGTAGATGATTGCTGTTATATTTCCAACTCTGAAATTTTTTCCATTTATTTGTTATAAACATTTTTCAGCAAAAAAAAGCGATTTCTTTAGTTTTTTGCTTATAAAATAGAAAGTAATGAAGCAATCTTAATGGTGTAAATGGGCGATTTGTAGAGACTAAAAATGCAAACAAAATGAGAGGTCGATCGTTCCGATAGGATAAGTAGCAACGGAGAAAATCCGGAAAAACCGGAAAATTAAGAGTTTTTTTTTTAAATTCATAAATCGGCCACTTTTAAACGTAGAGTGCTCAAACTTTGTGAAAAAGTAGTAATTTAGAGCTACTTTATGTGTGCAAAACCCCGACGCTGTCCGACGATTAGTTTTGCCACAATCGTCATTTTAATTTTTCAACACACTATTTTGCGACAGGTCTGGATGCTCTATTGATCGTCCGATTTTAATTATTGATACGGATTTGAAAAGTACAAGTTTAATTGAACAATATGTATATCTTAGTTTTTCCATAAAATGCTACGAAATCGGTTGAAAATGCACGTAAAGATGCGTGAAAATGGCCGAACGCGCGAATATTGGCTCCCCTTCGCTCCGCTTCTCTCCCGCTACTCGATCGATTTCGCGCGCTCGACCATTTTCACGCATCTTGACGTGCATTTTCAACCGGTTTCGTAGCATTTTATGGAAAAATTAAGATATACATATTGTCCAATTAAACTTGTACTTTTCAAATCCGTTTCAATAATTAAAATCGGACGATCCATAGAGCATCCAGACCTGTTGCAAAATAGTGTGTTGAAAAATTAAAATGACGATTGTGGCAAAACTAATCGTCGGACAGCGTCGGGGTTTTGCACACATAAAGTAGCTATAAATTACTACTTTTTCCCAAAGTTTGAGCCCTCTACGTTTAAAAATGGCCGATTTATGAATTAAACAAAAAAAACTCTTAATTTTCCGGTTTCTCCGGATTTTCTCCGTTGCTACTTATCCTATCGGGACGTTCGACCTCTCATTTTGTTTGTATTTTTATTCTCTACAAATCGTCCATTTACACCATTAAGATTGCTTCATTACTTTCCATTTTATAAGCAAGAAACTAAAAAAATCGCGTTTTTTGCTTAGAAATGTTTATAACAAATTAATGGAAAAAATTTCAGAGTTGGAAATATAACAGGAATCATCTACGGATCGTCTTTCAGATGATGGCACAGGCGGTTTTCTAATAGTATTAGTGTCAAAAAATCGCTAATATTTTGCTCTGTTGCTTGGCCTAGATGGCGAATACGCTAGGTCTCCCGATATGACCCCACTTGACTTTTTTCTATGAGGTCATATAAAAAATTTAGTTTACAAAAATAGGCCACAAAATATCGAAGAATTGCAAGAAAGAATAAGGCATGAAATTTCCAGTATTCCCCCCAATACCCTTTTAGATTCACTAGAAAATTTTGTTCAGCGAATTCATTACTGTCAGGAGGTTTGATTGGGACTTTCTAAAGAAAATAGTTGTTTATTAAAACATGTTTTCTCTCTTCTTCTTCTGGCATAAATATCTACTTGAAAAAGTTTAGGTATGTGATGTGCTATACAACTTAAATATCGAGTCATATACAGGGTGATCCAATAAAAAAGGTAACTTTGTTTTTCCATGCCTTTTTGACTGATCCTGTATACTTAGTTTTATTGTAATATATCTTAAAAAATAATAAATTCCTAATATTCTGGGCCCCCGATATGAAGTGGACACAAAATTTGAATCAATCTTGTGCAAATTTTAGTACAAAAAAAAAACTCAATAATTGTCAAAATATTCGGTTCTAAAAATACTATTCGCATTTGGGTAGTTCCGAATAATCTATTAATACACCACACCATAGTGTACGAACAAAATCAATTTGACAATGTGAATTTTTAAACCTATTGTTAATAAAGCGTTTACTTTATGAACGATTGTATTATATGCTTTGTTAAAATGACCAAGTCGTATTTATAGCAATGATTTATATTTAGCAACATGCAACATGTTTTTATAAAACAGTCCACCTACGTTCTTGGGTTTTTCCTTTTGAAGATAATATTGATGAAAGACGTTTTCTTAACAAACCTTTCGTAAAATGGTTTTCTTTTTTATTTGCCCGTTCCTTTCAAAATATAAGAGGAAGTAGATAGTTCGATGCCATTATTAAAATTTTAGTGATGATCACATTATGTCTTGTAAGAAAGTTCTATTCAGGTACGAAAACAGCGAGTTAAAATGGTTGGAATTATGGCCGACGGGTTTTCTAAATTTAGTACCCAGTTTTGACCAACATTTTGGGAGAAGCGAAAAGCTGTTTTACTCAGTGGCGTAGCAAGGGGGCGGGACGGGGTGCCCGCACCGCGTGACCCGCATCAAACAAAAATCAAAATTATAACGATACAATAAAAATCGCACATTCGAGGGCACTTATAAAATCAAAATATATAAAAATTGCATGGATGCAGGAATCTAATAATTATTTTTTTTTAAATTGCCTATTCTAAATTTTTCCTATTTAAAAATCCAGAAGTAGCAACAAAAATGTGAAAAAAAAACAGTTGTTTGATAAAATAGAAATTTTGTCGCCAAACTTATCCCAAATGGGTTAGTTTGGGCGTGGCACCCAAAGCATTTTTTAAAACTTCATACCCTACCATGAGGTGATATCCTTGATATCCGCCCCGGGTGTCACCCACCCTAGCTACGCTACTGGTTTTACTACTTAGAAATGTTTAATAAATAGTTATTTACGTTATAAGGGATGTAAGTAGATTTTCCGGTATAGATACATAAAGAAGTCATAATATATAGAGTGTTCAGAAAGTGACGTAAAAAGGATGATTCCTTAACTAATTTTAAGCTCATATCAATACATATGGAAGTTTTATTTTTTTTTTCTGCTGTATGTACAAAGCTAAATTTTTGCTCAGGTTTATGGTCCTTTTTACCATCCCGAACTTCTTTTTACGACGGCACTGACTACGTTTAGCTGAACAGTTAGTACGCCTATAGAGTTCTAAAACTCTTTTGCCTCATTTTTTTCATATCATGCGCCGTTTATAAAATTTAGCAAAATATTTGTTTACGCGTGCATTTTTTTTTAAAATAGCTTTTTTAAATAGTTTAGCACGCATGGATATTTCGTTAAATAGTAAGTAAAGGGTACAAAATATTTAAAAATGCCAAAAACAAAAAAGTTTTTAATTGAACAAACCCGAACAATAGTTTAGGTCGCTCAAAGGGTACGTGACCCGAAAACTTTATCGCTCTATGTTTTCAAAACGAAGCCGTGTCTATGCAAGCGTTTTAGCTTTAAATTAAGTAAGGAATCATCCTTTAAAGTATTTACCTTACTTTTTGAAGAATTATTTAAAATAGTTTTTACTTTACGATCAAATCAGAAGCGAAGGTACGGTAATGTTATCTACTGTTTAGTTTTTTTGACACCAAACCTTTTCTAATAAAAATTGCTGCTGGTTAATATTTTTAGAATTATCCTGCATAAGAAATGTCCCTGCGAGCGAAGGCGCAGGCATTGGCTAGAATTTTAAAAGTATCAGAGAATTTATACCTACTTGTGGTTTGAAACCCACCATTAGCAATACAATCTACAACACTTAAAATAACTAAAAACCACAAAAACTTATCTGTAATCATATTCACATCAAACTAGTTCACAAGCACTTATAGTAGAGACTTAAATAAAATTAAAGAGGATCGTTTGTTCAATAATTGGAATTAAAGAAGTTAGAAAATACAAGGGACACTCTGTTGATTAGATAAACGTTTCCTGTCTTTTTAAAATTATCTCTCTATCCATACGGGTATTGGCTTAACATATTTTTATTTTATTTTTATTACTCTCAAGGGTAAATCATATTGCAAAAACAAAAAAATATTTAGTAAGAAAATATTTAAACATTAGCCCCATAGGCTTAAATTTAAAAATATACTATTTTGTCAGTTACATATACCAGAGACTATACCTATTCATTTAGTCTATGGTTATAGGTACCTATGTTTTAAATGGCATTAGAGGTTTTTTTTTAAAATATATATAATATATATATATATAAATATATATATATATATATATATATATATATATATATATATATACTCGTATATATATATATATATATATATATATATATATATATATATATATATATATATATATACAGGGTGTCTAAAATAGGTGATACCACTATTGCTATCTCCGAAACGGTAAAAGATACGAGGTCGGTTAAATTAGAGAAAATATGCCATTTTTAGTCTCTACTCATATTTCGTTTACGAAGTTGTCACATTCTCTACAGTTTCTTATCTACAGGGGATTTTTTAAAAATAGTCAAAAATTTAATTCTTAAATATCTCGAAAACTATTATGGCTAGAAAAAAATTGTTTTAACAAAAATCACATGATTTTTTACCCTCTCTAAAGTAACGTTATCGTTTTATTTATATCATTTGTTTTTATTGAGTTACTGATACTAACTTGTTTTTTTCAAATACGGACCTGGACTTTTTGCTGTACTTATTGAAAGATTACTTCATACCCTTTACATCTGTTTATCACCTGATTATGTTTTTCGACGTTTTGGTGAAGAATAGCATCATCAGGATATTCTACCAGTACGGACCTGGCCATTTTCAAGTAAATGCGCCATTTCCCAACCACAGAAACCAGAAACCATAGCGATAGGTTGTGAATTGTGCCTTAACATGGAAGATCCCAGGTCCGTATTGTAAGAAAATCCTGATGATGTTGCTATTCTTTATCAAAACGTCGGAAAATATTTTCAAGTTACACACAGTTGTAAAGGGTATCAAGTATTCTTTCTAAAAATGGAGCAAAAAGTTCAGGTCCGTATTTGAAAAAAACAACTTAGTAACAGTAACTCAATAAAAACAAATGGTATAAACAAATCAATAACGTTACTTTATAGAAGGTCATAAATCGTGTGATTTTTGTTAAAACAATTTTTTTCTAACTATAATAGTTTTCGAGATATTTAAGAATTAAATTTTTGACTATTTTTAAAAAATCCACTGTAGATAAGAAACTATAGAGAATTTGGCAACTCCGTAAACGGAATATGAATATCGACTAAAAAAGGCACATCTTCCCTAATTTAACTGACATCGTATCTTTTACCGTTTCGGAGATAGCAATAGTGGTATCACCTATTTTAGACACCCTGTATATATATATATATATATATATATATATATATATATATATATATATATATATATATATATATATATATGTATATATATATATCATGGATCTATTATAATATGGATTCGATATCCGTATACTGTGAGCGTATCGAACGTGAAGCCTTATATAATATAAATATTTTGTTGTTTGTTATTCTCTTGAGAGAGCAGTTTACGAACTACGAACATAGACAAGACTACGAATTACTACGTAATTGAATCAAGAATGGTAGTAGAAAGAGATAAAATAGCATTGGAGTGTTGGAGCTCAGAAGTGTTGTTGTCTGCTGGGTGCTTAGGAAAAACGTCTGGGAACGCTCGGTTACACGTACGTCTTTGTCTAATGAACTAGAAAAGAAAAAGTGCGACGTATAGATTTATATAGATTTATAAATAACTCAGAGCGACTTTAAATAATCGCCTTTAGAAATAACCTAACATAACATAACCTATAAATAATAAAACCTTTTTAACTTAAATTTATTACTATTTAGCAGAAAAATAAAATATTTTGGGGCTTTTATTACTTTTAGTAAATCTTGTGATGCTTCTAACGTATTTTTGTACAAAAATACAAGGTAAAATAAGATGTGGCCAATGTTTACAAATTGTGTTTACAGTGTCGTTTAGAATGGTTTGTTTTGGCTTCAAAGAATATGAACTCATCCCGTATCCAGTCCTAATAAATCCATGATATATATATATATATATATATATATATATATATATATATATATATATATATATATATATATATATATATATATATATATATAATAAATGTAAATGCGAAGATTTACTTCTTCGCTAGTGCAGCGAAAAGGCCGTGAATGAAAAATAAAAATAATGAGGACTATCTTTGATTCTGGTCTGGGTGACCTCCTGCTATCGATTTCTGGGCCCTTACCCATCAGCGGGCAGGCTTACACCCAGGGTGGCTGAAGAACAGACCACGATTTGACCAGAATCAAAGAGAATCCTTATATCCAAAATGTTCGGAAAGGATGGGTAAGATGTAGTGGCTCGCGCCAACTAGTTCACCCAGTGTTGCTCCAAAAATGTTTGGCTGCTAACACAATAATACTCGAAAGTATGTCGAATGTCGATTTTCTCGACGTCGACGGTACAAATGCACCATTGTACAACAATAGTAGAAAAATGGAAGATTTCTTGGCCTATAGGTAATATAATAAATGTAAATGCGAAGATTTACTTCTTCGCTAGTGCAGCGAAAAGGCCGTGAATGAAAAATAAAAATAATGAGGACTATCTTTGATTCTGGTCTGGGTGACCTCCTGCTATCGATTTCTGGGCCCTTACCCATCAGCGGGCAGGCTTACACCCAGGGTGGCTGAAGAACAGACCACGATTTGACCAGAATCAAAGAGAATCCTTATATCCAAAATGTTCGGAAAGGATGGGTAAGATGTAGTGGCTCGCGCCAACTAGTTCACCCAGTGTTGCTCCAAAAATGTTTGGCTGCTAACACAATAATACTCGAAAGTATGTCGAATGTCGATTTTCTCGACGTCGACGGTACAAATGCACCATTGTACAACAATAGTAGAAAAATGGAAGATTTCTTGGCCTATAGGTAATATAATAAATGTAAATGCGAAGATTTACTTCTTCGCTAGTGCAGCGAAAAGGCCGTGAATGAAAAATAAAAATAATGAGGACTATCTTTGATTCTGGTCTGGGTGACCTCCTGCTATCGATTTCTGGGCCCTTACCCATCAGCGGGCAGGCTTACACCCAGGGTGGCTGAAGAACAGACCACGATTTGACCAGAATCAAAGAGAATCCTTATATCCAAAATGTTCGGAAAGGATGGGTAAGATGTAGTGGCTCGCGCCAACTAGTTCACCCAGTGTTGCTCCAAAAATGTTTGGCTGCTAACACAATAATACTCGAAAGTATGTCGAATGTCGATTTTCTCGACGTCGACGGTACAAATGCACCATTGTACAACAATAGTAGAAAAATGGAAGATTTCTTGGCCTATAGGTAATATAATAAATGTAAATGCGAAGATTTACTTCTTCGCTAGTGCAGCGAAAAGGCCGTGAATGAAAAATAAAAATAATGAGGACTATCTTTGATTCTGGTCTGGGTGACCTCCTGCTATCGATTTCTGGGCCCTTACCCATCAGCGGGCAGGCTTACACCCAGGGTGGCTGAAGAACAGACCACGATTTGACCAGAATCAAAGAGAATCCTTATATCCAAAATGTTCGGAAAGGATGGGTAAGATGTAGTGGCTCGCGCCAACTAGTTCACCCAGTGTTGCTCCAAAAATGTTTGGCTGCTAACACAATAATACTCGAAAGTATGTCGAATGTCGATTTTCTCGACGTCGACGGTACAAATGCACCATTGTACAACAATAGTAGAAAAATGGAAGATTTCTTGGCCTATAGGTAATATAATAAATGTAAATGCGAAGATTTACTTCTTCGCTAGTGCAGCGAAAAGGCCGTGAATGAAAAATAAAAATAATGAGGACTATCTTTGATTCTGGTCTGGGTGACCTCCTGCTATCGATTTCTGGGCCCTTACCCATCAGCGGGCAGGCTTACACCCAGGGTGGCTGAAGAACAGACCACGATGTAAATGCGAAGATTTACTTCTTCGCTGCACTAGCGAAGAAGTAAATCTTCGCATTTACATTTATTATATTACCTATAGGCCAAGAAATCTTCCATTTTTCTACTATATATATATATATATATATATATATATATATATATATATATATATATATATATATATATATATATATATATATATATATATATATATACAGGGCTTTTCATTTAAAACTCCGAGGGCCTATATCTCGAAAACGAATTGAAATATTTTGATTTTGTACTATTTTGTAGGAAGCCGTCGTTAGGTAGGATCAATTAGCATTTTTTAAAGATAACATCAATGCGACGCCGACGCCTTCGACTCCCTGGACGTAGCGAGGCTTCAAAAATATAAATCGATTGCAGGAACTTCAAAAGTAGATACATTTGAAAGTACTTTAAATTTTAAGACTTTTTTGTCATTTACCCTAATTCGATTACTTCACTCGTTTTTAAGTAATACAAGGTTTTAAAAAATTGTAACACCTAATTTTAATAGGTAGATACCTATGTCTAAAAGTAAATAATTTACCTTCCCTAAGGTAAGTGAAACACCTTGATGAATTATGACATTAGATTCATTGTAGATACTTGTGATCTCGATCTCGAGCGTCGATTTATACGAATTGATATTTCATAAAAATGGTTCAATACACTAACCAAGAAAAAGTAGATAATATGATACTGACTTACGGTGAATGCAGGTCAAATGCTAAGGACGCACAAAGAATGTATGGGCATCGTAATCCTCATAGAAGAATTCCCGATGACAAAACTTTTGCAGCTATGTGCAGGAACTAAAGGGGGTATGGCTGCTTTGTAAAACCTAAAAGAAACAGAAGGAAAATTGCTACAAATGATGTTAGTACAGCCCAAGTTTTACAGCAAGTTGATGATAATCCCAAAACTTCACTAGCCAAAATCAAAGAAAACGCTGGTGTTTCCATAAGCTCTTCATGGAGGATTCTACAAAACAACAAGTTTCCTCATAGATAATACCATACAAATCCATACAAAACCAAATTAGTCCATAGATTGGAGCCAGGGGGTCCCGCACGAAGACTGGAATTCTTAGCAAGATTTTCCGAACTGTATGGCCAAAATTAAAATATCTTGTCCAACATTTTATGGAGCGACGAGAGTAGCTTTCGTAATAAAGGAATCGTGAACTGGCATAATTGTCGCAATTGGTCCCAAAACCATCCTCGTTGGATTAAAGCAAGCGGAAATCAACGCGGTTTTGGAATTATTGTTTGGTGCGGTTTATTAACTTATTGGACCTCATTTTTACGAAGGCACGTTAACTGGAGAACGTTATTTACATTTTCAAGTTACACTTGCATAACTGTTAGAAGAGGTACCCTTTGAATACAGAACGAATAGGTGACTGCAGCAGGGTGAGGCTCCTGCTCATAATGCTCAAATTGTTAAGGACCATTTGGACAGACAGTACCTCAATCGATGGTTTTGAACCAACGGACCAATAAGAGCCAGCCCGCAAGGTCACCAGATATAACACCCTTAGATTTTTTTTTTTGGGGTCCCTTAAAGGATATTGTCTACGAAACACCAGTTGAAGACATGGCCGATCTAATAAACCAAATTACAGCAGCATGTACTGCTATTACTAGAATAACGCTTTTAAAAGTTACTCACAGCCAAGTTATAAAAAATTTTGACAGTTGTGTTCGCGCAGAAAGAATGAATTTTGAACAAAATTAACTGAATTATTATTAAGTGAAGAATTATTTTAGTTTTACTACTGATCCGCTTCCAAAATTAATAAATATATATATATATATATATATATATATATATATATATATATATATATATATATATATATATATATATATATATATATATATCATATATATATATATATATATATATATATATATATATATATATATATATATATATATATATATATATATATATATATATATAGAGGAAGGACAGTAACGGGGTACTGGTAACAAAGTTACAGGATATAACTATGGGAATACCCCAGTGGTTAAAGGAGGAAGCAATAAAAGATATTGGGTGCTCCTAAAGCATTGCTATTTATTCCACGTTCAAGCTTTCGTCTATGATTATAGACTTCATCAGGACTACAAAACAAGAGAAAATTCTGTTACAAGTCTTTCTAATAGCTACAGTCGGTAACACCTACCAGAATACAGCATTAAAGCTCCTTCAGTTGGTCATTGTAACAGGTATGTGGAAACATAAACCTCATATTTGTACAATTTAAAAGTGTAAAACATAACATTTAAAATGACTAAAAGTTATAAAATAAGGTCACAGACTCGTTAACAATGTCTGAAAGTATAAAAAGTAACACAACAACTCGAAATACTTTTTTTCAAATACAAGATGATTATCGATTTTTAAAAATTTCTTCAAAATCAATACACGTTACTAAAAGTGCTGTCAAATTGCCGGAAATAACATGGCTGACAACTGACAACAGTGACAAACGACAGGAGTGAGAGTTAGCCAACCAAAAATATGCAGAATAGATACAGTTATTCAAAGAAGAATGTTCACAAGTTAGTGTGTTCTCATTTTTTTGTTATTTTAAGTACATTTTGGTTGTGCCTACCCATCCGTCGCCGTAACACACTAAAATTATGAAACAAGGCAAGGAGTAGATACCCTTTCAGTCACATAGTAAATTTAAAAAACACAACATCCACTATATGAATACTAATTAAACAAACAAAGTCAAAAAGAAGGAGAAATGGAAATTAGCACTGTCAACATTAATATTTATGTATTAATAAAAAAATAATTTCCAATTACCTGAAGGCTTTGTTTTGGTGTCCTTTGATGTCGTCTCACTCTTTACTAACATACCATTACCATTAATAATTAGTCTTTTTCAAGAGCATTTCAATCTCATTGAAGAACAATGTGCAATAACAAAACAAGAGTTCATTGATACAATCATTTACCTTTATAATAATACATTTTTCTCTTTTAATGGTAAATTTTATCAACAAATCAAAGGTTTACCGATGGGTGGCGCTGCCTCCCCCTCAATAGCTGAAATTGTTATGAATAAACTGCTGTATTTTGTGACAGATACAGTAGACTTTGAATTCCCTTTCATGTGTCAATATGTGGATGATTTACTCACGGCAGTCCCTGCTGATAGAGTACCTACAATACACTCTGGACATATTTAACTCATTTAACCAGAATCTAACGTTCACATTTGAGGGTGAGACAGACTCATCTGTCCCTTTCTTAGATACTTTAGCTGTTAGGAGTGTTGATAATGTAGTCATGTTAGACTGGTATAGAAAAAGTACCAGCTCAGGTAGATACATACCTTTCACTTCATACCACCCACAGAAACAGAAGTTGAATGCAGTACTGGCTCTAAAAAACAGAATTACAAAAATTTCTCACAATGCTTTCATACAAAAAAACTTACTAATTTTAAAAAATTTACTATTAACTAATTCTTACCCACAAAAATTAATTAACAAATTGCTATTTTCTAATGTTAATACATCTAATCATAATAATGTGGATAATTTAAACGATAATATCACTTTGAAAAAATATGCTAAATTGCAGTATATACACAATTTGACTCCTTCATTGGTAAAAATATTCAATAAATTTAATATAGTTATTGCCAACTATAATTTAAAAAAGCTTGATCTGTTCTACTCTAACTTAAAAGATAAAACTGCAAATAACCAAAAATCAGGTGTGATCCATGGGGTGCCTTGTGAGTGGGGCAAGTTGTATATTGGACATACTAGTCAAAAACTCTCAAAAAGACTAGCGCTCCATAAAAGTGACTGCAAAAATAAACCACAAGCTACTAGCCTTAGTTTGCATGTTAATCAAATGGATCATAGAATCCAATATAATAATGCCATAATCCTTGACTCAGAAAAGAGTACCCAAAAGAGAAAAATACTTGAAATGTGTTACATAAGCAACTGCAGTAACTCTCTTAACTACAAAAAAGATGTAGACAGCTTAAGCTCAATTTAAACTTTTCTAATTAATCAAAAGTCTACAAAGCATAAAAAATATCCAGAATGTTATGTAGAAAAATAAGTGGAATCATCTGCAATCCCCCTCCCCCCTTTTTATTAATAAATAAATAATAATGTTGACAGTGCTAATTTCCATTTCTCCTTCTTTTTGACTTTGTTTGTTTAATTAGTATTCATATAGTGGATGTGGTGATTTTTAAATTTACTATGTGACTGAAAGGGTATCTACTCCTTGCCTTGTTTCATAATTTTAGTGTGTTACGGCGACGGATGGGTAGGCACAACCAAAATGTACTTAAAATAACAAAAAAATGAGAACACACTAACTTGTGAACGTTCTTCTTTGAATAACTGTATCTATTCTGCATATTTTTGGTTGGCTAACTCTCACTCCTGTCGTTTGTCACTGTTGTCAGTTGTCAGCCATGTTATTTCCGGCAATTTGACAGCACTTTTAGTAACGTGTATTGATTTTGAAGAAATTTTTAAAAATCGATAATCAAAAAAATGAGAACACACTAACTTGTGAACGTTCTTCTTTGAATAACTGTATCTATTCTGCATATTTTTGGTTGGCTAACTCTCACTCCTGTCGTTTGTCACTGTTGTCAGTTGTCAGCCATGTTATTTCCGGCAATTTGACAGCACTTTTCGTAACGTGTATTGATTTTGAAGAAATTTTTAAAAATCGATAATCATCTTGTATTTGGAAAAAAGTATTTCGAGTTGTTGTGTTACTTTTTTATACTTTCAGACATTGTTAACGAGTCTGTGACCTTATTTTATAACTTTTAGTCATTTTAAATGTTATGTTTTACACTTTTAAATTGTACAAATATGAGGTTTATGTTTCCACATACCTGTTACAATGACCAACTGAAGGAGCTTTAATGCTGTATTTTAGTAGGTGTTACCGACTGTAGCCATTAGAAAGACTTGTAACAGAATTTTCTCTTGTTTTGTAGTCCTGATGAAGTCTATAATCATAGACGAAAGCTTGAACGTGGAATAAATAGCAATGCTTTAGAAGCACCCAATATCTTTTATTGCTTCCTCCTTTAACCACTGGGGTATTCCCATAGTTATATCCTGTAACTATATATATATATATATATATATATATATATATATATATATATATATATATATATATATATATATATATATATATATATATATATATATATATATATATATATATATATATATATATATATATATATATATATATATATATATATATATATATATATATATATATATATATAGGGTGATTCAAAAGTAAGCGGCATCCTTTCAGGGGCGTAATCCTTGCATAAAAATAAGGCAAGAAGTTTCTATTAATATGTGTCCGAAAATGCTTCCTAATGGAGCTACGCCCCTTTGAATAGGACACCTTAAAGACGATTTTTTCTCTATAACTTTGAAACCCTTTGCAATTAAATTTTGAGAATTGGTGTACAGTATAAACATTTGATGGTAAATAAGATTCTAAATTCAAAACTTTAAAATTTTATTCAGGGGCGTCACATGCGGGGGAGGGTGAGGGTAAAAACATCCCTTTTTCTTTTACTCTTTAGGTTGTTATGCTTTTGTTTGGAAATTATAAAATTCTAGAGGTTTTTACGTAAAAAAGGTACTCTTAGGTCAATTCGATAGAGCGTACCATTTACGAGAAAATCGACTTTGAAAATTTTCTGATGCATATGT
Source organism: Philopedon plagiatum (assembly GCA_963971165.1). Lineage (NCBI taxonomy): Eukaryota > Metazoa > Arthropoda > Insecta > Coleoptera > Curculionidae > Philopedon > Philopedon plagiatum. Next base: position 83,451,920 of record OZ020192.1, on the reverse strand, counting down.
TTATTGATGAAAATTAATCTGCATTACCATAGAAAAAAAAACACATTTTTTTACTAACATTTTATTTAGCAATTTAGAGAAAATGTTAAAAACTATTACCATTAGCGCCACGACAAGCTAAATTCGGCACTGAACTTCGTTTTGAATGCGTATCTAGTAATTTTATTATGAATAAACGTACTACCAGAAAGTTTTCAAAGTCGATTTTCTCGTAAATGGTACGCTCTATCGAATTAAACTAAGAGTACCTTTTTTACGTAAAAAACTCTAGAATTGTACAATTTCCCAAAAAAATCACATTAACCTAAAGAGTAAAAGAAAAAGGGATGTTTTTACCCTCACCCTCCCCCGCATGTGACGCCCCTGAATAAGATTTTAAAATTTTGAATTTAGAATCTTATTTACCATCAAATGTTTATATCGTACACCAATTTTCAAAATTTAATTGTAAAGGGTTTTAAAGTTATAGAGAAAAAATCGTCTTTAAGGTGTCCTATTCAAAGGGGCGTAGCTCCCTTAGGAAGCCTTTTCGGAGCCATAGTAATAGGAACTTCTTGCCTTATTTTTATGCAAGGATTACGCCCCCGAAAGAATGCCGCTTACTTTTGAATCACCCATATATATATATATATATATATATATATATATATATATATATATATATAATATATATATATACATATATGTATCTATATATTAAATATACAGTCCATAAACTATGTATAACGGGTTAATTAATTTCTACGTCTGTTATACAGTATCGAGGGCGGATTTAGCAATTTTGTAAGTTGTATGTCTCTGTTGCCAGTTTTTAGGATTTTTAATAGTGACCCTACTAGGAATGTTTTGCTGAAAAAAAAAATATTTTGTAATTCGCGAAAAAAATAGAATTTTTGTGGTACATCATTTTGTCGATAATTCTTAAATTTTATTTAGCCATTTGAATTTTTTTAAACCTAAAATATAATTAAAAGAAAATTCAAATGACTATAATTTTTTACTAACACATTTTTCTCTTAAAATTTAAGAATTATCGACAAAATGATGTGAAAGTTTATAAAAAATAATAAATACATACCTAAACGTGTTCATTTTTTTTCATGGGGGTAAAGCAAAAATTCAACTTTTTTCAGCAAATTACACAATATTTTTTTTCTTTACCAAAACATTCCTATTACTTTACTATTATATACCCTAAACTTGGTCCCGTAAGTAGCAACAGAGATATACAACTTTTACAAAATTGCTAAATCCGCCCTTGTACAGTATGCATAATAGTAAATTAGTTTTAAAGAAGGGGAAAATGAAATGAAGAATAAAATACTTTACTATTTAATTTCTAACTCATAAAATTAACAAACATAATCTTTAAATAGTCAAAATAACTAATACACATTTAAACAAAATAAATAGTGATATGTAAAGATATAGTGGGTAGGATTCTTAGAATAAGTATACAAAGCATTGTAATATTGTGTCAGTCAAAATGATAAGATTAGAATATAAATTTGTTTTGCAATTGTGCCGAGTGATTTTTAGCGGAACCAACAAAATTCTAAAAAACATTGATAAACTCGGGCCGTTTTTAAATTTCCGCTGTATTTAACATTTTTACGTGCAGTGCGAAAAGCTTAAGACAACCCCTTTTACTCACAATCCTATTAGAAATTTTGCCGTATAATAGCCGTTCTATATAATTTAAAGTCTGTTCCAACAAAGACTCAACGACTAGTTTTTGATTACTCGCTAAGACGAGCAATTCATGTTACAGGTAACTGACTTCTTGTTTCTGATGATGTGACGGTTACAAACTGTCACTGACTGCTTGTTGGAAAAGAACTAATACTAGTAGTATTTACAATATAAATGTACTGGGATACCAATTGCCTCAACACAGTAACTTTGCCATAAGGAATACCATAAAACTTCGTCTTGGAAACTTATTAAAATTATCTATCTAGCAATAGACAAAATCGTAAAATTATACGTTTAAAATAATACAGTACATACAAAACTATACTGCGGATTATGAGAGCAAGTAGAAAATCGGTAGATGAAAGATAATAAATATTATACCACTGAACTGAAATTATTGCGTTTTTATTTATTTATTTATTTATAATATAATTATAGTATAATATATAATACAAAGTTAAGTAATTAGAAATTTATTTGGTTAAATCACTATAAACACATAGGTGAATCATCTGTCCGTAATTTATAGTGATATGGTAATATTGTTTATATTTAAAATAAAAAATTATATACAAAAATATTAATTTTAAAATACAGGTAAAAACAATATTAAAGCAATAAATTAAATAATCATTATACAAAATTAATAATGTCCTTTACAAAGTTCTAATAATAATATTAAAATATTACTTATTTTATTTTTATAGTTTCATCAATCTTAGAGCTGTTTTCTTTTATCCATTTTTTTATATATTTTTTAAATGAAATGTAACTTAAACATTTAATTTTTTTGGGTAGTATATTAAAAATTTTTATACCAATATTTAAAGAATGTTTTTTTATTAATGTTAAATTAAATTTTTCAGCATATAGAGATATATTTATTTTTTGTCTAGTTTCATATAAATGATTTACCGTTTCTATATTTAACGCTTTATTATTTTTATAGATGTATGTTAAGGCTGCTTTGTAGAATAGTTCTTTTACATTAAGTATATTGTACGTATCAAATATAACTTTCGAAGGAAACAAAATATTTTTGTTGTAAATAATTTTTAATACGTATTTTTGCATCATTAAAACTAATTTTAAACCAGTGTCATAAGTACTTCCCCATCCAATTATGCCGTACGATAGAACTGATTGAAAAAGAGAATAATAAAACATTAAACAAATATTTCTGACAGTGAACTGTCAAGTACTGAAAAAAGCAACCTTACATCCGCCTGTTTTTTAATTGCCATATATAATCCACTGTCCCTTTAATAGCACCATATTTCCAGTTATTTAATGTTCCATTGGAAGAACTTTGAATGTAATTACATCCTATTTTATCCCCTATGATAAATCGGGGATATAAATACATTCAGTGACCAATGGAAATCGCTATTAGTTTTAAGAAACTATCCTTAAAGAAAAAACTAAGATGTGTTGCTGAAAACAAACACTGTAACTTTATTTGTAAGTGGCGAATAAATAATATGATGGCACTAATAATACATATTATATCGTTTCGTTTATTAACTTCCAGCCTTTCTAAAGACTTAATAAATTTCAGTAGGTAAGTTTGCTCCTATAAAAGCTTACAAGGTAGACCACTGTTTAGACCAAGGCGACCTGAATTGCAGGGCGAGTCGGATTAAAATATTGGTTCAGTGTAGTGTTTATACCAAGATTATTAATGATGGTACAAAGACTGTTCTGATAACATCAAATAAAAAAATCAAATAATGTCAATGTGGGCAATCTATGCCATTATTAAAAAATTGCATTTTTTTTATTTCAAAAATTTATTGCAGTACATAAATTTTTTAAGAGGTTTTTCTATCTGATCCGAATCGCCCAGAAAATTGGGTAGAATCAGATATTTTTTACTTTTTTTTTGCGTGTAGAAAAGCAAATCTCATCAAGGCATTTATTTTTATTATTAGTATATTAGCTCAATGGTACTAAGAATTTACCATAAACTTTTTGACATTTGATTATTCTTTTGTACTAATCGCATAGTGACCAGACTCGCGTAGGTCTCTCGGGTATTTTCTTAACAGTAATAAGGTAGACTCTACCTTTACTACTATTACTGTTAAAAAAGTAAATTGTAAATTCACATAATTTTAGTAAAAACATCTTGAAGAAATCTAATAAACTAACGCTTTTTTTAAACATACTGGCTAACCGACCGACCGCCGGCGGTATTTTTAATTAATACAAAGAAGACAGTCTTCCGGCGGCTTAATCTTCTTACGTATAAGCCGCTGAAAATAAACGTAACCTCAAAAATATTAGTATATGATGCACTAGTAACACGTTTACAGATTTTCTTGCATCAGTAGCGTGGTCCAGAGGTAGAGTATCCGCTTATGGACCGAGAGGTGGTGGGTTCGAGACCGTGCTCGAGAGGACATTTTTAAAAAAAATTTTCATTTAAAAAATTTGATCGGCTCTAAAAGGTGTATTGGAAACGGGTTAGCACTTCATCCTCATAGATTTTTTTTTAAATTTGACTGTAGAACTTCTTGAATAGAAAAGTTATAACAGTGGCAAAACAAGGTTGACCACGACCGTTAATCGCTCGTCTTTAATCAAAGCATATTGTGTAATTAATTAATTCATCATTAAGTCCTTTCTTCGTAAGATCATGCCACCGGAAGATGGTCTTTTTTGTATTTAATTAAAAATACCGCCGGCGCGGCGGTCGGTTAGCCAGTACGTTTTTTAAAAGCCATAATCGCACAGAAATACAGGGTCGATACAGGAAGCTACAACCTAAAATACCCAAAGTGCATTCAATTTTTAAATATTACGATTCAAAGTTTTTTCAAGAGTTCAGAAGCATTATTTAACTATTAAAATATTCTATTCAATCTAAAACCACTACCACAAAATAAATAATAACCAGAAGGCTATCTCCGATCCCGTGATCGCCGCCTGCTCGTGGCCTTCGAGCGCATCTAACCCGAAATTCTAGCCCGAAACTGCCAGTGTAGTAGCGACTTTCACGTCAAGAGGTATCAAAAGCACGCTGTATGATGGTGCGAATAAATTCTATAGATTTCCGCAAGAGGTTGAAAGGTGATATAATGTAGGTAAAGTACAGAGTGTTCCCAATTAATTGTTACTACGGGATATTCCAGTAACTGTTAGACATAGGTAGTTGCCGATTTCGTGATATTCGTTTCTGAGACACAGAATTATTAATTTTAAATAAAAATGTTAATAGGGGTGTACAATCGACTCTCGAAATAATCACATGCTTTCTTAAAATACTTTGTATTATATATATATATATATATATATATATATATATATATATATATATATATATATATATATATATACACTAATGGACAAAACTAAAGAAACTTTGTAAAACGTCAAAAATTAATTTAATTGAACTCTGTGTATCATTCCAATATACATTGCCTTGTTTACAAAGAAATAGTCGTCAGTTTGTATGGTACTGTTTTTTGCTGATCTCACTAATAAATATTTATTTGTTGGTTTAAGATTTTTTACTGGGACAAAACTAAAGAAACCACGTTTGAACATACTTGATTATCAGTTGAAATTTGAGTTTTGCACTGTATATTTCGATATTTCGTAGTGTTTTATACTGGAGGGTGTCGATAATGCCTGCCGGACGATATTTATCCAAAGACTTGCAGTCAAAAATTGTTGAAGCTTATTCAAAAGGCATGAAACAGAAGGATATTTCCAAAACTTTTTCTCTTCCCAAATCTGTTGTATCCAAAGTTTTAAAAAGGTATAGGACAAGAGGAAATGTAATTACTAGTAGGCGTTCTGGTGGTAGACCAAGAAAAACAAGCAAACAACTGCATAGGCGTATAAAAATGATTGCAGTGGCAAATCCATTCATGTCGGCAAGGGGTATTCTAAGCCAATTGGGAGTGGAAAATTTGAGTTATAAGACTGTACAAAGACGCTGTAATGAAATAGGCCTTCCCAGCAGACGGCCAGCAAAAACTCCATTCATTTCTCAGAAAAATAGAAAACCCCGACTTGAGTTTGCGAATAAATATTTACATTGTGATCGCACGTTTTGGAAAAAGGTTCTATTTAGTGATGAGACCAAAATAAATCTATTTGGATCGGATGGTATAATATGGGTGAGGCGTCCAATTGGTAAAAGGTATGACCCAAAGTACACTTTACCCACAATAAAGCATGGCGGAGGTTCTATTCTATTGTGGGGATGTTTTTGTGGTTATACAATGGGTCCAATTTATTTTATTGAAGAAAAAATGGACAGATTCCTTTATTTAAATATATTGAAGAATATAATGGAGCCATTTTGTGATGAAAATCTGCCAGTTACTTGCACATTCCAGCACGATAATGATCCAAAGCATAAAGCAGCAATAGTTACTAAGTGGCTAAAGGAGCAAAATATTACTGTTTTGGACTGGCCAGCGCAAAGCCCAGATCTTAACACAATCGAAAACTTGTGGAATGAGTTAAAAGTCCTGCTTAGAAAACAAAATATTACAAATAAAGATAATCTAAAGCAAGCTATTCAAGAAGTATGGAGAAAAATGGATATGTCAAAAATCGGTACTCTCCTTGATTCAATGCCCAAAAGGTGTGAAGAAGTGATTAGAAATAATGGGTATTCCACACATTATTAATTTGTTTAATGCTTTTAGTAATTTTTTTTCGGTTTATTGTTACATTTATGATAGTTTCTTTAGTTTTGTCCAATGTTTTTTCTATAGAATACAATAATTATTTTGTTTACATTAAAAGTTATATTAAATATATGCTATTATGTCTGCTTTATCACCTTAAACAGATATTATTAGCAAAAAACACATTTACTTTAAAGAAAATATAGAAAAATAGATATTTAAAAAGTTTCCTTAGTTTTGTCCATTAGTGTATATATATATATATATATATATATATATATATATATATATATATATATATATATATATATATATATATATATATATACATAAAGCTATAAAATTAGAAATCTAAGAACAAATTCTAATTATAATAAAATGACCATTTCTGAAAATATAAATTTCAATTTTAAACTGTAAAACGGTAAAGATAGCTAATAAAGGCAATTGTTAATTGGAATATTAGATTTATATGCTTCTTTATCTTCAGTAAACATTTCCGAAAATTCCTAATTGTAAAACGATAAGGCAGGTAATAAAGGCTTGAGGTAATTGCAATATGTAAAAGGTTACGGGGGAGGGTAACTGGGTGCAAAAATGTCTCCTTTACCTGTTTTCACAAAAGGGTCTTTTAATCGTCGAGGTATATTGGGCGGGAGCTTCCCTTCAGGTAGTTAAATGCAATATATAATGTAATTGATAATATTCGGAGAAATTATAGATAATGCATTGGCATTTTGATTCGGTTTCAGTAATAAAAAGTGGACGTGGAAAAAATTTGCTTGTCTTCGAAAATTTTATATTTTAAATTTAAAGTTTCAAAATGGGGAGAAATTTCCGTGTGGTGTAACCAAAAAAGGTTAAACTGTAAAGCCAAAGTTTATGCTGTTGGTCCTGATAACGTAATCTTAAGAAACGATGGCGCTTACAATCATGAGGCACATGAACAAAAATTAAATAGAAAAACTGTTTCTAATGCGTGTAGAAGGAGAGCTGAAGATATACCCGAAAGGCCTTCTAAAATTAGTTGTAAAGCATTAGCATCTCACTTGCAACAACCGATGTCAGTTACATTAGAAAAAATGTTTGTAACATATATTATTTCCTAGGTACGCCTATGGCAATATCATAAAATTTTGCTTCAACGCTGACTCAAGGTCCCTCGGCATTAGATGCTTAGATCAAACGTACCGCCTGAGAGATAGCATTCTGGTTAGTATATTTATTCGTGTGCCACTACAATTATTGTTAAAAATTTGGAATCGTTACGTAATACTAAAGTCAAATGCGAGAAAATAAAAAAAGGCATCCAGAACAATTTACAAAAGATTAACGTTTGACACAGCTGCTTAAAATGGCGCACCGTCTGCATCGAAAAACGCCAGTAAGTCTTGGGCAAGATATAAAAATTAATAATAAAGAAAAACGTTACCCGGAATTTTGAAACAAGTTATATATTGTCCTCTCCTCTTTGTAGATGAACCTATTATTGAAATAAGGGATAACATAGCACAGCTTGCAAAAATATGCCAATATAAAAAAATAGATAATTGTTAAAGCTTAATATTTGTGTAATCCTAACCTCTCGTAACAAATTTTGAAAGGCAATGCTTTATCAAAGACATCACGACATAAGATAAAAAAGGTGGCCCATTCAAAAAATGAAACAAAAAAAGATCATGCTGATGCCAAACCAACGATTGTACGAGATCCGAAGCAAAAGCATCTTGAAAGGGGTCCCAAGTTTTCCTTTCTTTATTGAGCGTAACACATTGAGATGCACAAGGAACTCAAACTGACTTCTTGTTGTAATCCGGAAAGATTAAATCGTCGTTGGACGAAGGCATGCGTTGTCGACGGCATCATAGTTTACTGCTTCATAGTAAGGGCTGATCATCTAATTCCGGAAACATTACACTACAAGAATGGCTCGACTCGATATGTGCTCATATTCGAAGGGTTTTCTAATTTAAAATGACAAAAAGTTTATCCCATATAGCGTATGTGATACATATTTCTTATTCTGGAATATTAAAGTCCGTAAACGGCACATAACAAGTAGGTACTCGGAAATATCAAACATTATAAAATGAGGTTACATGTACCGAATTTTTGTTCGATTTAATTTGTATGCTACGCAACTGACTAAAGATACCCAATTACACAGTTGTAAAATGTTTACATTTCTCGAGCCCATTGTGCGACTTGAACAATATAATAATGGGTAATGCCTCTGGATGAAAGGGACAACAGGGAACTGAAGGTGCCTCATCGTCGCAAAGTTATTTCACTTGGACACAGTCTAATCCCAAGAAGCTCTACTTCAAAGTTAGAAAATAATAATTTGTTTATATTTGGCTTTAAGCATATACGTATTACTACTATATAGCGAACGAGGAAAAAATGTTGAAGCAAAAACGTAGCCTTTGGAAACAATTGCTAACCAGTCACGTGATGTCCTGAACATCCCTCATAAATCACCACGTGATTTGCCCAGCCAATGAACTCAATACTACGTACCGTCCGCTAATCAAAACACCAAATACGACAACATGGCCGCTCGCGCCTGTCATATTCAAAAGTTCAAATTTGAATCTGACAAGCCTTCGATTTCGCCGTAGCGTGAATATTTATTTTAATTTATAATAAAATAATATCAGAAAAACCAGAAAGTATAAATTATTATATACTTTAAAGTACAATATCGAAACAGAGTTAATAATATTTTAGATAGAAAATGAGATCTTGTTTCGCATGTCGACGGTCAGGTGAGAAAGACAAAGTGATTTTGCATAGGTAGGTAATTAATTATTTAAGATTTTGATTCTAATTATAATGTACCTATTATATATAAGTTAATGATTGCAATAAATTATACTTACGTATTTTGAGTTTTAATTCGAACTTAAATAATGTTTTTTTTTTTAGATTTCCAAACGATGCCTCGCTTTATTTACATAATGTTCTTACCCGTTTTGCCCCAAAATCTCAAATTAAAAATGATGTATTCACTATTCAGTTTACATTCTTTTGAAGAATATCCGCCGCTAAAACTACAAGTAATTTCTTCACTTCTTGCTGCTTCAAACTGGCATTATCGGTACATTAGCTACGACATTATCGTAAATAGGATAATAATATAATTAACTTTTAATCCACTTTTCACAAATAAAAACACATTAATCTTTACTTTTGAAAGGTAAAAAGACGAAAGAGAAACCGACAAGCTCACATTTTAAACTGCTGTCAGAACTGACAGTGACAGTTCCGTCAAAACTTCAAAAGTGCTGAGACATCACGTGGTATAAAACAAAAGATTTATCTTTGCTTCAAATTTTAACAACGGGTAGATTGGATGCTCACAATATAGTAGTAATACGTATATGGCTTTAAGTTGCCAACAACCTAACAAAATGACGCGATGTCAAAATCTACAGTAGCTGTAAACAAAACTGAAAATATTCGGGAGCAATTATTGGATGAAGTGCTGAGCAACAAGAAGTTCAAATTGTGAAGAACTTGGCCATTAACAACCTGTAATAATAGCAATAGCAAGTTTTATATAATATGTATAGTAAAACATTAAAATTTTATGTTAGATAAATATGATCTCTAAAATTATCATTAGATTGAGACATAAATAAGACACTTGTTAAGGACCAACATACTTTTTGTACGTTTTCTCAGAAAAATTAAAAGTATCTAGTAATAACCGCCAATTCTATAACGATATAATAAAGTCTCATTTTGTTTGATTTTTAATATCTCTTATGTAGAGTTTTAACCTTTGGGAAAATATAAGATGAAAAACAATAAATAACAAGTTACAAATTATTGATAAATTTGCATTATAAATGTTTAAAGTTTACGATACTTTGACACAATTATTATGTTTGCAAATATATATTAAAAATATAGGTTTTTTTAATATAATACAAAAATTAATACTGTAAGAATAAATAAAAATCAATTAACTTATAAAGGACGAAAACAGTGTAAACTAGAAATACCTTTATTCGTGGAAACGGAAAAATCCCACACAGTTAACATATTTGTAAAAATTCATAATTTAATGCGAATACATCCTAAATATTGTTTGTAATTTTTAATGTCCGTTCTTCTTTTGCTTGATACTGTATCAAATAATGAAAAAAAAAATGACCGTCTTTATAAATCCTGATAAACTTTTATTTGATTATAATCTATAGGTGTGAGATCACGGGGTTTTCGAGAGTACTTAAGGCCAATTTCATTCGCTACTTTCGCTATGACATCTAATGCGTAATCTAACTGTTCTTTGGTGTGTCCGGCAGAAAGGCATATCCTTATTCTTCCTTCAAATAATGGTGTGGCAGGGTAACCAACTCCAACTGTTGCTATTTTTTCTTTTATTAATGTTCTCACCACGTAACTAAAATGGTAAATAAAATCGATCAAGTGTCAATCGGATACAGCGCAATAGATAACTTGCATAATTTAAATATGAAAGTAGCAGTAAAAAATGCATTCATATTTTAGAAAACAAATAACATTTTATTTAATTCCACTTACTATACATAAAAAATGATATTTTGAACAATAAGCCTGTTTGTAAAAACTGCGTTTAGCAGTCATCACAAGACAACATGATTGATAAAACATTTTAATTTTGATCCCATTGTATAGAGCAACAAAAAATAAAGTAAAAATAAGTAAATATTTATTGAGAAAAAAAAACAAAGTCATCCGGGTCACAAACTACGTTAATATCCGTACGTTCATCCCATTCTATAGAGCAATGAAAAACACAGTCAAAATAAATAAGTATTTTTTGAGAAAATAAAAAACAAAATAAAGTCCTCTTATAACACTTCGCAACTAATATTTCCCGCGTCACAAACTACGTTCATATACATCCCATTGTATAGAGCACCGCAAAATAAAGTAAAAATAAGTAAGTATTTTTTGAGAAAATAAAAAACAAAATAAAGTCCCCTTATAAAACTTCGCAAGTAATATTTCCCGCGTCACAAACTACGTCCATATCCGTGCGTTCATCCCATCGTATAGAGGAACGAAAAATAAAGTCAAAATATTTTTTTTTTCAGAAAAAAAAACAAAATAAAGTCCTCTTATAACATTTCGCAAGTAATATTTCCCGCGTCACAAACTACATATGTTCACATACGAACGTTCACCCCATTGTATAGAGTAGAGGAACGAAAAACAAAGTAAAAATAAGTAAGTATTTTTTGAGAAAATAAAAAACAAAATAAAGTCCCCTTATAAAACTTCGCAAGTAATATTTCCCGCGTCACAAACTACGTCCATGTCCGTGCGTTCATCCCATTGTATATAGGAACGAAAAATAAAGTCAAAATATTTTTTTTGGAGAAAATAAAAAAACAAAATAAAGTCCTCTTATAACATTTCGCAAGTAATATTTCCCGCGTCACAAACTATGTTCATATACGAACGTTCATCCCATTGTATAGAGTAGAGGAACGAAAAATAAAGTAAAAATAAGTAAGTATTTTTTGAGAAAATAAAAAACAAAATAAAGTCCCCTTATAAAACTTCGCAAGTAATATTTCCCGCGTCACAAACTACGTCCATATCCGTGCGTTCATCCCATTGTATACAGGAACGAAAAATAAAGTCAAAATATTTTTTTTTGAGAAAATAAAAAAACAAAATAAAGTCCTCTTATAACATTTCGCAAGTAATATTTCCCGCGTCACAAACTATGTTCATATACGAACGTTCATCCCATTGTATAGAGTAGAGGAACGAAAAATAAAGTAAAAATAAGTAAGTATTTTTTGAGAAAATAAAAAACAACATAAACTCCCCTTATAAAACTTCGCAAGTAATATTTCCCGCGTCACAAACTACGTTCATATCCGTACTTTCATCCCATTGTATAGAGCAACGAAAAATAAAGTCAAAATAAATATTTTTTGAGAAACACTTCGCAAGTAATATTTCCCGCGTCACAAACTATGTTCATATACGAACGTTCATCCCATTGTATAGCGCAACGAAAAGTAAAGTAAAAATAAGCTAGTATTTTTTGAAAAAATAAAAAACAAAATAAACTCCTCTTATAAAACTTCGCAAGTAATATTTTCCGCGTCACAAACTACGTTCATATCCGTACGTTCATCCCATTGTATAGAGGAACGAAATATAAATTAAAAATAAGTAAGTAAAAAAAAACAAAATAAAGTCCTTATAAAACTTCGCAAACTAATATTTCCGGCGTCACAAACTAAGTTCATACACTCTCTTTAAAACGGTTTAGCACAAATAGATTTTACAAACAGCACCTAGAAAATATAATAAAACCGATTTAGTTGCTTAATCGGTTTTAAAGTTAAAGCGAACAATGCAACTCACGTTTTTTAAAGTTAATCCATGCATCTTGATAAAAATGATTTCATTATATCGTTTTGAAGAAAGCATATCAACTTAGCAACACAGGACCTTGGCCAAGGCGGCCGGATAAAGTTGTCATTACTTTCAAAATTTAAATTTATAGAAAAGTTTTTCAATTCAACGATCTAATACAATCGCTGTGTTCTGTTCCTTTTTAACATACCGGTTATAAATGTGATAATTAAAACTTTCTATTTGTCTTCATTTACATAAACCTATTATAATCAAATTACTAAACTTCTTATATATACGGCAACACAGCCATACTTCTGCATACGTCGTACTTCGTCAAACTGCATTGTACACGACGCTGCCATAAAATGCCGATCGCACGCGAAGGTGTTACTTACGTCATTGTCTGAAGATTTTAATTTTAGTTGAATATGATTAGGTTTTTATTTCTCGATTAAAAAGTTATCGAGCACCTCAGAATTATTTTTATCATCATAAAGCATAATATAAGCTGATTTAAGATGGTAGTATTAAAATGATTTATATATATATATATATATATATATATATATATATATATATATATATATATATATATGTATATATATATATATATATATATATATATATATATATATATATATATATATATATATATATATATATATATATATATATATATATATATATATATATATAATATCTACATCAACATACAACCGTAACCATACGCGTTCCATAAATGTTCTGTTTCTACCAATCTTAATACTGGACAGAAAAATGGAAATATATTTTCATCTTGAAAAATACAAACTAAAATATTTGTTTCAAATGGTTTCAAAAATTATACTTACGCAATATTCGAGTAAAGATAGACTAAAATAGGAACAACAGGTGAATCTTCATTTCCGTGAATTATAACTCCAATCTGATGAAGCCTCATTCTAAAATACCTAAAATAATATTGGTATTAGCAATACATAAGAAACAAAAATACATTTCACACTTATATAGTACTTATACAGTACTATGTACTGTTTTTTTTATATGTATTTTTTCTATTTCTGGGTTAATATTAAATTTGAAAATTTTTGAATTTTCGAAGATTGCCTTGAAAATAAAGAATTGCAGTTTATTTACTCGAAATTATTAAGATGATATGTCAACATTTCGCAGAAATGCCAATTTTTGTTGCAAATATGAAAGGTTCCTAGACCGATTTCGGCTTGAAGTATACATGAATAAGATTTTAGGAACCTTCTACTTTAAGTGCAGGGATATTTCATTGGATGAGTTACGCATTACATACCATTTTTATTGAGTTGTCGATGACTCTACAACACTGGAATTCGCCATATACTCATGATGACTCATAAGTTCAGTTTTGACGACACAGCCAATGAGATTACGTTTTACAAGTTTCGAAATTCGCGCGAAAATTTGCAGTTTTAAATCCTTTTTTTTTGTTAATAAAGACCAAAATAAATGAATAACAGCAACCGCCATAAACATTTAATTTATGTAGAGAATATAAAAAAAAAATATTTCAGATTTATTTGGGTCATATGAATATTCCCTATGGGACATTTATAAGCGTTTGACTTGAATGTTGTAAGTTGTGGTAACGTGCCTTCCTGAAGTCGAAACAATTCGACCATTGTCAACAAATGATGTGTAAAAAGATGTCTTAGTTTGTACCTTCATAAATAAACAACAAATTATAACTCATGAAATATTTAAAGTAATAGTTCTTACTTACCGTTTGTATTCAGGATCTATATAACCTTACCTCGTATTTCGCGCTAAAGTCTCTATTCTCTTTTGTCCTTCATTTGTACCGTCTTTTCCCATAAGAATTTTTAAAACTGAGATAATCTGTGCAGCTAGGGGTGGAGACATTGCCCACGCAGCTGATGATGCATAACTGTGTTCCCTAAGATAAGTTATCAACTCCTACGAAATAAAATTTTATATTAACATATTATTATAATTTCCTAGTGATAAGTGCGAAATTACTGGATACATATCAGTCAGGACATTAAAACATTGTATGAAATTATTATTTTTATTGCTGTTCACTACAAGTGGACCGCCAAAGAATTTCTATAGTACAAAGCTTAAATATATTTGACCCCTTAACACAGATATCTATTCAAGACAGTTTGAGATATTAAGAAAAATCTTAGAACAAATCATTTTTACATAAATAAATATAAAATGTCTGTTTCTTAATTTTGGTTGCAGATTATACACATATTTTTTGATCACCAAGGTCACCTGTATATATTTGTACATTTCACTAAAACCTTTTAAAAATACTGACGAATATCCATCCGATGGCATTATAAATAAACTTCTTACAGCGGATTGCTGAAAGAAAATTTAACTCGTGATTAACTGACGTGATAAATTTAATACGTTGTTAAATTGGATTCCAGTATTAAATACCGGCCTGCTTCGATTCCAATTTCGGTCCCAATCCCCAATTCGGATCTAATCGTATCACATCGGGAAAAGTCGAACGCTAAATGTCAGATTTTAATGTAGACAACGCGTTTTGCATTTCTTGTAAAGCGAAGATATTTTGAATCAAAGAAAATATTTTTGTATGTTAAAATGGGAAAATAGGCAAGGCGAATAGAAAAATTACACAAATATAGAAGAAAATAAACTTCTGAACATATGTATTTCTAAGGTAAGTTGTATGAAACCATTGAACCATAAAATACCGTAGATACATAGGCTCAGCAAAATTTTTCTATTTTTTTCAATTTTTAAAATTTGCGTTAAAATGCTTTACATAAAAAAAATTGCTGCTTTTCAGCTTCCTTAACTACTATCCTCTTGTCATTATTATCCATTTGTGTTTGTTTTAGGTACATTCAAAGGATTATAATATTTCTAAAGAATATGAATTCCTAACCCTAAAAATCGAGTTTTTGATGAAAGATAAAGCACAAAACCATACTTCCCTGGTAAAAACCATACTGCCACGGGAAAAATTTTGAAACGAAACCTTTGTTGTTATTGTCTTGATAAGGTAAAATATTGTCATTAATATCTTAGTCAAATAGGTAGCAACTTCTATCCCTACTTAAGTTAGAAAATTTTTTAGTACAATTTTGTTTCTTATTTTTACTCAAGTTCTGTGTTTATACCCGTAATAGAATACTATATCACTTTTGTCCAGTGAAGCTAACAAAACATTTTTGTCTGGGTAAGTATCCTGGTCAATTTGTAAACCTAATTGCTGGTAGTATAGATCACGATTATAATAATAAACCCAAACAAATTGTAGAGTATTTATTTAATCCACCTCAAATCCGTTTATGTAAAATTTTGCTGTTTCTCTTTTAATAAACTTTTTGCTCATGATTCATGAACTTTAAATTTTTTGTGACACGTTTACTTAACTACCATTTTTATCATGTGAACACTTCAACACTGTATACACTTGTTACTATTTAGAATAAATAAACAAGTTATTTACTTGGGCCGTAGAACACAGTGCTTTTATTAAAATTATGTAATCGTGTAATTTTTTATTTTATTTGCTTTATTTCCTTTTGTTACAGGTACCAGATAAGCCACAAGAAAAAACTTGCAGATATTGTGATGTGAAGATTGGCTTAAAAAGTACCGACTGGGGATATCAATGCTAAAATAGTTTTTAAATAAAAATTTGTTATTTACATAAATACAATGTGTCTGGTGATTTTTCCCAACATAAGTTTACATCAGTTACTTTATATCTTTGTTGATTATTCCCTGAAAATTTATAAAACTAGATAATAAAAACTACAATTTTTTAAAGAAGCTTTTTTAAGTTTGATCTGTGGCATTAATGTTATTTATCTACGACTAATGTATAATGTAAGTATTATAGTTGTAGTTTTCGCAATATAATGCCACCTATTAATCCCTTAGGGAATAATGACAAGGGATTAATAGTCCTTATTCCCGCTCCAATCACAAAATTTCTCAAATCAAATAATACCATGGAAACAAAATACAGCAAGTCAAAAGTGTCACTGTCAAACGCGTAGTGTTTATGTATTCGTATTGGGATGGATGAAAATGAAGAGGCTTTTACTTGTACACCTCCAGAAATTGTACAACTAGCTACAGCAACAACATCTACCTTAATACCGGAAACATCGAAATCTATTTATAATAAAACATACGCAAACTTCAACGAATGGCGTCTTCGAAATAACACAAATTCATTTTCCGAAAATGTTCTACTAGCCTATTTCGCTGAACTAAGTGCAAAATACAAACCATCTTCATTATGGTCATTTTATTCAATAATTAAATCTATGTTAAGAATAAACCATGACGTTGATCTGGAAAAATATGGAAAACTACGAGCGTTTTTAAAAAGAAAATCTGAAGGATTTCAAGCAAAGAAATCTTCCACTCTGACCTCGAAAGAAATTAAGACATTTATTGACAAAGCTCCTGATGAAGTTTTTCTTTTGTACTATTACTAATTTTAATGTTATTGACAAATAAAGTTGTTCATTAAAAATCTCAAATTAATAAATTAGTCGTAGATAAAGTAGAGTATACTACTCACAATAATGGCTATTATTACCTCAGAATATTTACTCCCTCGCCGCTTACGCGGCTCGGTTCGTAAATATTCCTCGGGAATAATAGCTATCATTATTGACTCGTGGTATAATCTACTATTATCCACGACTCGTCTATAATTTCATTATTATACATGAGTTTATGAAATAATAATAATATTCATTATTCACTAGTGAATAATGGTTTCATTATTCACCGCTTCCACGGATATCTCGATCCAAACTCCAAACAAGAGCTGTGCTCGATCCAAACCGGCTTGGAATGCGATTGTACGCACAAAATAAAAAACAAAGGTGGCTATGAAAACATTAGCTTCGTCACGTTACGTTGTCGCGCTGTTGTGGTTACTTTAAAACATATATTAATATCATCTAAATTTTTTTGATAGTCCTGGATAAAGTATAGTATTCTACTCGCATATAATGGCTGTTATTCACTTGGATGATTTATGACACTCGCCTGCGGCTCGTGTCATAAACTTCATCCGCGTGAATAACAGCCACCATTATATGCTCATTGAATAATATACTATTTTAATTTAAGAAAGTTGAATATGCACTTGAAACAAATTCGCTTTGTTTTTTCAAGTGCATGGACTTAGCCGTATTTTATTGACAAAAATTAGATTGCCCGTGATCACTTCACGATATCTCAATGTTATATCTTATCTGATACCTCTTATTTTAAATTATTGTATATTCGCTAAAAGTTCGTAAACAGATCGATCGACCAGATTTTGTGTCAATCGAAAACGGCAGGCAAGAACCGCTTTTCGGTTTTCGGTCTATCTAAACAACGCTTTGGATATGGTCTAAGCGCCAGCCAGAGGCGTGTTCGACTGACAAAAATTGGATCGATCCGGATCACTTTACGACACTCCAGCGCTATTTTAATTCTTTCTACAGTCATTCTTGATTCAATTACGTATTTCGCTTAAAACTTGTAAACTGCTCCGGATCGATTCAATTTTGTCAATCGAACACGCCTCTGATTCGGTGATGAAGAGTGCTGCCAGTCTAGTACAATTGTACTAGATCTAGAACTTTTTTAAGATATCCCTAGACTTGAGTCCAAACCTTAGTAGGAAATGCTACAGACGTTTTTAAGAGATACTCAACTCGTATTTTTTGTTTTGTTTTTCCGCAGATTAGATCTTGTTTTTTTCAGAGATTGGAAGTAATGGTTTCATTTTTTAAATTAGGGATAATTACGTATTTTTTTTATCAGGTACAGATTTTTTATACCTCCTGTGCCAGTGCACTGCCTCGTCTGTTTTGTGAAGATCTAGTACATTTTCATTAAATTTACAACTTTCTCAATAAAAATCCAGTACCAAATAAAGAAATTTCTGGCAACACTGTTACTTCAAAATCTTTAAATATTTGAGGTTATACGCCAGTGTTTTGTTTAAAAAATATAAATTAGGTTTGTCTTGTTTATGTACAAGCCCTTTATTTTTCTGTTATTGAGAGAGCCGTGACTAACATAAAAGAAGTGATTAATACAAACTTGGTTACATTCCAACTTTTGTTGTAAATAAGATTATATTATTTTTAATTTTGTTAGGACGAAAATAATTCAGAAAATAACTACCTCTATGGTTATATTATTTTCAAACCCACAAAAGAGTTTGCTATATAAACCAAGAGAGAAGTATTAAAGAAAGCTGTGTGATTGAAGAAAAGTAAGCAAAAGGGAATTTAGCAGAATATCTATATTTTTATAAAAGACTAGTAGGAAAACTGTGTTAATTATAATGCTGTAAAGAATAGTTTATAACCAACAAGAATTCCAGCAATAGAATATTATGTTTGCACAAGTCTAACAAAATGTTATAAAGAGTAATTTTGTTATGGTATTGAAGATGAAAGGTATATTTTTTGGTAAAATCCACAATATAAAAAAAGATGAACTTTATTTCGCCTACATTTTTTATAAGTGTTTGTAAAGGTAGGTACCTGTTTAGTAAGCATTATGATAAATAATAATATGCTCATCTGCAATAAAAGTGTATATATGTATTTTAAAATATTGAAGGAAGGACTTTTCTTTCAATTTCTTGTACTGGAACATAAAATTTTGCCAAAGTAACCAATATTTTATCAAAAATGTTATCAAAAACATGACTTTAATTATAGCATATTGTGTAATTAGTTTAATTCATCATTCAGTGATCTCGTCGTTAAAAACAAATGAAGAACTGAAAGAATGAACTGAAGAATGAACTTTGGTTTTTTTAGTGGCATTTTTCTGTTTAATTATTGATAAGCTAAAAATTTGGGCAGTTGCTGAAAGAAAAAAAATTTAACGCTGTGTTAAACTGAATGTAAAGAACTAGATTAGAAAATGAAACAAACAAATACTAATTTTTCGTTAACCCACCTTGGATCCAGCAATGTACCCCCCTGCACTGCCAAAGCTTTTTGTATAGGTCCCCATAAGAATATCAATATCTCTAGGATCACAGTTAAAGTAGTCCATCACGCCTCTCCCGTGTTTTCCCATTGCGCCTAAAAAGTTTTTTCCATGATGGATTTATTCTTGATGGTTTTTTTTTTATTTATTAATAAATCTCTTCCCAATATACTTAGTGCAACAATCATAGAAACAAATTATATGCTAATAATGGCAAATAAGAGAACTTCAGTATAATTTTGTTGCAATATCTCTTTAATTATGATCTATATCGTTGTGGTACAATCCTATATAATGGGTGGTCTCTGTCTGGTCATAATGAAGAAAAAAATGATAAAACGATTATAGAAAAATTAATATCTTCAACTTTATGTCTTGTTCATAAAAAAATAAAATATTGGCAAATTTAAAACAGTACGTCATTTTAGGAAAGGTAACGCGTTATTGGGTGTTATTTCTATACGTTTTTTATAAATTGTTTTCGACAAGATAAAAATCACTTACCATGATTAATAGTTTTTTCTTCAAAACAGTACGAGTGAATTTCAAGGCTCGTACCTTTTTAAAACAACGGACGCAAGAAAGAATTATATCATATACGTATTACTACTATACGAAAAAATGTTGAAGCAACGACGTAGCCTTTGAAAACAATTGCTAACCAGTCACGTGATGTCCTGAACATCCCTCATAAATCACCACGTGATTTGCCCGGCCAGTGAACTCAATACTACGTACCGCCCGCTAATCAAAACACCAAATAAGACAACATGGCCGCTCGCGCCTGTCATATTCAAAAGTCCAAATTTGAATCTCACAAGCCTTCGATTTCGCCGTAGCGTTATTTTGTGAATATTTATTTTAATTTATAATAAATTATCAGAAAAACCAGTAAGTATAAATTATTATATACTTTAAAGTACAATATCGAAACAGAGTTAATAATATTTTAGATAGAAAATGAGATCTTGTTTCGCATGTCGACGGTCAGTTGAGAAAGACAAAGTGATTTTGCTTAGGTAGGTAATTAATTATTTCAGAAGATTTTGATTCTAATTATAATGTATTATATAAAAATTAATGATTACAATAAATTATACTTAATTCGAGTTTAAATAATGCGTTTTTTTTTAGATTTCCAAACGATGCCTCGCTTTATTTACATAATGTTCTTACCCGTTTTGCCCCAAAATCTCAAATTAAAAATTAAACATGATGTATTCACTCTTCAGTTTACATTCTTGTGAAGAATATCCGCCGCCAAAAACTACAAGTAATTTCTTCACTTCTTGCTGCTTAAAACTGGCATTATCGGTACATTAGCGTCATTATCGTAAACAGGATAATAATTAATTTTTAATCCACTTTTCACAAATAAAAACACATTCATCTTTACTTTTGAACAGTAAAGACGAAAAGGAAACCGATAAGCTCACATTTTAAACTGCTGTCAGAACTGACAGTGACAGTTCCGTAAAAAGTGCTGAACATCACGTGGTACAAAACAAAAGATTTTATCTTTGCTTCAAATTTTAACAATGGGTAGATTGGATGCTAACAATATAGTAGTAATACGTATATGTATTATATATGAACATAACCTAATACAGGCATTACTTAACATTCATATTTCATTACCAGCTTGGGTTAACATTCGGTCTCGCGTTTTTTTATAACGTTCAATCTGCAGTGCTTCTAAAATTACCTGTCCCCTCTCACACACCAATCAAAGTAATATTACGAATCTTTTTAATTTAAAAAACGTTTAACCTATGCTATGGGCCTCATCCAGGTATAGATATGCTTTATACTTCTTTTTAAGCTCTATAACTTTGGGTAGATTCACAATAGATCCCTCCATACTATAAACACCTTCCACTACTATAATTATTTTCTTCCAAGGTTTAAAGGCACCTTTCGGTTGATTAGGCTGTCCAAAATAAATTGCTTCTTTTAAAGTTTCTTCAAGATGACGCATATCTACAAATATATAAAAATAAAAAATAAAGATATTTTTAAAAATTGTATTGATGTAAAATCGTGCACTATTTGTAAAATTCATAAGAAACATTCATTTACCATTATGCTTAAAAACTCTAACAGTAGCACGAGGAAGTCTTATACCCCAAATTAAACTAGCATGATTTTTTTCATCACTTATAATAAGGCATCCTGGTTCAATCAATATAGGAATGTTTAATGCGTTAGTGGCATAACCCATACCACAGGTAATGGCATCTTCAACACCTAAAAAAAGAGGAACAAGTCACATATAAGATATTATTATGTAAACGTCACTACAAACTGAGGAAAGAGCTCAAGAGGTAGTATATACAGTACATAGTAGTTAACACGAAGTGTTTTTGTGCAAAGGCATTGGCGGCTGCAAAAATATAAAAAAAATTGCTAGAACTATGCATTGGATAGGGGAGCTCATGTTTTGTCCCAGAAAATATAGTTTCTCCTAAAAATTTAGTAGTTAGTAGTAGTTTATTTAGAAATAAGTTTTTTATTTTAAAATGTTTCATAATTTTCTATTACAACCATAGGGTGATCATAAAAAGGTTAAAGTTTTAAATGTTTCGTATATACCGTAACGTTTTTAAAATCTGGTCAAAATTATAAACATATTCTGTATTTCTAATCCAGTACTCTCTACGACTCTACTATGACTGTGTCTCAGCGACTTAAGAACAAAAATGCACCAACATAGCTTAAACCAAGAATAACTCCTCCGACCACGCACGTTGCCACAAGTACACATGAGCATTTGAAATTTTAAAGCATTCTGTACTATTAAATAGGACCGGCCTTAAAATTTGTATATGATGTTATATCAGTACATACTATCAGGGAAGTTTTAGTAAATTTTTAGTTTAATATGTCCATGTAGAAATACTTTTTTAAATATTTTGAAAATTTAAAAGCTACAAAATATTTTAATAAAAATATCTATGTAATTTACACTGCATACTGCGTGTAAATCAACTGTACGGGCCAAATAATTGTAAAACGAAATAAAGGTTGTGTGCAGAGTTCTTAACAGACCATTAAAGAGAAAATTCCGAAATATCGTCAAGAACCTTTTTAGCGTCTGCACTATATTCAAAGGAAGTAAAAAACGTTTATATGAAAATACTGCTTGAACGGTTTTTCACCACACCAGAACGAGATTTTTGCATTCGACGCGCTATGTTAGCAAGATGATACTAAAATGGTTAGCAATTAGCAAAACGCTATTGTATTACACAACTAATACTAACACTACAACTAAATACTCCATAAAACACAAATCCGGTCAAATAATATTTTTTCAAACAAGATGTTATTCGTACAAGGGGATCAAAATTGGACCGTTTTTTATCAATTAGCAACCTATCCATTTTTATCTAAGTTATGTGAACAAGGATAACACGTTCACCGACTCTAACCAGTTAATCCACTGGTGAATTATGAAAAACACCCATAAGCATACAGCGCATGCGTAGCGAAGTTAAAGTATACTGCGCAACTGGCGGTCCACTGAAAAAAACCTTTGTCGTCGTAAAAAATCACGATCTTTCGATCTAGCCTATTAAAAAATGGATAAAAATGGTGTTTTTCGAGATACAGCACGTTTCATGTTTTCTTGAGGGTATGGAGGCGGAATTTTGAAAAATAAATTACACCATCGGAAAGCTATGGAAAAAATACATCGAAAACTATTTTTCAGCAATTTTTTTTATGTCGTCTTTATTGCGAGATCGTGAGTTTAAAATGGCATGTTTCAGGCTCGTGCGCCGCGTTGAGACATCTGACGCGATTCGCCCCATTTATAGAAAGTATTTAAAAGCTAAGTACAAAGGAGGGATTGCGATTTACTACCAAAAATGGGCCCCAAACTCACAATTATCTGGTGCTATATTTTGTGATAAATTTTAAAATTTTTAAAAACTTCTTGATCTTTTTGTATAAAGGTTGAAGCACACTTATCCGGCCGGAATCGGACAGCAAAAATTTTCACCATTACACCGGATGGAATCCAGCCCGGTGTAATGTGCGCACTCACATAAAAAAGTCGTTTATTTATTCCTTCGGAATTTTTCTGTCCGATACCGACCGGAAAAATGTGCCACAACCTTAAAAAATATAACTACACACTTGAACCGATATCAACTCAGAAAGAAATACGTCAAAATAGAATCTAGACATCGTTTTATTGAAATGGACCATTCACGAGTATAAATCCTTGTCCGTCTATCAGCACAGTTTTTTGACATCTCAATTCTTTAGTATGATACATTTATTACATTTTAGGCTTCAAAAATAAAAGTGTTAAAAAATGTGCTGATAAACACCGACTGGGAAATGGCCATTTTCAATAAAACTACGTTTAGATGCTATTGTGAGATATTTATTTTACAAGTAATTGTTATCGATTTACGTGTAGGTACGTTTATATGTCATATAAAGGAATCGGGGATAAAAAGTATTAAATTTATCACAAATTACAGGGTCAGATAAATGTGATGCTTGGGCCCGTTTTCTATAGGAACTCGCATCCCTCCTTTTGTTTATTTTATTTTAAAAAACCTATATATTTTTAATAAAGCTGGCCTAGTTAAA
Source organism: Philopedon plagiatum (assembly GCA_963971165.1). Classification (NCBI taxonomy): domain Eukaryota; kingdom Metazoa; phylum Arthropoda; class Insecta; order Coleoptera; family Curculionidae; genus Philopedon; species Philopedon plagiatum. The sequence continues at coordinate 83,427,594 of OZ020192.1, read as the reverse complement.
AAAATAGAATTGGTATATTAAATTAAATATGTAATTTACACGTTTTAATTATAATTTAAAACAAATATTAAAACTAAAATAAATTTATATATATATATATATATATATATATATATATATATATATATATATATATATATATATATACTAGTAAATATTGGGGTATGCAGCAAATGAAAGTGTACTCTTTAAAGTTTAGTCCGAGCTTTCGGAAATTTTTATTTCCATCATCAGGGAATCTACAATTAATAGTTAAATGGGAGTGTGTTACATTAAACGAGCTTAAAGTAACTTACAACTTTGTTGAGGTTGGTCATCAAGATATCAATTGTAGAACTGAACATTGTCAAGACAAAAAGCCGTAATTTGGGTCCAAAACATTAAAACAAGTTAAAATTAATTTTTACAGAACACACAAACACTGATAAAATTGCTTAATTATTAGGAAAAGAGGCATTAGTTATATAAAATATTGTTTGAGTTTAATCTTAGGTTTCATTTTGAATACTGTCAATGACAGGAGAAAATAATTTTTTTATATTCTTAACATTTTTGTAGGGTTAGGGACTAAATGTGTATAGTGGTTACACGAATTCAAGTTTTAGTGTGCAGTATCCTGATACCCGAGCAATAGCAAAGTTAAACCAAAGAAAAAATGGTACCATTCATATTAGAGGGTGGTTTATTATCTAGGAAAAGAAGATAAGAGTAGATTGAACTTAAATGATTAATATCTGTTTTTTTATTAATGCAGTTAGGCTGTTGTGAAATAAAGGCCATCTCCAGAAAAAGCCTCCTGGTGTAGTTAGGTTCTGAGATTAAAATTTTTGTGGAATTGTAGTCCATGTTGTGATTAAATTTATTTGCATGTTCTGCTAAGGCGCATCTTTCTGGGTGAAGTCTACAGTCACTCCTGTGCGAAACAATGCGGTTAGAGATAGGTCTTGAAGTTTGACCAATGTATATTTTATCGCAGTCCGCACAAGGTATACTGTAGACCACATCAGACCTAGCTGTTAAAGGGGTTTTATCTTTGAGTTTAGAGTATACAGAGCGAATTGTAAGAACTGATTTGTTTGCAATTTTTATATCTTTAATGTGACTAAAAATCCTAGTCAGGCCGGGAGTGACCTCTCTAATGAAGGGTAAAGTTGCGAAAATAATTTTTCTTTCTGGGTTCGTCCCAACAACACTACTTACATGATTCCTATTAGGAGTATCGGTGTCAGTCAATGTATTGGACGAACTGAACAGTATCTTTTTTATTAAGGTTGGTGGGTAGGAGTTATCTGTAAAAAGTGTTAATAGGATGTCTAGATTCTTTTTGTGGAAGGATGGGTCTGAGATTTTCAAAACTCTGTTCTTCATTTGTTTTATTAAATTCACTTTTGTAGAGAATTTATGGTATGATAAATAGTTCAGGTACCTGCCTGAACTGCAAGGTTTCCTGTACCAGTCAATAATGATTTTATTCTCTGGAGAACGTATAAACTTGGTGTCCAGGAACGGGATAGCTTGTTCTTCATTCTCTGTTTCTATAGTGAATTGTATGTACGGATCATAACTGTTAATAGTTTCTACTATCTCATTTTAACAGCTAGGTCTGATGTGGTCTACAGTATACCTTGTGCGGACTGCGATAAAATATACATTGGTCAAACTTCAAGACCTATCTCTAACCGCATTGTTTCGCACAGGAGTGACTGTAGACTTCACCCAGAAAGATGCGCCTTAGCAGAACATGCAAATAAATTTAATCACAACATGGACTACAATTCCACAAAAATTTTAATCTCAGAACCTAACTACACCAGGAGGCTTTTTCTGGAGATGGCCTTTATTTCACAACAGCCTAACTGCATTAATAAAAAAACAGATATTAATCATTTAAGTTCAATCTACTCTTATCTTCTTTTCCTAGATAATAAACCACCCTCTAATATGAATGGTACCATTTTTTCTTTGGTTTAACTTTGCTATTGCTCGGGTATCAGGATACTGCACACTAAAACTTGAATTCGTGTAACCACTATACACATTTAGTCCCTAACCCTACAAAAATGGGCGCGTTTAGCGAGCTAAACTGCTGAGAGTCATCAACAAGCGTTGGCTGACTGCTTAGTCGCAGCAGGTTGTGGGTTCGCTAAACGCTTCGACCCAAACTTGCGTGTTGGCTGGTTTTATGACAAGAGAAATTTTGAGGTTATGTGGTTAAATTTAATGAAAGTGTAAGATATTAAAAGAAAAATGAACAGAAACATAATGCTAGACTATTTACTAGAAGATGAACTGGATTTAAATCATGTAGAGGTAATTTTAAATGAGGCCGGTGAAAATAATATTGAAATTCCTCGTAGAAGAGGTGAAGCTACATATAACGAGGGCTATATGGAGAACATTGTACCGAATTACAGCCTTTCAGAGTTTAGAAGCCACTTTCGCATGTCTAGGCGATCATTTGAAGTTCTCTGTACATTGATAGCTCCACATTATAGAGAACAGCATATGTTTGTAAGTTTGGAAAAGAAAGTTTGTTTTTACATATGGTTTCTGGCAAAACAAGAAAGTTTTCTATCAGTTAGTGATAGATTTGGATTTAATAAAGGTACTGGACATTATATCTTTAAAAGAATCCTGTATGCAGTTTCACGTTTGAAAAATCAGTTTATCAAATGGCCCGATTATGCGGAATGTGCCCAAATTGCTACTAGAATCCATAATAAAAGTCGTAAGTGAACTAAAATTGTTATTTTCTACATTGTTATGTAACCTTTTTTCATTTTTTTCAAGGCATACCTGGAGTGGTTGGAGCAATCGATGGCACTCATATCACAATTAAACAACCAACAAATAATGCAGTAGACTTTTACAATCGCAAAGAACAACATAGTGTTATCTTGCAAGCAGTCTGCAATGATAAAAGAGTATTTACAGATGTGTTTATAGGCATGCCAGGTAGGTTACATGATGCTCGAGTATTTCGAAACAGCCCTTTATATGAGAAGTTATTGGGAGACCCACCTCTGTTACAGCCTGAACAACATATATTAGGAGATGCTGCATATCCCTTATTAAAATGTCTATTAAAACCATATCGAGATAATGGACATCTTAATGTTCAGCAAATTAGATTTAATGAAATTATGAGTGGACAGAGATCTATGATCGAAAGAGCATTTGCTAATTTAAAAGGTAGGTTAACTTTATATTTTTCTTAGTGACAAATCAAACATTTTTCAAGATCATTATTTGAATAAAGTTAAAAAAAACTTTAGTTATAGTTTCATATTAAATTATTAGTAAACATTTCAATGTAACACCTTTTTATTCAAAATAAAATTCTGACAGATACTTCCTATTTTTTTTCCGGTAATTTTTTAATACTGCTGTTCTGGTTCATATTTTTTTATTTTAATGTAACATACTGCATTTGTAGATATTACTAATATTGTTAAGAGTGTGCATATTAAATATCATAAACTGTTTTAACAAATATAGGTACTTAGTGGTTTTAAGAAAAAATTTAAAACAATCAAAATTTCTTAATTTAATCATAAGATGTAAATAAAGCGTCATATTTTAGGCAAATGGCGACGACTTAAGTATTTGGATATGTCCCTAGCTCATTTGATACCTCAAGTGATACTGACCGCTTGCATTTTACATAATTTTATTATTTTCGAAGATGCAGAAGAAATTGATGGTAACGAACCTGAAAATGTTGATGTAAATGACGAGATCTACCAAGGAGAGGATAATGCACACGAAGAAAATAACCCAAATGAAAGGAATAATTCTGGAGAATTAAAACGAAATTATATAGCATCATTACTGTAATTTATTTTCACTAACTGAAATATAAATGATTAAGAGATAGTTGTTAAATTTATTTAACCTTAACTATGAAGGCATCCTCTGGGTATGGTGTATTGCAGACCTATAACTAGTATTTGGTTTATTAAAAGGCTATTTAGTTATAAAAAAAATCTAGTAGTAGTTTCCCTCTCATCTTTGACTCCATATTATCAAAAAGTAATTTACCTAGTTTATAGTAACTTTATTGCTTTAGGTATTTTATAAAAATAAAAAATAATTCTTGCACAAATAGCGATAAATATTTTTGAACATTTTTTATTTTATATTACAAAAAAAAAAAAAAACTTTAGACACTATTAATAAAAAAAAATTCCTAACAGAAATAAACATCCCTTGTAAGTGTCTCTTTTTTGTCCCAAAATTATGCGCCGAGAAGCTAAAAACACTAGTTAGGGTAAGACCAAAATGTAAAAGTTATTTTAAGGTGTCCAAATCTGATGTAACCATTCTTTTTATTTCAATAACCATTTGCATTTAGTGTTCTCTTTCAAGAAATTTTTTGAAAAGCTCAAGTTTCTCCCTGCCTATTCTGTTGCTCTCTGCAATTTCCAATCTAATTTTTTTCAGTTCATCCACCCTTTCCTCTTCAAGTTTGATCTGTCGTTTACGAAAGATATCAAGTCTTTTTTGCTTTTCCCTAGAATTTGAAGGAGTATCTGATAAAGATGGTGATGCTAAGGGAGTTGACGTTTGCTTATGTATATAGTCATCGGGACATTCTCGTTCAGCTGTTATATCACATGCCTCAATATTTGTTATATTTACAGTTTTATCATCAGCAAAAATTTCATTAAACCTGTCAAAATATTCCCAATTAATTTTGCCTCGTCCGGTTTTGGTTTTTCGATTGTTGTCTTTAATTTTATTGAAAGTAGCTTTCATATTTCGCATTTTGCGGTCTAACATATCTCCATCCACTTTATATCCCATAATATTCATATTGTTGGCTATTTCCTGCCAAAAAGTTTTCTTTTTTATGGAAGGATTACGAAATTTATGAATCCCTTTTTGAAATTCGTCCAGAAAAAATAATGTATTTGTATGATTCCACCTGAAATCAGCTTCTTTCAAAATACCCAAATTCAGGTCTTCTCCATCTCCGATTTCTTCTTCCACGTAAAAAGTTGTTGACCCCGGTAAATTTTCTGCAAAAAAAAACCATAGATATAAATATTTTTTGTAGTTTTTAGAAATATCTTACTTTAGGATCGCCCTTACCTTCATAACTCTCATAAGCGCCTTCCTTTTTACTTGAAACCACATATTCTTCTACAGTATATTCCATTTTTTAACAACGGACATAAATCGTTATTTTTTTGAATTTTTTAGGTTATAAAATCTGCCAAACTGTTTTCGATGATCGCCATCATAAATTCTTTTCGCTGCGTGTTTTGTTCATCAGCTGAAAGTCATCGACTCGTTGCCTTACCGTTTAGCGAATTTTATTACCTCGTCAACTCAGCCGCTGACGCTCGCTAAACGCGCCCAATGTTAAGAATATAAAAAATTATTTTCTCCTGTCATTGACAGTATTCAAAATGAAACCTAAGATTAAACTCAAACAATATTTTATATAACTAATGCCTCTTTTCCTAATAATTAAGCAATTTTATCAGTGTTTGTGTGTTCTGTAAAAATTAATTTTAACTTGTTTTAATGTTTTGGACCCAAATTACGGCTTTTTGTCTTGACAATGTTCAGTTCTACAATTGATATCTTGATGACCAACCTCAACAAAGTTGTAAGTTACTTTAAGCTCGTTTAATGTAACACACTCCCATTTAACTATTAATTGTAGATTCCCTGATGATGGAAATAAAAATTTCCGAAAGCTCGGACTAAACTTTAAAGAGTACACTTTCATTTGCTGCATACCCCAATATTTACTAGTTTACTCCTTAACTAGTCAGCAACGACTACCCTTCTCTATATATATATATATATATATATATATATATATATATATATATATAGGTTTCATTAGTTTATTAGTTTTACTTTTTAGATACTATGTACATGGAAGTGCTAAATTTTTTACACACAACCAAATTATAATGAAAAACATACAGCTATCCATGCTTCAGAGCAATATTAAATGTTGACGGCGAAGAAAACTGTGACTCCACCCGGCCACCAGGTGGCCCCAGCTTGGAGAATGACAACAAAAATACTAAAATCCAAAATCTTAAGGATCCAACCTTAACCGGCAACACTGTAGAGATTCAAAATAAACTCGAGAACGTTGGCAACAATGGCACGAAGAAAAGGGACACTGACATTACTCACGGTCCTGACGTCGACGTTATTGAAAAAGATTTGGATCCTGAAAAAAACAACGAAAATGAGGAAAAATGGGAATTTCCTAAACGCAGAGGACGCAGATCGCGATCCAGGCCGCAGGATCGCACCAATTTGCCTCAAAACCAGCAAAGAGGGACTAACCTACAAAGACCCGAACCTCTAAAGGGATCCAACGAAAATCCAAGGAACCTGAAAACTGCCCAACGGAAGGTCTTTCTGTTCATTTCCGGATTGGCTCCAGAGATGGCAAGCAGTGAAGTTTTGCAATATTTAGAGCAGAATAACTTAGAAAAGGGTTGTTCCTGTGAACGAATCCAAACAAAAAAAGATAAGTACCGAGCCTCCTTTAAATTGGCTGTGCCCCACTCCAGCAGGGACAAATACCTATCATCTAGTCTTTGGCCCCAAGGTGTCATCGTTAACCATTTTTTGAATATTCAGAGTCGCAGGAAGACACTCCAAAAAGCGGAGGTGAAGATTACAAGATAGATTATAATCTTAATGTCTTTCAACTCAACATCAGATCTCTTAGAAATATGATGGAAGAACTAGAAGCTCTGCTGTTTACCCGGGCGAACTACAACATTGTGTGCTTGACCGAACACCATTTGACTAACAATGAAGTGGAATATCTTAAAGTAGAAGGTTTTAATATAGTGTCTTTCTTTGCTAGGGAACATATGGGCCATGGGGGGGAGGGGGGCAATGGTTATGGCAAAATACCAGCTAGACTGTCAGAGCATTGAAGGTATTGTCGGGTTCTCAGTGGAATTCCATTGTGAAGTTGCTGCTGTAGAGGTAAAAAGATATCATCTCGCAATTATCACCATTTATAGGGCGCCAGATGGAGATTACAATGTCTTTTTGGATACAGTTAGAAACATTTTAGAATATACACATAATAAATTTAAATTCTTAATAATAAATGGTGATTTCAACATAATCTTTAATAAAAATTCACAGAGGTGTACAGATTTCATGGATTTGGTTGGGGGTTATAACCTCACACGGCAAATCTCTGATAACACAAATTTAGTAAATTGTATCGATAATATATTTATCAATTTTCAGGTGTTGGATTTTCGCACTGATGTATTTGACCCTTTTTTGTCGGACCATAAGGCAGTTAGTATCTCAGTTAAAGTAAGGCTTGGTGACACTGTGCCTGAATACTGCATGCAACGGAGATCCACTAGAGCAGGTGTTTTTGATATGTATTGTATGATCGAGGAGGGTAACTGGGAGCAGATAACCTCTGGCGAATTGAGTGTAGATGAGAGGTTTGATAGGTTTGTGAACGTTTTTGTGACCGCATTGGATGAGTGTATGCCCCTGACACAGTGTAAAAGAGGAAATAGGGTCTCCAACATAAACTGGTTCAATAGGGATCTTAGAGACATGAGAGATACTCTTAATTTCTTGAATGAACTGCACCAAAATAGACCAACTGATAAATTAAATGTTCAAATCAGGGACTTTAGAAGCGCCTATAGACATTCTATCATAGTCAGTAAACAAAATGCTTACAATGACCATATTCTAACATCAAACAATGTCCTAAGGACCTCCTGGGATATTGTGAATTATGTGAGGGGAATAAGTAAGAATCGTGCAATAGATAAGTCTTTAACAGCTGATGACTTCAATACATTTTTTGCTGGTGTAGCTGAAAAAACTTTATCAAAGATACCTGATACGGGACGGCAGCCGCTGGCTTACCTGAGTGGGAGCAAAAATAACAATCTTAACTTTAAATTTAAGGAAGTATCTTTTATTCAGTGTAGAGATGCGATAAATGCCCTAAAGGTTAAACCGAGCAAGGATATCTATGATCTCAGTGTTCCCTTGATACAGTCTCTGCAGGATGTCTTTATTGTCCCACTAACAAAGCTGATAAACTTAAGCATCAGGGAGGGCGTCTTTCCGGACTGCCTGAAGCTGTCAAAAGTAATCCCAGTTTTCAATAACGGTGCAAAGGGTGATGTTAATAATTACCGTCCTACTTCTTTGATTCTTGTATTTGCAAAGATCTTTGAGTATATCCTAAAGGGGCAACTTTGTCATTATTTTGAGGCGAATCATATATTCTCTACAAGCCAGTTTGGGTTTAGAGCTGGACTTTCTACCACGGATGCTGTGCTGGAGCTCATGGAGTGCATGGTCGACGCCTTTGAGGGGGGAAGGCATGTCAGTGCCACTTTCTGTGACCTGTCGAAGGCGTTTGACTGTGTATCCCATGACATCTTGCTGGCCAAGCTTGAATTTTATGGCCTAGACCAGGGAAGTGTCAATCTGCTGGGCACCTACTTGGAAAATAGAAAACAGAAGGCTTTATATAATGGCAGATCTTCAACTGCTTGGGCAGAGGTTAAGCATGGTGTGCCACAGGGGTCAATCCTGGGGCCACTCCTCTTTCTTATCTACATTAATGATATAAATAAAGCTTGCCCAGGCTCGAAAATTCTGCTCTTTGCTGATGATACCTCATTGGTTGAGACGCATAGGGATGCTGGAGTACTGAAGGAAAGGGTGACGTCAAGTGTGGAGGGCCTTACGGACTGGTTTAAATGTAATAAGCTAACTTTGAATGTTGACAAGACTATAAGTATGTGTTTCAGTTTGCGTGGAATTGAGCGAGAGGGGTCTGAGGGGGCGAGGTTCCTTGGGGTGTGGATGGATCCAACACTGACATTTGAGGCTCATGTAGATTACTTGGCGCAACGCCTGCTTAAGAGCATATTTTTGTTAAAGAGCCTGGCGCGAATACTTCCGGGGACCTCGCTGCTGCAGACTTACCATGCAATATTCCAATCAGTGGGCGTGTATGCCGTTCTGGCATGGGGTCATTCTGGCCAAGCAAAGCGTATATTTGCACTCCAGAGGAGAGCGGTGCGTATTGTGGCAGGCCTTGGATACAAGGATGATGTACGACAGACATATAGTGAGCTGAGGATATTGACACTGCCGTGTAGATATATTTATGAATGCCTCCTATAGTGTTACAACAATCAACAACGATATACTCCAAATAATTTTTTCCATGGCTATCCGACAAGACAGGGTAACGTCATCAGGCCTGTGTGTCTGCGTCTGCAGAGGACACGGATCTCTGTAAATTATTATGCGCCATCTTTATTCAATAAACTGCCAGTACGGTACAGAGATTTGCCCGAAAAAGGTTTTAGGATCACTATCAAGAAACTATTACTTGAAAGAGCCTTCTATAGCATCGACGAATTTCTGCAGTGGAATTTCGTTGAAGTTTAGGATTGGGCATAACAGAGTTTTAATGTGTATTTAGAAGTGAGATTTGTATTGTAAGTTTAGTACGTTGGTAACTGTAAGGTTTGTTAGTATACAAGATTTTTAATCTGTTTAGTTCTAGTTAGAGAGTAAGTTTTTTTTTATATATGACATTGTATGACGTGAGTAAAATTATTGTGATTACTAACTCGAAATATATTTGATTTGATTTGATGTGATTTGATTTGAAATGTTTCAGTGAAAAGCCCGTTTACTATTTTAAACTTTCTTGAAAAGTAACACAAAAGATAAACTTGGCTGTTTTTGACTTATTTAACATTGGAAAGTCTTTATGTAATATTTTGAGTAACAACTTTTTTTTGTATAAAATTGCTACATTTAAAAACTGTCGTTCATACCCATATTAAAATGTTCTCGTAGTTATTAAGAAACAATATTGTGATGGCATCATCTATTTCTGTAACAATATCTTATTATATAGTTTATAATTGTACTCAGCTGTAATGAGACTTACCCAAATATTCAGCCATTAACTGTTCTAACTCATCATGAAGCGCAGTAGTACCATACTTGGCCCGCGTACCTCCAGTACTTATGCCATAGTCATATATGGAAGCTATCGCAGCCTCTGCACAAGGTCCAGAAGATTCAGCAAAACCGAGATAATTGTAAGATGCTAAGTTAAGACACTTGGTTTTGGAACCTGTAAATCTTTACATAAAAAGGGAACAAAAATAAATTTTAAATTAATATATGACTTCATATTTGCTGATGTGCGACACCTCAATAAAAATGTTTAATTAGAAAGCTATACAGTGTGGTCCATTAAGCAGTGGCGGCTGGTGAAATTTCAAAGTTGTATATCTCTGTTCCTACATACAGGACCCGTACCAAATTTAGGGGTTTTAATAGTGAGCCCACTGGGAATGTTTTGGTAAAGAAAAAAAAAACATTTTGTAATTTGCGAAAAAAAGTTAAATTTTTAGTGTGCCCCTCCTAAGAAAAAAATGAACAAGTCGAGGTATTTATTTATTATTTTTTCTAAACAAATTTTACATTATTTTGTCGACAGTTTTTAAATTTTGAGAGAAAAGAATGTGTTAGTAGAAAGTTATAGTCATTTGAATTTTTCCTTAAATTATATTTTAGGCTTAAGAAAATTCAAAGGACTATAACTTTCTACTAATGCATTTTTTACCTCAAAATTTAAAAGCTGTCGACAAAAAGATGTAAATTTTTTTTAGAAAAAATTATAAATAAAATATCTAGTCGTGTTCAGTTTTTTCTTAGGAGGGGCACACCAAAAATTTAACTTTTTTTCGCAAATTGCAAAATGTTTTTTTCTTTACCAAAACATTTCCAGTGGACTCACTATTAAAACCCCTAAATTTGGTACGGGTCCTGTAAGTAGGAACAGAGATATACAACTTTGAAATTTCACCAGCCGCCACTGCCATTAAGTGTGCGACAAAGGGGAAATTTTTTTATTGGTTGCACAACCGAAATATAAATACCGCCAAAAGTTGGTGCAAGTCCGATAATCATATCAGGTGCACTTAGAATGGCTTCAAGTCAAACAGCATACAGGGCAGACCAAAAAATATAAAAATTGTTCAAGAGTAAAGAACTCTTATTTCGATAAATACAGAAAAATGTTATTAAGAGAAGTTGTTTAGAATTAAAAAATATAATATCCACATACAAAGTCATATATTCAATATATATTCAATATATATATATATATATATATATATATATATATATATATATATATATATATATATATATACTAAGTGACATGGAAAACGCAACACCAACAAATTTTTATATTTTACTCTAAGAAGTGATTAAAATTTGGATGATAATGATAATAATGATTTCTTTATATTCCGCTATCATACATTTTCAAATTAACCACAATCAAATCACTTCTGCATAACTTTAATTAAATTAAAGCAAATTTGCAAAACTTACTTACATTTAAGTAATCAAAAACTTCATGTCTGTTGCAACGATATTACACACGTTTCGAATTATTCTTAAAAATAAGGCAAATACTTTTCGAATAATTATGTGAATGTATTTGCCTTATTTTTAAAAATTTTTGCGAAATTCGAAACGTCTGTGTAATATCGTTGCAACCAGGGTTGGTGATTTTTTTGATTTTTTTTTGGAATAAATTAAAAAAATTAAATTTTTTTTATTTATATCGGATTTTTTGATTTAAATCGGAAAACGTGACCGCTTGAAAATATAATATAATTACTGTTAAAGCCAAGTATTTCTTCATGAAAGTTCTACATTGTGAAAAAAGAGCATGGTTGTTTAAAAATTTTATCTAGGGCATACAGGGTGGCTAAAAAATTTAAATTTAAATTGTGACTACCAGTTTTTGAGCTCCCTGTATTGTCCTACATCAAGTTTTTAAATAAGCATGCTCTTTTTTTACAATGTAGAACTTTTTATTAAGATATAGGTACTTTTTTGTAAAGTCAAAAACAAAAAATTAATTTTATTTTTGGGACCATTTTATGTTCCAAACCTAATTCAATAAAAAAATAAACACGCTTTTATGAGTAGCGCACTAAAAAGTTAAAAATAAATTATAGTTTAAAAAACTAAAAAACACGCTTTTATGAGTAGCGCACTAAAAAGTTAAAAATAATATAATTATTTTCCTGTTATAGTTAACAGAAAACCAGGGTGTGTAGTAGGCGCATCGTGCGGAAAGTAAAGCAACTAATAAACTGCACCTCCCTTTACTCCGCACACATGCATACCCCGGTTTTCTGTTAACTTGTAAAGCTTTAAGACATTTCGTCTTTAAATAGGTAATTAAATTTAAAAGCGTGAGACGCAGTTATATAGCGGTCTAGGCATAATAAACAAAATGTAACGTATGCCTAGACCGCTATCTATATACATATGTAAGAGCGCCCCACGCTTTTAAATTTAATTACCTATTTAAAGACTAACGTTCAGATTCACTAAGAAAGTTTAAGATTTACTACTGGTTTAAATTAAGATATTATAGTTGTTCAGTTATGTTTTGACAGGTTTTTGTCCTGTCATTGCTAATAAGTCGTCATTAAAAACTTATGAATTATTGTGATATTTTAGCGATTTACTTGGTTTCCAAATGATTTTCATCTTGGAACGAGTTGCTGTAATGAATTTAGTTCTATTATTGTTGAAAGTACGTACTAAAATTGTCCTTTTATTGATAAATTTGCGAAAAAGTTCAGAAATAAGTTCAAAGTATAAAATTTAGTTGTCTTATTACACTTGTCAATTTAAAACTTTTGGTTGTCAAATTAGACCGGACTAGCGTTGGAGAATCTAGCTGTAAATGTTTAGCTGTACAAGTTAACAGAAAACCTGGGTATGCATGTGTGCAGAGTAAAGGGAGGCGCAGTTTGCTAGTTGCTTTATTTGCGCGCACTGCACACCCCGGTTTTCTGTTAACTATAAAAGAAAAATAATTATTTTTAACTTTTTAGTGCGCTCCTCATAAAAGCGTGTTTTTTAGTTTTTTAAACTATAATTTATTAAACAACAACACAACCTAAAATAATATGTGAATCATGCTCGATGTATCGAGCAAGTTTCTGCTCATATTTACTTGATAACATTGATAAGATCAGTGACTGCTTGTAGCTACTTTTAGCGTTTTTCAAGCAGAAAAGGCAGAACCAAATGAACGGCCCTAATGAATGATAGGGTTAGAACATAAAAAGAAAATGAATGACACACCACACAGACATAGATGTATAGATAATACAAAGAAAATGGAAAGTATAAAGTAAATACTATTAACCTTGGCAAAAACAGTGTCAACTGTTATCAGCTAAGATTATTATGAAGACGGAATTTAAAATAACTTAAAAATCTACAAATAGACTGGACAAACTGTGTATATTACACCTATATTATCAAATCTGAATCTTTTGATAAGAAGTATTTATCGACTAGTTTTAGATTATAACACAACAGCTGTGTACATTAATATATATATATATATATATATATATATATATATATATATATATATATATATATATATATATATATATATAACTTACTCAAACGTCCATCCCGAGTCTTTTGTTATTCTGTCTTTAAGAACAACTTCACTTCCAGGTACACTGCAGATAGGGTAGTTCCAACAATCTCTTATTCGTCTATATACATATCTTGAATAAAAGGCTGAAAATCTAAAAAAAGATATTAAACAGTTAGGGCTTAACCAAAATATTTGTATTTATTTCATTTACAACACCTTTTTGCCATTTTTTTTTAATTTTCTTTAAAAAATCTGATAATATGAAGTGTAAACATTAGTAACAACATTAAGGTAGTTAATGAATAATTTAAATAGACTCTTAATAATTTCTGTAAATAGTATTATTGAGTATTAGTTTACCGGAAAACTAAATTTTTATTTATAGTTGGTACCTAATGCCTAGGTTTCTTGAACTGGAAACACCAAGGATTCAAGATAAAAAAAAGAATAGGATTCTGATTAACTTAAAGAATTTGAGCTTTAGCTGTATGATTTTTAGGTACAAAGGCTTTAACTTTCACCAACATATCGGTTAATATCAAATATGCGAATTACTCGAATTAAAAAATATATTAATAAAATACAAAAGGGATCGAAGTTTAACCAACACATGTTTTTCCGTAAGCTCTGGGAAATATGTAAATAAGAATTATCTCCGAATTTACTAAAAAAGTTTAATATTTACTAGGCTTTATACAAATTATCACGGTTTTGTTTTCATCATGTCCTTATGTGTTATTTACCGACCGATTTACAAATTATGCACTTTTGTTTTAAAAACCAACCTAATTTGATAGTTGAGTATTTAAATTGACAAGTGGAAGAAAACCATTATTAGTATTGATGATTATTCCAGGATTTAAAAAGAAAAAGGATTCAATTGCTGCTTTGAATAAATTTGCTTAGAAAACGAATTGCTGCAATCATAGAATAAAATATCCGCTGTGAATGATACATACATATGAAAGGAAAGGAAATTTAAAAACGTTATTTTGATAATTTGGGGGTTAATTTTTTAATTATTTTTTCAAATGTTTCATTAGCCCTCTTGGCGTCCAAGAACAACAATTAAGAAAGGCTTAATTAACATCCTGAGTATCTAAATACTAATTAGAAGGGGAAAGAAACTCACAGACTGCTTCACTAAATTTAGTGTTAAATACTTAGGCTGTACATGTTTGGAGAGCATATACCTACTCTCATCATCTGCAGTCAACAGAAAAGAAACTTAAGTTAGGTAAGAACACCTCCGACTTCGATCAATGCTTATCTGAGAATAAAATTCTGTAAAAGAAAACTAGAGTTACTTAAACAGTAATTACAGATTAAAATTTTAAGGATAAAAATTAAAGTTTAATAATAGTTACTTACCATGGGGTAGGGATTCACCAAATCTCCAAAAAATCGATAATTCGAATCGATCTTTGATCGTGATCATGGAAATCGATTCACTATTTAGATTGCTTTAAGAGATCGATATTTCAAAAAATCGATCTTTGGAAAAATTTGGGCGCGGGGAGGGGAGCCGAGAGATAAAACAGTGTCCATTCCAAACCAATGCTATTTAAAACTCTTTAAGTATATTTGTACAGTAGTAGTTAAAACAAAAAATAAAACTATTTAAATTATATATTTTTTTGTTTATTTTTCAGTTATAGAAAGGTATCGAGGGGGAAATATCTGATTTAAAATACTATCATGAAAAACATACTAATTTATTGAAATCTAATAAAATAGAAAACATTTGAACGAAAAAATGACAACCGTAAAATAACAAACTGTCCATAGATATCGATCGACATGACCGGCGTCACTGTTTTGTACGATTTCAGATTTGAGTTTTTTTTTCTAGAAAATGTTAGTTGGCGCAGTTTAACTATTTCCTTATTCCTTTCCTAATTCTTACTAGGATTGTTTTGATCGTGGCGCAGCGACCGTATCGTTTGTAAAGAATAAAATATAAATAATAATTTCCAATTATTTAATTAAGTTTTAAAGTTCACAGACATGAAAATACCAAAATTAGACTCGATTCTGCTTAAAATCGCCGATCTCCTTACAGGATCGAAGGGTAAAAGATCGATTCTTGAAAATCGATTTTCATTTGGAAAAAATCGATCTTTCCAAAATATCGATTTAGATCGTGAACCCCCTACCATGGGGCAAAAAAACAAGCATTTTTAATATTAAAGGTCGAACATTCTCAGACTAACATTAGATAATAAAAATTAATTGTTATTAATGTTAGTCTCAGGATGTTCGGACTTTAATATTAAAACTTTTTTTTGCTCCATAGTAAGTAACCATTATTAAAATTTAATTTTTATCTTTAAAATTATAATCTATAATCAGTATTTAAGTAACCCTAGTTTTATTTTACAGAATTTTATTCTCAAATAAGCATAAACATGTTGACCGAAGTCAGAGGTGTTCTTACCTAACTTAGTTTATTTTCTGTTGACTGCCGATGATGAGGTTTTATGCTGTCGAAACATATGCAGTCTAAGTATTTAACACAAATTAAAAATTATTGGAGCAGACTGTGAGTTTCTGTCCCCTTTTTTATATACACTCCACAGAGATGGAAAGGTGTTCTTACCTATCCTAAACTACTTTTCTGTCGACTGCAGATGATGAGAGTTTATGCTCTCGAAACATGTACAGCCCAAGTATTTAATATCAATGAAAAATTAGTGGGGCAGACTGTGAATTTCTTTCCCCTTCTATATATTTACTTTACAGAGATGGATAAAAAAATATACTACCTATCAAATAGGGGCGGATATCCTGATCGACCTTTTTCTTGAACCACTTTAGGAGGATAGAAAAACTGACTCAGGAAACCAAGGAACATAAGAATGTAAAAACTAATTTGCGTTAAAACGGCTGTCCAAAATGGAGGCGGTTCGAAAGACTCCTTTAATACCCTGTTTTTTGAATGGCAGACTCCATTTTCTAATATGTGATTACTGTGTCCCTAGAACAAATTATAATTTTAGTAAGAAAGTAAATCATATGCATGTAATTTTTTTCGACAGCTTTACCATAAAAAAAATACAAAATTCCGCAAGGTAAGTTATTCTGAAAAACAAATTTCCTTTTCAGCAGTTTATTCTTATGACCTGTTCCTTATTTTATGAAAAAAGTAAACAACTGCAAGGTTAACAAACGCCCTATAATAATGTCCTAATTTTATATATGTATTTTGTCTATTGTATTGCAATGAACAGGGTTACTCAGGTTTTATGGTACATCTCCACTTCGTCCTCTTGTACATACCCTGCGTTGGTTTTATCTCATGAACATCAAACTTCTTGCAAAGTGTGAAATATTTAGGATCAGTAGTTTTGTAATATCACTGGTGTTACAGATTTTTGATAGTTCAACGGCTCATACATTAGCAAAGTAAATATGCTTCATAGACTAACCTGCGCCCTTTAGCCGCAGTTTTTTGAAAGAATCTTGGGTAGCTATGGGAATTACGATTGTTAAATAGCTTAGAATTTTTTGCAAACAAACAGTGCAGCTTCCATAATGCAAGAGATGGGAACGTTAGAATTTTGTTCTTTTGAAAAATTGGACGGCTACTATCCCTGGGGGGTACATAAACCGTAACAGCCTTTTTTGCAATACGAAAATACGTTTCCACTCTGTTCCTTGGCAGCAGTAAATTATAAGATGTTTTAAGTGTGGATAGGCTAAGGTGTTCATTCTTAAATAAGGGATTTATACTGCGGATTGCAAAATAAGTGGAATTTGATTTATTAGCAACATGACTAATATTGAGATGTCCACGATAAGTCTTCATCAATATAACAGTCCAGGAATTTACAAGATTACTGATTAAGATGTTTATGTCTGCTATTATTTTTCTTTTGTGAAAGATAAGATAAGTTGATTTGGTTGTCTTGAAAACCAGTTGGTTTTTAGAACACTCTTTATCATAAGTTGCGCAGTACCTTGGGAGTTCCCCAAGTGTCGGCGCACTAATCACGGCACTAGTGTCATCGGCAAATAATATTACTTTTGATTTTTCAAGACGCACGCCCTGTCGTCCAGAATAAACAGTGTTATTTTTAACTACCATCTGACGTCTCGTGATGAAAGATCCTATCCAGTCATTGACAGGGCCCCTGATTCCAATAGTGTTCCAATTGTGAGTAAATGTTCGGGAACTACACAGTCGAAGGCCAGTGTTAAGTCAAAAAAGAGCCCCAAAACCTAGACACCTCTATCCAGCTCTTCGAAAACAAAATCTAGAAATGAAAAAGTGGCTGTACCAGTATCATAGCTTGGTTTAAAACCATGTTAGCCTCGGCTTAGCTGCCAACTAAATTTGACATTGGTATAACGTTGATATCTTACACGAAACGTATTTGGACTTTTAAGTACTGATAAAAAATATTTTCGTAGGACATTTTTATAAACCGATTTGATTAAATCAATAATCTATTTATATAAATCCTTAGAACAATACCCTAATAAATCAAACAATACTGTGGTCTTATTTTTTCTGATACTCTGGCGGTGCGCATTCTGTTTAAATTATTTATTTTTCTTCTATATCATATGTTAAATGGGGATATGATTTTTTGACCTTTTTTGCGACAGTCATATTAGACAGTTTAAATAGAATAAATTAAGTAAATGCATTAAATCACAAAACTATTTATTTAAATCCTCAGAACAATGCCCTAATAAACGAAACAATGATGTGGTCTTATTTTTCTGGTATCTAAGTTACATTGATGCTCTACCTACAATAAGGGGTAGCGAAAAGAGCTTTTATTACAAGCTCTAATTTGAATTTTTTTTTCATAATTATATTGATGGGATTGATCCTAACATTTGTAAGTATATGAGTAGTATCCCAATATTTGCGATTTGCGCTATTATACTTGTACATATTATCTATAGGTCCAGTCTCAATTTGAACCACGTGCATGGTGTCACGGGTTTAGGTTTGTAGGTAGGTTTTGTGGTCTAAGTTAAAATATTGGTTATTTATATATAATTCTGACGCAAATTTCCTCGCGTGGAACACGCAATCACGTAGGATCGCTTAGGTTTGAAAAGTTACTTTACGGTTTCGGTTAAAATACAGACTATAGGGTCAGAATAATATAGCAAGCGAAGCTATAGGTATCAACTACATCTAACTAAAACCAGGAGTGCAAAAACAGGCAAAACAACTAACAGTACTACATTTTTGGAAAAAAATTACATTTATAAATGTAAAATTAGTCTCTAAGGGAATCTGAAATCTGTCAGGCTCTATGACTATGTATTAGGGAGGTTCTTAAAATGCCAAAACTGCTGAAAAACTAGTATAGAATGTTTTCTACATTGTTAAAATAATTTTAGGGATCCCTACTGAAATATGCTAGAAGGACGTAATACTGTAATTATATCCAAATTGTATTTTTGTAATTTATGTACATATTAAAATTTTAAAAATTAGTCAAGTGCAAGATATACTTGTACATTTAGTGTTCCGTGCCATCAGCCTCCCACCCGATTGGGTTTGTTTGGGTCAAACCCAAGCAAACCCAACCGATCCCCGCCCATCTGCCGCGATACCCGCAGCCGACGCGACGCGACGGCACAAACACCGTAGCACACGCCTATACGTAGAACTGAGTGGGAAGCGTTGCGACTGAACCAAACTAAAAATTTTGAAAAACGTGTAAGGACATTCCCTACATAGTGAGAAATATTTTTTGTCCAAAAGTGTGCAACAAACGGAAAATAACTTTTTTATTATTAGCTTTTGCCCGCAACTTCGTCCGCGCTCCGTGGTATAACAATTTAACTCCGTTACAAACTTTGAACCCCAATTCACCCCCTTAGGGGTTGATTTATGATTAAAAACTGTAAAACACGTGTTTAAGCATTTATTTTTAGAGTGATTCTATGAAGTTTCGAGTTAATAGGACCATCTAATATTTTTTCTCCACACTAAGTTTGAACTCCTGTTTCACTCCCTTAGGGGTTAAATTTTGAAAAATCTTTCCTAAGTAGATGCCTACGTTATGTAAGAAACCTCTGTGCAAAATTTAAAATTTCTAGGCCCAGCGGTGTGGGCTGTGCGTTGATATGTCAGTCAGCCAGTTTCTTCTTTTATACAGGGTGTTACAAAAAGATGTTAAGAAATTTTAAGGGCAGATTCTACATCTAAAAATATGAAAATAAGTTTATATAAACATGGATCCTCAAAAGCTTGGTTTTCGAGATACAGGGTGTTTAATATTTTCTTTTTTAAATGTTTCTTTTTAATTTCTCGAAAATGCGTTAAGATATTGACATAAATTTTGGTACCGCCAGTATGTTATTAAAACCTTTAAGTGCAAAAATTTATTTTCTAATGTGCTTGCATAAGTGGCATGCGTGCTGGTAAGTCTTTGTTTTTAGCGAATAAAATGGTACGCCACTGGTTTTTTGCAAAATTGATATCGTTCTCTTAAAGCCCAATTAATTCTGCGTGAAAAGTGTTCCTTAAGCCTTTTCGTTCTGACGCACCGTTTTCGAGATAAAAATTAATTTATTTTTTATAATAAAAATAAATAATGAAAATGAATTTTTTTACATATTTCTTGCTCAGGAAACAGTGCTTTTTGATTTAAGTTTATAATAGTAGATGCTGGAAATGGCTTCTCCGTGCTTCAATACATGCTCTAAATCGTCTTCGCATATTTCTCCTAACACTATGGAATGATGATAATGATAATGATAATGATGATAATGATAATGATGATAATGATAATGATAATTTATTCATGCTAAATATTACAATGCAGTAATTTACACACGTCAGATACTTGAGGTATGAAATAGTAAACACCCTGTATCTCGAAAGAGAAGCGTTGGAGGATCCATGTTTATATAAATTTATTTACATATTTTTAGATGTAGAATCTGTCCTTAAAATTTCTTAACATCTTTTTGTAACACCCTGTATACCTATAGATTTCCTTAAAAAATTTATTCTTAATAAAATTTGGTGCTTATTGTCAAATTATAGGCCATATAATATCACATCATATTATATCTTATGTAAAGTTGTTAGTAAGGGTGCAAATGGCGTTTTTTTCAACATTCAATGAGAGTAAAGTACCGCTGTTTCTAAAAAAATCGAAATAACATAGAAGTTGTTTCAAATTAGAAACTTAAACAAATACGAAATATGGGACTAATAAATTAAATTTTAAAATTTGTTCCTCTGTATTTTTTTTAAACGCTACACCACTGGGTATCTGGGTAATTATATTTTGTATGATAAACCTACGTCGAAGTAAACTAAATATTGCTATAGTTTTTAAGTGATAATAACGATTTGCACAATATTTAATATTTTTTTATAATTTTAGTTTCTGGAAACACTGTTGCACACACACACACATAGTTAAATGGCTTCAGTGAACAATTTAGCCTGATATTTAGCAAAAATGAGAATAAGCATGTTATTAAAAACAATTAATTAGTAGTATTTCATTGTTTGTCCGTTTTAAGCGTTAATAAACAACAAAAACGATGTTATGTGCTATTTTGAAACCGTTTGCCTTGTATTGCGTAGGCAACGGAAAAACAATGGTAGTAGTAGAAAAGAAGTTATTTTTTACGTTGTTTTAATAACCATCGCACATCGGGGGCCGATTTTGGGTCTTTTCGCCAGACCTGTTTAGGTCTCTTCTGCATAATATACTAAATTGGAGTAAGATTTTCTAATTCGGAGAAAATATGTGGATATTTATGTAAAAAACTTAAAAAGATTTCTTAAACCACCCGTTTACAGGATATACATTTTAAACAATACTTAAATAATATTAGGTACTAAAAGTGAGGACCGTTTTGTTGGGTGTCTTCATGAATTAATAGTCATATTAAGAATGCCACTGATTTAAAAGAAACTCACAACATCTATATAATGATCAATTTTTCACAAAAACTGTGACCAAAGCTCGGTTATATCCTATACTTCACAACAATATTAAATTGCAACTAAAAGGCTTAGGTACATCGAAATACTTTTTTCACTTTAAAGAAAAAAATATCTATTTAAAATTGCACACTCTGTGTGAAAACACACCTAATTTCACAAATAACAAACAAAATTCCAATATCCAAATTTTAACTACCGAATAAGTAATATTTGTCCGAGATAGCTTCAATTAAAGCAAAAACCAACAAAATTTCATCTGGACCAGAATCAAAGATAGCCCGTTTCTCTCGAGTTTTTAACGGTCTTTATTGCACTAACAAATAATTTTCCAAAACTTTATTTTTTAAGTTGCTCAACCTGTATTTGGGGCATCAAAAGTGCCTTTACATCAATATAAAAGCTTATATATAAAATATAATTTTTGTACAATGAATTGTATTTGGGTTAAAGCTACAGAAAAAATTCTTTTTACGATCAAACCCAACCGTATATATACCGTGACCATACGTCCCGTTTTAAACAGGAGTCTGTCCCGTTGTCCCTAAGGAAAGCTTTGAAATGCTTAAATGTCCCGTTATCAAAAAAGTTTTCAAACGCGACATCGATTTAAAAGCAAAACTTGTGAAAAATTGATAAAACCTGCCAAGAATTTTACACTTTCTTAAAATCATCACCTGACATATTTGTTCCTCAGAAAAATATAACATTACATATATACATATATGTATATATATATATATATATATATATATATATATATATATATATATATATATATCGGTAACCGTAAGAGATACGAAGTCTGTTAAATTCGGACAAAATTGCGCAATTTGATGCTGAATTATAAGCTATTTAGAAGCTGACGATTTTACGTGTGAAATGAACTTTACAGAGCCAAAGAAATTTTATTTATCTTCGCTCCGGCAATTGCATTTTGAAGGGTACGGATCTAGTTTTAAACCTTACCTCCAGTTACTGTAATATATTTCTATAGGTAACTGGTTCAGTTGTCATCCAAATGCGGGATCTCTGGCAGCCGCGACTTCGAACATTAAAAGACATCAATCTCACTAAACTATTTCGTATTTATTACATTCCTTGATTGAAGGTATACACAACTATTGGTTCTGACACTAGTAACTGACATATATTAGTCATATTCTGGTGTTACGAGATGTTATTGATTCATAATTATTATGACTTTCCTTTGTTTTATAACATAAGTGTAGGACTATGCCTTAAAGAACAAGGGAGAATTTTTCCCGCACTGAATTTCTTTTACAGGACTATGCCTTGAAGAAAAAGGGAGAATTTTCCCGCACTGAATTACTTTTACAGGACTATGCCTTGAAGAAAAAGGGAGAATTTTCCCGCACTAAATTACTTTTAGTCTGCTAGACCTTTGGTCTACGAGACCTTCACGAATTCTGTTGCGCCAAGGGACGCAACAGTCTTTCTTTGTGGTAGTAAGTGTTGTGATCATGTCTCTTCGACGGGAAGCAAGTCGAAGTGATATGGACCGCCGTTTTTGCGCCCCACCCGACTAGCAACTTCGTCTTCGCGATGGCATTGACGAATCATATTTAGGCAGATGTTGCCTTATTGATGAAGGGGTTGATATTTGTAGTCGTAGTCACCGGCCATCTTTACATTTCCCAGAAACTCACCCTTAGCACGGCACAGTAATAAAACTAAAAGATAAGAAATCTTCGAAGGGAACTAAGCCTTTGACGATCGCCGACAACATGCCGGTGCTTTAGAAGAACTAAATTAAAGGAAAAATTTTCTTTTGGTATTTTAGCTGAAATAATCTTTGTGTTTTGCCGATGACTGCGTATTTGTATGCAGTTAAATTTACATATGAGACAAGTTTGAGCTTATTTTATTTAAAAAGGATTTTATACCTGCTTGGTTATTAATATTTATTTGGAAAAAAATAGAGTTATATAAATTGAATAAACGGTTGGGTTTCCCCAACAGCATTATTTGCACCGCATGAAAAATCTAAATTATGACTGAAAGCTTTGGGCTCGTCTAAATCATTGATTCAAACTAATGTTAACATGGCAATGTAAACAAAAACTATTTAAAATTGCACACCCTGTATGGCTGCGCACCTAATTTTACAAAAAATAATAAAGGACTGCTGTAAAATACAACCAGTGGTGAGTATTTGTCTCAAATACATATTGCACCAATTGGGGCAAAAATAAACAAAATTTAATTATTCTAAGTTGTCCACTCTGTATTTGGGGGATTAAAATTACCTTCATTTATATCAGTGGGAAAGGCCTTGGCTAAATACATATATGCAAAATACAATTTTTGTAAAACGAATCGTGTTTGAGTTAGACCGACGAAATATACAATTTGATAGTTTTAAGGTGCTCACCGGAAGTGTAACTGGTTTCAAACTATGGTGAAGGAAGCCTTATCTATGTATATTCAAATTTTTTTTTTTTTGGTCAAGTAATTTTTAAGTTTTCGCGCCGGAAGGAGGAAACGGGAAACCATGTTTTTCGTTATCAAGGGACCCCGAAACGTCAGGATCTGGAAAAATCTCAAGAGATGATTTCTTTACGAATAGTCTAGCGAGGAAAAAATAAAAACTGGAGAACCCCTCTCTATCCACCTCACGAAATAGAACTTCAGGTAAAAAAATGTCACAAAATGCATTTGTGTAAAGTAGTTCAACTCAATAAGTAAATATTTTATTTTAAATCTTTTTACTTAGGAGCTAGGGGGGGGGGGGGGCTTGATGACCACGCGAGTGTAATGTTTAGTAGTACCTACTATGTGTACCGGTAAAGATTTTGTGGACACTTCAAAACACAGATTTTAATTTAATGAGAAATAAATAGAAGTAGAAAACGAGGCCAAATCCATTTATGTAATTGAAGAATTTATCTATTATAAATGTGTATGTAGACTGAAATAATGTAAAATAACTTTAAGCAGATAGTGAGATTCGCCATAAATAGTACTTATTAATTTAAAGTTGCTTCTGTTAAGACAATGTTAAAAAAAGAGCTGTTATTGACGCAGCAAGTTATTTCTTTCCCTCAAGAGTGAAAAAACTTTTTAGGATTCGGGTGTAAACTTCTTAAATCTATGAACACGTATTTTATATTATAACATATGTATGTGCTTTTATCCCAGTAAAACACGATATACAAATATACTTATTTATGTAGGTACCACACAGAAGTATTGCTAAGAGATATTCAATTTTCGAAAATTATTTTTTATAAATATTCGGAATTTACTGAAATAGATTGAATTTCATAAAAATTTTACCGCCTGATTTAATATTGATAAGACGTGTCTAATTTGACAAACAAGGGTTTAAATTGATAAGTGTAAGAATAAGAGAGTTAAGTGGCGTACTATGATATTATTTCTGAGTTTTTTCGCACACATATAGAAAAGGACAATTTAAGTATACTAATATATTTTCCACAATAAACTAAACTCATTTTTACACGATCTAAGATAAAAATCATTTAGAAACCAAGCAAATAGATGTTACAATTACAGTTCTTTAAATTTAACCTTCGGGCATAAATTATTATATTTAGAAAAGTACTGGAAAACAACTGCTATTCAACTTTTTAGTTGTCTTACGTTCAAAACATAATTCGCTATTGGCTGTTTCAAAATCTGAACTTTTTACTGTCCCATTATTTCCCAGTCTTCGACAGAACCTTAACGTGAAAAAGTCAAAATATCGAGCCACTCTCTTTAATGGAGCTATATTTGGTCTGGTCGTCACTCGGGGGAGGGGGGGGGGGGGGGGGGGGGGGCACACTGCGAAGCAGCCAGTGAATATGAATATTTGCGAAGCAATTCAAAGATTATAGTTTAGCCATCGTAGATTCGATGGCCTTCTGTGCCAGAGCTCGTGGGTTCGAGACCCACCGACTTCGACTCTTTTTTACTCTTTTTGTAGTTATCTACAATTTTGACCAATAACTTATGACACTAAAAGGCGAATTTACGCAATTTAGCGCCTGTGTGGATTGTTGATTGCGGGCAGTGACGACAATAATTATGTTAATGACCGGCCACTAAAAGGGTGGGCAATGTTAGGAATACTGTGCACTACTGCATGTGCAGGTTTGTTTAGGTTTGCTCAGGACCTTTTCCTATCTACGAAATAAAAGGGAAAATCCACAAAAAAAATTGTAAGTCGTGTAACATAGAACAAAGTATATTTTTAATAAAATATTAACATTTATAATAGAACTTCGGGAAAACAACGCCAGATAAATCAATGATGAAACAAAACTGAAGTCGTGGATTTTTTCTTTTGAATTTTAAACTGTAATTATTGAATGCACGAATGCAACCCCCTCCCCCCTCCCTGAAAGTAACTCCGCCGATGCTCATGCTGATTAGCAAATTTTATTTCCGAAATATTAGCTTTGAAAATTTCCCATTCAAACCACAGGTAGGTATTGCAGAAAATTTCTGACCCTCTAATGTGTTTTTTATATATAAATTTTGCGCTGGCCTTACAAGCTAGCGTACTGGCAAAACCCTATAATGTAACTGATATAGTTATTTTAATTAGGGGTGGTGTGATGGGTGTCAAGAGTTTGAAAATTGCGACCGTGTGAAAAAAAGTTGAATTTCGGGAAGTGTTTGCAAAAAATCGTACAAGTCTCGGATTTTAATATTTGCATAGTTAAAAAAATGTCTTCGCCCCCAAATATAGCATTTTTGGTACGCTGCTGATTTTTTAATGTTTAGTGAATAAACTGTGTTTTTAAATCAATATTATGGCAAAATAAGTACACGAGTTTTCACCTAGTTAAATTATACTGTGAAGTTATTGCCTAAAAAATACATAAAACGGTGGTAAATGTTTAAACTGCGTCAATAAACAATTTTATTGTATGTGGAATATTTTCCTCAAATATAATCACTGTAATTGGTATTGATGAAATCATGTTTGCCTACATTTTATATACTTGTTTTTTAAGGAAACTAATTAAAAACTAGTCATTATTACTTAACATTATTACTTCAGATTTTTTAAAATTAAAATAGGATCCTTGCGTAATTTTCGATGTTAGTTGATTAGACTATTTAGAGGCCCATACTAACCCCTATTTTTCCTTCATAAATCGGATCGTATTACTAGATAGTTGGAAAATAAAATGCCCCCTAGTGAAAACGCGCCAAAACAAGTGCTTTTTGAGAAATAATGTAACCATGTATGTAAAATTCATACTTTAAAATGTATTACATTAGTCTCAAATTGATCAAATATTAAGGTTTAAAATTTTATTACACACCTTTTACGTCAAAATTGTACGATTTTATGAGAACTGAAAAGTTCATCAATCCAAAATACATTTCAGTCCACTTGGCAACGTGTTAATGATTTGTGACGTAAACCAATCAAAATCGTTTGTAAGTATTTGAAAACCTAATAATTTCCTTTCTTAATTATTTCAGAAACTATTTCGATTTGAAGTATAATTTTTTCCACTTCTTAAGACTACTCACAGTACTCACATCTTTCTACCATCAATTTTATTGTCAGTTAAATAGTTTGGTCTTTGTAAACAGGATGGCGATGTATTGGAGCGTGTCCAGTTGCGAAAATTTTCTTGGTTAAAAAGAAAACTGTAATATATTCTTGATATATGTCATTATAATACCACAGCTTATTATTATTAGTAGGAAGAGTAACACAATTTTTTTCTATTGCTGATTTTAGTACGCAAACGTATCCTTAACAATTTTTTAAATATATTTTTAGCATATATGGTGCAATCACTATGGTATATGTATTGCGATATTAGCAGAAAAAGTTGTAGACTGACATGGAGGTAAGAAAACAAATTATTTTCTTACCTCAGTGTAGAACGAAAAGCCAGTTTAGCTGGCTTTTACTCTGTTGCACATACATGCTAATTTTTGTGTCATCAGGTACATTAAAGCAATATATTATATGGCACAAACACATTACTTCAATAGTCACATCAGGAGCTAAAAAGCTTGGATTTCTCTTTCGAGCCAGAAGATACTTTTCCCCTTCCAACTTACACACTCTGTATGTTTCCCAAATAAGACCTAAACTGTTCCCACATCTGGGGGGCGGCATCACCTTCGACACTTAATATCTTTGACTGATACAAAAGAGAGACATTCGACTCATCAATGACCCAATCCTCACATGAAAACTCCCTTCTCGTTTATCGCCGCACTATGGGAGATTTATCCCTTTTCTACCGATACTTCCACGGATTTTGCTCTGAAGAACTAGCCGCTATAATTCCCTCCTTGACTGTTTTTAACATAACAACAAGAGGCGCGTTACGGATGCATTCCTTTACTGTCCAATTACAAAAGCCTAGAACATCCTCCTCTCGCTCATTTATACCTAGGGTCTCCAGATTGTGGAACAAATTGCCTGATGATGTTTTCCCATCCCAACCTTTAATCCTTTAAATGCTGGTATGAATTCAGATTGAAGAAAAATATTCATAGATGGGGCTTCACAATAATAATAATAAGGTGGTAATCGCCCCTTAAACTTCCTCTAACTAGCGGTACACTGGCAAGAAACACGTGATACCGAATAAGTTGCAAATTCTATCAATAATTTTTTCTATGTAACAAGTCAGCATAAGAAATAATGTTTTTGTTACCTTTGTAGTAAAATCACGTTAAAATACACTTCTTTTGAAAATGTTTATGATTAACAAATACCAATATACCAAAACACAGTACAGCCATTAATTTACTGCAAAAAAACAACGCTGGACTAATAATAATTAACAGTAACGAAGTTCCATTAAACACAATACTTAAAATATTTCACGGTATTTTGTAGAGATCGAGCGATATGGATTTTGTAGCCGATACCGATACAGTGGCGTAGACACTGGGGGGCTTTGGGGTTTCAACCCCCCCCCCCCCCCACGGGCTGAAAATGATTTTCAACTATGATGCTTACGCAATCATGTTATAGCCAAAAAATATTTACCTAGTTAGAATCACTTTAAAGTAACCAAAAATAACATTACTTGTAATATTAGAATTTGTTTTTTAAGTATAATAACTGCTACTTTAAAGTTTTTTATTCTGTAGAATTTTATAACCACTTTGACTTTGATGCATATTAAACACTTCGTTTTAAAGCAACTCACAGATATTTTTTATTATATACGTTTTTAAAATATAAAATCCCCCCCCCCCCCCCCCCCCTATAAAGGAGGTCTGTGTACGCCACTGTACCGATATACATATATCGGTCTATCGGCCCATACAATCAAACATTAATATAGTATTTAAAGGCCCACGCAAACCAATGCGAATTCGCTGCGGACGTGCGTAAATTTTCGTGAGCTGCCATGTGATTACCATTGCGACGAATTCGCGTCGCTTCAAATACGCGTTGGTCTGTGTGGGCCTTAAGTGTGACAACGTTGCATAGCTAATGATGGTCTCGGTAAATCCCCGGCGAGATAGCGGAGGAGCTTTCCGACCGTTTCCGTACTTCCCCCACGAGGCCTTTCTAGCATCTCGCGTATATATAGTTCTCAAGCTATTATTTCTTTGAGTGCCCCTGTAATCAGTAAGCAGCGTCTTAAGTGAGCAAATGATCGGAGGCTGGGATTGTAAACTTAGCAAAGAGGAATAGAGTGAACCCAGATACAGCTGAAATTTTAATATGTATTTTCACATGATAATCAACCAAAGTTGAATTATCAGTATTATGTAACCAACCTTTTAGATTATTTTTAAGAAGTTGTTTTGTTTTATTCAATCTGTGTTCGTCCTTGTTTCCGTTTTATGTATTAGTTAAAGGATTTATTCCAGTTTGTGTTTGTATTAAAAATTATTAATAAAGTTTTTTTCAAAATACTTACGGATTTATATATTTATAATCTTTTTTTCAAGCAAAATATATCGGCAAAAGAGCCGATATACTTTGCGTAAATCGGCCGATACCGATAATCGGTAGGACAGCCGATATATCATTATCGGTCGATCTCTAGTATTTTGTCACTATGCGCACCATTAAAATCTGAAAACAAATATTTTTTTACTTTTAAAGCAAAATCACTGTAAAATTCCCTTCCCCTAGAAATATTTTTACATTAAACTTAACACACTTATGCAAAACTAACAAAACAGTAGGTATAGCAATTAATGAAAAAAACGTTCAACCAACTAATTAACTACAACGCTTAAAAGAATTTACGCTATTTTTTACTATCAGCACAATTGAAAAACTGAAAACTAAAAATCAGCACTGAAACAAGAAAAAGGAGACGGGGTCAGGGACATGGAAGCAAGAGCAAGATAAGTTGTATTTTGTAGTTATCAACAACCACTTTATTTTTCTGTGGTTGTCAAAAACTATACGCGAAAGAAGTACGTCGGTACAAACCTATTCTATTTTCTTTGATGTCGGCAATAAAATTTAGTGGTATAATAGTGACGAAAGCCGTTTTTATGCGAATAATAGTACCGAAAGCAGAAACCTACCAAAAAAATAAGTAATAAATAAATGCGGGATACTTCTACAATTTTTATGTGATGCAGTCAAATTTTAAAGGTGAGCGCACACTTAGGCGAAGCGTCGCGAAGCGAAGAGAATTTTATCCGTCCAAGAAACTTACGTGCAATCAAATGGAAGCCCGCACAACGCTTCTCGACGCTTCAGTGTGCGGGATCCCATTTGATTGCATGTAAAGTTCTTGGATGGATAAAATTCTCTTCTCTTCTCTTCGCGACGCTTCGCCTAAGTGTGCGCGCACCTTAAAGCTTGCTGAAAGAAGATCATTCACGAAGTTTGATTGGTATTTTAAAAAAAGAAATCATGCAGAAATTAAGTATGTTTTTTTTTGCAAAAATACATCCTGTACCTAATACATTTTTAAAAAAGTAGAAAAGTATATATTATGTCATGTTAGTATTTTTTTAAGTACAATGCGTTTTTAGCAATTATAAATTACTAGCTTTCGCCCACGGCTTCGTCCGCGTGGTATGGGTGATAATAGTGTAGTTTTGATGTCATGATTATGAATACATGAAACATGAGTTATGTTAGGTTAGGTTAGTTATATCTAGAGACTGGATTTCAATATTACGGACTCAGGTAACTGATAGGAAAGGTAAATAAAATGAAATCAATATTAGACTTTGTCCGGTTGTAGTTTTTATGAATTATTGCTCCTAAAAATATTTCTTTTTTTTAAACAAAAATGAACCAACTTCACAAAAGGAAAAGCAATGGAAGGGGTTTGCTTGGGGGATAGGTGCTCTAAAAAGAAAAAAAAACATTTTCTCAATTGAACAAAATTAAGTTGAAGTAAATGAAGTTAATTTTCGTAACATCTATTACACAAAATCATATTTTTTGACCTTAATCACCCCGAAAATGACATTCTTCGAAAAATTGCCAATCGCTCCTTCCCCCCTCTTAATTTTTTTTCACCATCTGTTAACCTGTTAGACAAAATTAGAATTTCTGACCTCAGTAACCCCGAAAATGACACATTTAATATTTTCGGAAATATTCCCAGCAGCTCCTTTTTATTCCCCCCCCCCGGGGTTAATTTCTTAACACATGGAGGAAATTGTCAATCGCTTCCTTTTTATCTCCCCCTCGCCGTTAATTCTTTTACCATTTGTTAGACAAAATAAGACTTTCCGACCTCAATAACCCCAAAAATGATCCATCTATCATTTTGGGAGAAATTCCCAGTCGCTCGATTTTATGACCCCCCCCCCCCCCCCCCCGACCGTTATTTTTTTCTAACAACTGTTAGACAAAATTAATTTTCTGACCTCAATATCCCCGAAAATGCCATATTAGTTACCATCTCTTTCTTTTATACCCCCCTCACGACAATTTTCTTAACATTTATTACACAAAAGTAGATTTTCTGACCTTAATAACCCCCAAATTGGCATATTAGTTAACATTCTTGGAAGAAATTGAAAATAGCTCCCTTTTTATTCCCCGATATTTTTTTTACCTTATCTCCCCCCCTCCGGTTAATTTTTTTACCATCTGTTAGACAAAATTAGATTTTCGGACCTCAGTAATCCCATAGTCCTCTCAAAAATATTTTTAATATTTTCTGTGTACATTGTCTTTCCAACGGAGTCCGCTCCTGGAGTATAATATTCGAATTCGGTCTCTAAATTTCAAACTTTGAACCCCCATTTCATCCCCTTAGGGGTTGATGTCTAAAAAGTTATAAAACATGTGTTTAATTTTTAGAGTACTTTACGTAGTTTCAAGGTAATAGAGCCATATAATACTACTCCATTACAAACTTTGAACCCCCATTTGACCCCCTTAGGGTCTGATTTATTAAAAACTGTAAAACGCGTGTTTAAACATTTATTTCTTAGAGTACTTCTATGAAGTTTAGATTTAATAGGACCATTTAATATGTATCCTCCTTACAAAGTTTGAACCCCTGTTTCACCCCCTTAGGGGTTGAATTTTGAAAAACCCTTCCTTAGGCACGCCACGTTATACCTATAAGGAACCTCTGTGCAAAACTTTAAGTTTCTAGACCCAGCGGTGTGGGCTGTGTGTTAACTGTCAGTCAGTCAGTTTCTTTTTTACAAGCTTTTATTTAACTTCACCTGTTAGTTTGTTTGTATGTATTGTGTGTATGTTTGTTAGTATGTTTAGGTCAAATATAGCAATCAAAATTTCGACTAGTTCTAATTAACCTAGAGCTTTGAAATTTTACACACGTACATAAGTCCGGTGGCAATGCAATATATATAGTATATTGAATATTGTTCTAAATTCAATATGGCGGACGCCCCAAGATGGCGGATTATCTTTTTCTTTACAATCCCCTTGATATGGCTATCAAATGAAAGGGTTTGACGAATAGAATATGATAATCTATGTGACATCATTCTAAACCCAATATGGTGGACGCCACAAGTTGGCGGATTACCTTTTTCTTAAAATCCCCTGTGACATTTATATCAAATGAAAGGGTTTGACGAGTAAAATACGATAAGCTGTGTGATGTTATTCTAAATCCAATATGGCGGAAGCCACAAGAAGGCGGATTCCAGTTTTTTTTTCACAATCCCCTTGATATTGGTATCAAAAGAACGAGTCGAGTAGAATATGATAACAGGTAAAATGTCTTGTAATACTTAATCATTCATTATCAGAAATGCATAGGTTAAGGCGTAACTAAAAATTGTAAAATAAAACCTTGTAAAAAATACTTTTTAAAAACAAGCTTGTAGTAAGGTAATAAATTAGCAATAAATTAGTCCTAAAACATGGTAGATACTCACAGGTTTTATACTTAGTATTTCATGGTTTTAGGTAACATGATCTTTTTTGATTTCTTAATATGACCAAAGTGTTAAGCGTTGTTTTCTTTTCTTAGAGTTAATTCCTTTTCAGTCTACAAATGATGGGGCAATGAATTGGCAAAAAATTCCAGTATAAAATATTTAGGAAAAGAATTTAGTTTAGTTGTTATCGAGGTTGTTATTCAGTATGGCTCTGCTAGCTTGAGCTCAAGGTAGGGTAATAAATTACCAATAAATTAATTTTAAAACGTGATAGATACTCACAAGTTCCACAGTTACTATTTGGTGGTTTTAGGCAATAGTATCTTGATTCCTTAATATGAGAAAAGCAAAAAGCACTGTTTTCTTTCTAACAGTTTTTTTTTCAGTCCCTGTACATATGGGGCAATAAATAGGCCAAAAATTCCAGTATTCAAATATTTAGGAAAATAATTTAGTTTTTAATTTAGAGTAACTCTGCCAGCTTGAATTCAAGTTAGCAGAGATACATGCTTTTTTAAAAAATCAAGGAGCACAAAGAATTAAAAATAAGGTAAGTACTTAGTCAGCAATAAAATAGCCAAAAATTATGACAGAAAAAATGTAAAAAAGGCGTTGTGGCTCTGCTAGCTTGATTCACATTAGCTCTTTTGTTAACTTACCAAATTACTTTTAATTTCCTTTACCTTCTTGACATCATGATTAATTTTGTATCCCTAAAAACAAAATGACTGATAATCAAATACGCCCAATCTGATAAAAAGGGAAGTTAGTCATGAACTACCCAGTTCTAGTTTATAACTCACATTTATTACATGATGATGTGATTTTAACGAACATCCAAGACCATTGCTTTTCTGATAACCATCTCCAGCACTTCCAACTTCAATAGTCATTATTTTATTCTAAAGTTCCACAAAATTACCGACTTTTCCCAGCACTTCAAAAGTTAACCTTTCTCTAACCTCTCCACTGCAGTGTATATGTCAAAAAAACCGTGCGGCAAAAATTGCGGTAGGTTTTGCGCGTATTCCGCATGCGTCTTGCTCAATGCCGGAGTTGGGTTACCGATGCTACCTCAATTGGAGCAACCCTAAAGAAAATGCCATAACGTGTTAAATGCACATAAATCATACACCGTTTTCCATTGGAGAAACTACCGCGGGGTGAGTATATCTTCATCCTATTTTATTACATATTGTCAACAAGGAATAGAACCTATTCGGTGCGCACTGACTTGAATAATGGAAACCGCTCATAAAATGACTGGGGGCGTGTACCGTTCGTTGTCGACTTCGGTTACGGTTTTGTGTCCCGTAGGTATCGGTAATCTGAAAAGTTGGTGAGATTGGAAACGCAGTCCCTGTAAAGTATCTATCATTAATGTCACCGAAGAAACCGATGCGGTTAACCAGGTTTGACAACGGTACACAGCCTTGGTAGACTAGCAGTGGCACTCTGTAAGAAAAATAGCGATAGCGACCGGGGTCTCTTCGAAACATACCGAACGGTGATACATAGTAAGAATTTGCAAAGAGATCCCGATCGCTATCGCTATTTTTCATACAGAGTGCCACTGCTCAAGGCCTTAAACTAGATCTAGTTTAGTACCCTTGGGTAGACAGACCTCACAGGTGGGAGAAGCGGAATAGCGGACAG
This sequence comes from Philopedon plagiatum, assembly GCA_963971165.1. NCBI lineage: Eukaryota > Metazoa > Arthropoda > Insecta > Coleoptera > Curculionidae > Philopedon > Philopedon plagiatum. Next base: position 83,393,185 of record OZ020192.1, on the reverse strand, counting down.
GCGCTTCGTTATATGATTGGTTGAATGCCGCCATGTTTGCTAAACATGGCGGTATGCAATATGTGCTGTTTGCATATACGTATTAAATTAATACGTATATGGCTGTTTGCAATATTTGCAATAAACTGCCTTAACCAGGGTGTTCGTTCGTGATGAGTCATGACATTTCGGTGTCATGTTCGCTTGCATAGTGCAAGTAGTACTAGACAGTGCATGTTCAGTCTGTAGTGCCTAACTATGTAGGTGAACTTTGCCTCGAGGCTTCCGCCCCAAACAGAAATAAAATGCAGGTCTTCTTCGAAACTAAACATTTTGTCGAAATTTTTTCACTTTTGCATGAAAGAAGAGAACAGTGCGCGGCGTATGACATATTTTTTTATGAAAAAATTGTTTTAAGGGGGTCAAAATTGATAAAAATACAAAAAATGCACACGCAGATCTTCTCCAAAGCCAAAATCTTTCTCGCAGGTTTTTCACTTTTACATGAAAGAAGGGAACAATCCACTGCTTATTATATATTTTATTTTTTATTTCCTTAAAGCAATTTAGAGGGACCACAAGGGCAAAACGAGATAAAAGCCTTTAAGGAAACCTTAAAGATATCTTTAAGATGTCCCAGTATGTACTTTCCTCGAGGTAGCCTCAAACACAAACTAAAAGTAGGTCTTCTCCAAAAGTAAACATTTTTTTCCAGTTTTTCACTTTTACATGAAAGAAGGGAACAGTCTGCGGCGAATGACATATGATGTCAATATTTAAAGAAAAATCTGTGAAAAAATATGGGACACTTAGTTTCTGCTACTAATAAATATTTTAAAGTTAATATTACCATTTCTTTTAATTTTGCGTTTCTTTATCAATTTGTTGCTTATATGGCCCCATGATTTTTTTTAATAAAAATGTCATGTGCCGCAGACTGTTCCCTTCTTCCATGTAAAAGTGAACAAACTGCGAAAAATGTTTAGTTTTGGGGAAGGCCTGCTTTTAGTTTCTGTTTGAAGCTACCTCGAGGAAAACTACATACTGGGACCTCTTAAAGACATTTTTAAGGTATCCTTAAAGGCTTTTTATCGTTTTCTAGCTGTAGAAATAAGAAATGTCATAAGCCGCGGATTGGTCATGTAAAAGGGAAAAAACTGCGACAAAATGTTTACTTTTGGAGAAAAACTAGTTTCTGTTTGAGATTGCCTAGAGGAAAACTACATACTAGGACGTCTTAAAGATATCTTTAAGATAACCCCCAAGACTTTTTGTTTTTTTTGCTCTTGTCACCCCTCTAAATTATTTTAAAGAAATAAGACTATGTCATAAGCCGCGAATTGTTCCCGTAAAAGTGAAGAAACTGTGACAAAATGTTTAGTTTTAGAGATCTACTTTTAGTTTCTGCTTGAGGCAGCCTCGACTTTGAGGACTTTACCTAGATGCCTAATTTGCATTTTTTGCTGTAATGATTCAAAAGGACGAGAAAGAAAGCGCAGTAGGATAACTTAAAATTTCGTTAGATTCCAACACTAATAGATTTCTTTTGATTTTATATATTTTAACAAAAAGATGCAAATAATACAAATATCTCTCATATAGTAAGTGCACATAATAATTTATAAAAGATTGTGTGTGCACATACTAATACGAGCATAGAAAATACAAATAACATTATAATCATAAAATACATTATTTTATTACTAACCAGTGGCGGCTCGTGTGAAAATATTAAGGTGTTCTCCAATAAAATTAAATTACCGAAATAAATAACATTTGACTAAATTCTACTAACATCCATTATTTCAAAGTCTACAGAGTCTACAAAAGTAACAACCGATAGTTAACAATAATAACAACAACGATAACTGCAAATATTGTGGTTGCTTGAAAATTTTGGTGTTTCTGCAGCCATTATATACTAACTATGATTCGTTCAATTTTGTTTGAGAATGATGATAGAAAAAGCATTTGAACATAATTTACCCTAGTGGACAGTTCCATGGACAGTTTACACCAGAAAATAATATTTTAGCAATCTCAATATTCTTCTTTTCTTTCCTGATAATCATCAAGGAATTAGATTTCTTTCCATCCTTATTGGCGGTATTAGAAGAAGCCAAGTAAAAAAAAGAACATATTCAACTTTTTATCAGCGCTTCTTGGCTTGTGAAAGTATTCTCTACCTTGGAGGATTACAGGCGCGGCCCGTCCATAAGGTCATTTGGTCAATGACCCACCTAAAATTTTCAGTGATCTACCTAATAATTTATTTTTAAATTTTTTAAAACCAAGAAAGAATCTTTTGTTTCAAAGTTCCATGCGAAAACTCCCCAAGAAAGAATCAAGCCAAGCCATCGTCAAAGGATATCCAAGCTTGCTCCGGGCTGGGTCATATTTTAAATTGATCGTCTAGGTTTATATGGACGATATAAATTCATTAAAAGTAAGAGAGGAACAGACATACGCGTTTTAGGAAGTTAAAAAGAGACACAATTGGTCGACGGCCCACCCATAATATCTGGCCACTCCCACTATGGAAATACTCTCAGACCGCCCCCTAAAATATACTATTTCAAAACATTTGGTTCGGAAAAAGAAAAACTAATTAGGTAGGTACCTAATATGCACATTGTATTTGCATTTTATTAATAATATTAATTAGCGGTTAAACATAAAAAATTATAAATACGATTTCTATCAGGTCAGCGCTAGGCATAAATTTAACGGGCGTCGGACGGATTTTCTTACATTACCGGCGTAGCCGAGTGGTACAGTCTTGGTGAATTAACGCGAAGGTCGAGGGTTCAAATCTGTATTGGGGCAAAACCTTTTTTTTAAATTTTTGTTATTTAAAAAATTAGATCGGCTCTAAAAGGTGTATTGGCAACAAGTTGTTCCTCGATAAAATATTTTTAAAATTGTTGGCAATCTCATATCAACTACAGAGCTTGCAGCCTGCACGTGCGTAGACAAAGATCGTATTACTATGTCTAGTCCCCACATAGCACATTTTGGGAATAAACGTTATTTTAATGCTAAAACCGTAATGTTATTTCCAATTCTAAAAATCTTCGTTTTAAAAACGCCATTTTTCAGATGTTTTTCTGATTAGGTTGTTTAAACGCAATTTTTATTAACGTTGCGGTTTCTAACACATTTATAAGTTAGCTGTAGGTCGGTAAAATCAACATTATTGTAAGTATGTGTTTTTAACGCAAAGTTTGTTAACGTTGTAATTTACAACACAATATTATCAATTAATTTTAACCCTGTTAAAGTAATGTTGTTTACGCGGCGGTTGATCTGGGTTATTTTTTGTTAATTTAGGTAATAAATAAATAATAATATTATAATAGTAATAAACTAATAAATAACGTTTTAAATATTCGCACCTCAAATCTTGTCGATCGAAGCGCCACAACGGTAGACAACGGCAGCGGCGAGTCGCCATTTTCAATTTAGTTTTACTGATTTACTGTTGTCGTTGAAACCCTTTTATTTTCTTTGGTTGTCGTTGTCTAAGGTGCTTGATGTGATGGGGCCGTGACTGGGAAAATATTTGTTTTCTTCACATTGTTATTACTCCCAGGTAAGTGCTAAATTTTGTATGATGAGATAGTAATCGTTGTGTAGTTATAAAATTTTGTTAAAAAGTAAGATCCGAGAATATAGTAGGATAATGCAGACAAATAAAAGAGATGACCGTGTGCAAGAATCAAGAATGATGCCATCGTTATCAAAACTTACCGGTTGGTTAAAATGGCCAAATTTTTGGAGTGTTTCTATAATATTGTTTGATGCTCGAGAACAGGCATTAAACGTCTCCTCTCGGGCAAGACACTGACGATATAACCCCAAACCCCAAGAATATATTCGTGTTTTCACTGTTTTGTTGATTTGTTTTTCTAAAAACAACTTAATAATGAATATAATGCAGTTCAGGTCTACTGACATTTTTAGTTATATGAATTAAAAAAATTACCTAAAATGCGTTTGTTGATAAAGATAATGCCATTTGTAAATAACAGTAGGGTTGTAGCCTATTATTGTAATGCAGCGGTACTGTGCTTAGAATGATTTGTCTGTACTGAAACACAATATGATTTCACGAAAATATTTAAGTTTGTTTTTTGTTCAAATGACTTCATTACGTTTGCTCGGGTTTCCATAACAAAAAAAAATTGAGAAATCGGCTACCGAACCTCCAGTGATTCTGATATCAATTTGTTTGTTTGATTGCAAGAAATTAGAGTTTTACACATTAGTTTTTAAGTCAAATATAGCACTAAAAATTATGAATTTAAATATGACAAACCCCTAAAGAGCCATAGACCCAAAGTCAGTTCTGTAAACTGTTTTTTAATTATTATATATAAATGTAGTCAATGCTAGAGGGTTATTTATATATACAGGGTGTTCCATAACTAATGGGACATAAAGCAACTGGAGATCCTTCACATCAAGACCGATTAAGTCACATATTTTTTTTGCTAAATGATACTCGATATAGAGGTTCAGGGTACGGTTCAATGTATCGAATTGAAAGTTGGCATTATTATGTTTTTATGGGTGAGAAATAAGAATTTGTGATCATTTTTAAGTTTCATAATAGAGGGCGCTAGTTACATCTACTGAATTTAATAAATCTATGATTTTTTCTCTTACCTGTAATATTAGGTACGTTGCAAACCAAGTTTCTCAAAGAAGGGTTATTTTTAAGCTAAAAATGTATACCTGCTTGATCTTGATATCTAACTGTTTTCGAGATATTTTCGTTTAAACATCACAATGCATAAAAAAATCAAAGTAACTAAACTCTTATTTTAATACACAATGCCATAAATTAGAAACAATGCAGTTAAAATGTAGGTATTGAGGTAAGCGATGGCCACTTTCAACATCTACTAAAGTGAGCTTGCTTGTTTTAACTGCATTATTTCTAATTTATTGCATTGTGTTAGAGATATCAAGATCGAGCAGGTATACCTTTTTAGCTTAAAAATAACCCTTTGAGAAAGTTGGATTAAAATGTACCTAATATTACAGGTAAAAAAAATCATAGGGTTATTAAACCCAGTGTATGTAACTAGCGCCCTCTATTATATAACTTAAAAATGTTTAGGTACAAACTCTTATTTCCCCACAAAAATATAATAATGCCAACTTTAAATTCGATACATTAAACCATTTTCAAATTATGGCTTATTTTCCAAAATAAACTTTCATTTTCAACACCCTGTATCTCTATAATGAGTATCAATTCAAAAAACTTTTATGACTTAATTGGTCTAGTTTGATGTCTAGTATCTCCAGTTGCTCTATTAGTTATGGGACACCCTGTATAATGAGTTTAGGTAAATTATTTTTATTATTACGACTTTTTTAGAAATAACGCAGATGCAGTTCCCAGGAACTACAGATTTTGCCGTGGAAAGGATTATCAATCATGGATCATTGTAGATATGCTTCCAGTCGCTGGAAGAAATCGCAGGCCTTTAAGTCCAGCCCTGTGAATTCCATGAGTTTCTGATGCTCCCCTTAAAGATAGCTTTTCAGATTTACTCTCTAAAGTCCCTTTTTTTGAAAGTGTTATAATTTGAGTGGTGCCTCTATGTGATGTATACAACTGACAGATTTGACATTTAAATGACAGCTAGTAGGAAAACATTAGTACAGGTTAGTGAAGTTTTACCCAACAAAAGACAGAAACCTATAATAAAATACCATATTTGACTAATCCATGCTGCTTTGGTTACCAAATTAGTCACTAATTTGATTGATATAGTTTAATTTCTTGTAAAACTGGTCGCCACAACCCTAACCAAAGTGGCTTGGATACATGTATTGATATACATGCTGTGATTATTCATCTGCGACCAATGGAGACGTCAGGTAGTGATGGCTTTACCTCATAAAATATATGACTGATAACCTGTCAGTAATGTCATTTAAAGGTTTGCAGATAAATAACCAAACCCACCAGCAGTATTTAGTGCTTTTTTTTTATTAAATATATGTATGAGTTTTTAAATCTATGAAAAAATTATTGTCAAAGAAGTAAGTATTCTTTTGTAAACATTTCAGCTTGTCAAAAAAATATGATTAATGTTAAGAAATGCATTTTTTTTTGTGGTGCTCAAAAAAGTGGTAAAAGATTTTACATTAGGAGTAAACTAGGTTTATTTTTCATTTTAAGGTTAAAAGTGAAATAAGAAAGTTTCTAATTTAATAGGCACGATTTAACGATTTTAGAATTTTTTTTATTTTCGAATAACGTATTTTTATAATTTGATGGCTGCCATGACACTTATTTCTTGTAAATATAATTCTGACTTTAGTTGTAGATGATGCACAAATGAGAATAGTGTTATTGAAATCCAATCTCTAGTTAGTGTTATTGGATAAAACTGGTAAAAATGCAAAAAGTGCAAAATCTAAATATTCGACTGACACATTGAATTTAAACTGTCTATTAAATTTAAAACTTTTTGTTTTACATTTTGCCCTAAAGTCAAAAATATGCTTAGTATACTCTCAAGGTTAACCTTGTTTCTCTTTTTTTTTAAATTCTGTAGAATAATTTTTCTGGAAAATTAAACACTCAGTTGTCCTCCCCAGTCGAGGATGTACTAGTTAATATACATGTCAATAAAGAAAAATTAAGAATTGTAGATCAGTCAAGAACACCATAGTTCAAGAGGTAATATTTTTTTTGCTCCGCTATTATTCAACGCAGCGACATTTTCGCGAAAGACATCATGGCGCTGGACATTTAAGTCTAGTGACATTTGCATGAAAGATATTTTAGTGTGTGGCTTATTCAGTGCAAGGCTTATTCAACGCAATAAAAAAATCGTTAATGCATTCGCGTTTCGACCGAGTAAAATTAGAAATTTTGAAAAACTTGTAAAGACTTGTTCTTCCTTATATTGTGGGAATTTTTTTTTGAACCAATGGTTAAGCAGTTCTAAGGAAATAAACAATTAAATTGTTTATAACAATTGATCGCTCTAGAATTTTTTAAACCTGATAATTTTGGCTCAATCTACACCTATTTCTCAATGTTTGTGATTTGTTTTTAGATTTTTCTGAGCGACTCTTGTCGAGAAGGGTGGGTGACAGCAATAATAGTAATGCACTCGCGTTTCGACTTAACCAAATTAAAAGTTTTAAAAAACTTGTAAGGACAAAAGTTGTTCCTTACATCGTGAGAAATATTTTTTATCGAAAATCCTTTTCTCTAAAACCAATGGTTTAGCGGTTACAAGGAAATAAGCAATTAAATTGTATATAACAATTGATTGCGATAGAATTTTTCAATTCTGAAAATTTTGGCTCAAACTAGACCTAATTCTTAGTGTTCATGATTTTTTTCTGATTTTTCTGAGCGATCTTTTTGGTGATAAGGGTGGGGGACAGAAATTTGTTAAGCTTTTCTCCCTAAAAATGTTAAAAAATGTACAAAAAATACATCATGTATATTGTTGAATTCGTGCTTCAATAAGCTGTCCTTTAAACCCTACACGAGGCCCTTGAAAAAACCTATTTTTTTTTAGTTTCCGAATTTACCCCCTGAAATTAACCCCTAGAATCAAAATTCAACTTTTTAATAATTTTCCCCCAATCTACACCTAATTCTAAACATTCATGATTTTTGTCTGATTTTTCTGAGCGATCCTTTCGGTGATAAGGGCGGGGGACAGAAATTTGTAAGCGTTTTTCCCAGAGAATGTTTAAAACAATGCGTAAAAAAATACATCATATATATTGTTGAATTCGTGCTTCAATGTGCTTTCATTTGACACCCTACATGAGACCCTTGGAAAAACTTTCTTTTTAGTTTCCCAATTTACCCCCTGAAAATTAACCCCCAAAATCAAAATTCAACTTTTTAATAATTAATTTTCCCTCAATTCTCAATATTCATGATTTTTTTCAGATTTTTCTGAGCGATCCTTTTGGTGATAAGGGTGGGGGACAGCAATTTTTAAGCCTTTTTCCTAAAAAAAATGAACAAAAAAATACATTATATATATTGTTGAATTTGTGCTTCAAAGGGCTTTCATTTGACACCCTACATGATGCCCTTGAAAATTTTTCCCCTTTCCCAATTTACCCCCTGAAATTAACCCCCCAATCAAAATTCAACTTTTGTTCTATAACTGGGACACCACACTCTATCTCTGTGCTAAATTTCAAATTTTTACGTCAAATAGTTTCAGAGAAAATCGCCTGTGATAGACACATGAACGGGCACAGAAGTGAGTCCATAAGTATTCCGTTTCACGGAATACCAAAAACAGACTGAACTAGCTGATTTTAATAAGGTAGGTGCATTACCTGAGTAGAATGGACATTGCCCGGGCAATATCAGCATTGCACTGTAGGTTTAGTTAAATTTAAGCAGACTATTCTGTAAAGACATATCTAGAGCAAACCTGCACAGTAATGCTGGCATTGCCCGGGCAATGCCGACTCTGCGCACCGTGCAGGCTATTCCTGTAACAAATACCTAATATCTACGCGAGAATGTTCTGCGCAGAATAATGGCGGAACCTAAGCAAACCTTATTTTTACTTGTATCATTTTCTCAACAATGTATTTTGTTATTGGTCTTTTTCTGCACCAAACTATATATTTTTAAATACTAGTGTTATCTATACATATTTAGAGAAGCCCACTCTCCCTTATGTCCTTTTTTAAATTTGCATTGCTCCCTAGGTTCAGTTGTCTTTTTGTAAAGTCACCTATTGTTAAAATAAAACGAGCTGTATAATATTCTGTGTTTTTGTTTTCATGTCACACCGAACCTAGTATTTAACATGTTAATAATAAAATTGAAGAAAATAGGCGAGCAAAGTAGAAAAATGTCTACTTTTTAATATCATATAATGTTAAAATTTTATCCCTGATGTTGCCAACTAAATCTCTTAGAGTGTGTTATTGGATTTGAAGCCAAACTAATTTTTTTTAAATGTTACCATTGTTAAATTTCCTCTTTCCTTTAGTGGTAGTACACATTCATATGTACGCCAACGGCGTAACATGGAATTTCGGCACTTCAAGATTCAAAATCTCTGATTTGACACATGTTACTCACACCAAATTATATCGGTATTAACAAAGGACTCATTAAGAATAACAGGTAAAGAAAAAATGATTTCAAAGACAATTATTGTATGTTGACATTATTGCAAGTTCTTTTAGTCATTTTTTTTCTTCGTTTTAATTCTCCTGGTAGGTCCTTTATTAATCCCTTGAAATTTGGTGTGGGTCCCATGTATCAAAACTGAGATTTGGGGTGCTGAAATTCCACGGCACACCGCTGACGTAAGGTGCTGTTGGTTGTATGTTATTTCGATGATACCTTAAGGTATCAAATGTACTGATAAATTGGTTACCTGCGTGACGGCGAAACGATTATAAGGAGCCGATTCAATATTGAAAAAGTGTCACTTGAATGATGCTTAGATGTTTTAGTACTGTATTAATGTGTGCTATTAAATAGCTACTTAAAGGGCGATTCCAAGTAGTATTGGATAATAAATAACTACTTATTACGCGTTAATAATAAGTTTTAAAAATGCATATAAAAACCAAATTTCAACGTAAAATTAACGTCAAAATTATACACGTTATTTTTACTAACGCCAGAACAGTGTAACATTAAGCGTTATTGTCATGTTAAAAAAATGTTAATTCAGATTTCAACGTTTTTAAAAGTTACATAATTATCATGCGAAATTGATGTTTTCTTGCTAAGTGGGTCGCCAGTATTGTATTTATTAAAGAGAACGGAGTTTCGGCAGCGTTCCTAATTTTATTTTACGAATAATCATACTTTTAGCTCTGAATTTCTTTTCTGTTTATATTCTGGGCTTTTAGGACAAGGCGCAACATCTATTGAGGAGATGTTAAACTTATCAAAATGGAAGCCGCTAAAATCTACTAATCTAGAGTATTAAAACACATAGAAAAAAAGCCATAAACATCTAGAGTAGTAATGTTCAATATTCTGATGTACTTATTTTATGATTTTTGCAGTGTTTATTTGTAGGTAAATAATTTCTTGGCACATTATTAAAAACCTTTATTTATTAAAAAAGTGTATTTTGCTTGTTGCGTTGATATCACTAGTTGCCCACAAAATTTTGACCCACCTGTAAAAAAAACCACGGGCCGCGCCTGAATTAGATCAATACTAATATGTAATATAAAAATGCAAGCCTTATTGGCTTTTTTGATTTACATGCTCTTAGATTGTTTCTGAAAACATTCCTTACACATCTCACTGCGAATCAAAATTTGTGCCGGATAGTTTTGGCTTCTAAACGAGACAAATAACCCAATATTGTTTCTTTCAAAAACATGTCTTTCGAAAGTAATTTTTTTCAAAAAAACAGCTTTTTAGAAAAAGGAAAACGAAATTTTTCAAAATCCTGTCCTGTCTCGTATAAGCTAAGATGACCAACTCTTCAAGCTGTTTCATTTTTCAACAAATATCTTATATTAAATTAAGTAATTTTTTTCGAAAAACATCTTCGAAAATATATATTTTATAGATCAATACTAATATAAGATATAAGATAAGGAAACAAAATATTAAACTATAATAATAATTATAAAGTAGTTGAGAAATTTATTTAAAAACATATTTACGTACAAAACAAAGAACAATAAAAAACAGGATCATCATGGAAAATGCTACAATACACATTCCAAAAAAATATATAGGCGAACAGCAGAACACGCAAAAAAGGCACCAAACACAACACTATGGAGGACTTGGAGGGCCTCCATATACAACACGTCTATACGCTTCCACAAAAAATGGCGGATCGTCTTTGTTGAAATTTACTATCACGCATGTTCATCAGCTGCTTAAGAACCGAATGCGATACGAAAGCTGATGTTCGTAACTGGGCTGCCAGAATCATAACCGCATTCGATTCGAAACTTAAGTATCGTTTCTGGTGTGCCGAGTCTGTGATGCTTTAGGTTGAAAGCTGGCAACTCATCGCATGGAAATAACACGCGCGTACCGTATGCAGTCAGAAAATGGCAAAAAGAGCTGCCGACTTTATACCAGTGCCGACTGTTTCCCGACTGTCGTTGGTTTTCTGGGGAAGAGCATTTTCTTTTTATAAAGAGGTTCTTAGTGATAGGCGTACTTCTACGTACATATTTAGGACAACTGTTAATTATTTATTTCCATTCTCACTCTAGTGTCTTTCAAAATTAAGAGTTTCCATGCATTAGTGTGGTTTGATAGTGACAGGTTTCTCTCCGCATGGTTTGTTACACATAATACACAATAAAAACGCCTGATTTATATTTACAAGGTAAGATATGATTTTCTTATTTCCTCGTATTATACAAGAGCTAACATCGTGATCCTGATTCTGTCCTTGTTTTATGAGTTTTTTTAATCTTCTGACACCCCACGAAGACCGAAGCCTAAGTACCAGGTACCGTGGGTGTACCGGGGAAGTCCGACTCACACATCCAGAGCTTATAACAGCCGTATTGATTTCACCAGCCCTTTAAGTGGATGTGTGGAGTAGTACCACTTCGACCCAGGGATAATTCCTCTACCTAGACCGGCGATACACGGCGTTCCCAAGCGGTCACCCAACCAAGTACTAACCGTGCCGGGCGTGTTAAACGTTGCTTATTTATAGTTTAAATCCGTGCTCTACGACAGATTTAAATTATTTTAAGTACAGCTCTCCCAGCTCTTGCTTCTTGCTAGAGAAAAAGAAAATTAACTAGAAAACATTGTCGAGATTTCGGTTTGGGGCGCACAATAGACAGCTGAAGCAGCCAACACAACGTAGACGTACCTCCTTGACTCATATTAACACCTGTCATATTAACAGACTTGAATGTGTAAAAAAAATTCTTGCATAATGTCCACTATAAATTTTTAGGGACACAGAATATCACTACGAGGAAATGAGCCAAAGACTCAATCTTGATGCCTTACATAAAAGAAGAAATCTTCATGATCTTCTTGTTTTTAAAATCATAAACTCTCTAGTTACTACTAACATCAAATATCGGCCTACGTGTATCACCGGTTAACACAAGAAATATTCAAACGTTTTGTCAACCATATCACAGCACTAATTATGGTCGTTACTCTTTCGTCACTAGGTCTGTGTCTCTTGCTAACCAGCTTCATTCACTCAACTTTTTTGTCCTCTTAAAAAATTTCTAAAGCAGCTATCAGAGGTGGGCACTGATGATCTGTAATATAATGTATGTTAGCATTTATTGAATTGTAAGTCCATTTACTTTGCTACACTATACTATACTTAATACTTATTTAACTTATATACTGTATATATATATATATATATATATATATATATATATATATATATATATATATATATATATATATATATATATATACATATTTTTTATTGTTTGTTTCTTGGGATTAGGTTCATTATAAAAACATTTCTTTTTTATTATTTTTTATTAAAAGTCCATTGACGTTTCGACCCCTTTTCGGGTCATTTTCAAAATGTTTTTTTTTTTTTATTTGGTTTGTTAAAAGACCTAAAAATACATTATTGGTTAAAAATTTTTTTACAAAAACACAACAATACGACAGTAAAGGATTAAAATTTGGACATATTATTTTAAAATTCTACGTTCTTAACAGTAAACATTTTTCTACAATTGGAAGATATTTTTATTATACGCACCTTGAAAACTATAAGGTCAAGGTGCGTATAATAAAAATATCTTCCAATTGTAGAAAAATGTTTACTGTTAAGAACGTAGAATTTTAAAATAATATGTCCAAATTTTAATCCTTTACTGTCGTATTGTTGTGTTTTTGTAAAAAAATTTTTAACCAATAATGTATTTTTAGGTCTTTTAACAAACCAAATAAAAAAAAAAAAACATTTTGAAAATGACCCGAAAAGGGGTCGAAACGTCAATGGACTTTTAATAAAAAATAATAAAAAAAAAATGTTTTTATAATGAACCTAATCCCAAGAAACAAACAATAAAAAATATATATTATAAATGGTTCAAGAAAAGTAACAAAGTATCTATATATATATATATATATATATATATATATATATATATATATATATATATATATATATATATATATATTTCTGTCATAAATTAAGGAAGACATGGATATTTCTTTCCGCCGAGAGTCTCTTCGGAAATTATTGACAAACAATTGCTTTTATTGGAGAAAATGCAATAATGCGAGAATAATTTTTTTGGAAACGCGTAATATTCTACATCCTAAAATTCATACCTCTGGAACATGGGACGACACAGACTGGACATTTAAAAGGTAGTGGCAAAATAAAAAAATGATTGAGATACTTAAAATATAGGTCCCTCAGGTATGAGTAAGGATTTATAATGCATACCTGCAATAAGCATAAAAATAATTTGTTAAGCTGTTGTTACCGGCTCATTTAAAATTGAACTGCTAGATTGACTATCGCTGGACCGATACAATTTGACAATTAAAAGTTTTAAACTGACAAGTGTAAAAATAGGACATCTAAATTTTATACTATGAATTTTTTTCGAACCATTTCGCAAATTTATAAAGAATGTGGCAAATTTAGTATGTATTGTCTACAATAATAGAACCAAATTCATTCTAGCACACGTTCCAAGATGAAAATCATTTGTAAACCAAGCAAATCGCTAAAATACTAGAATATCTCATAAGTTTTTAATAACGACTTATTAGCAATGACAGGACAAACCCAAACAAAAGTTTCTTTTTTGGTTTTGAAAAATTTGAAAATAAATTATTACGTAGATCATTGAAAGTTTTAGGTGGATCATAGACCAAATGACCTTATGGATCATGAGTCCTAAAGTAAATTATGTTGTAATGTCTTGTTCTAGTTTTCTTTTAATCGGATTATCTATGGTTGGATCTCCTGTAAGGGTTATTGTGTGGTTCCATCCAGCGGCTTGTCGATCGTAATACGGGCTCGGAATCTATAAACTGCTTAACTTTATGGCGTAATTTCAAACGAACTATGGATACTAACTGTTGGTCTGTCCAGCTTGCCAGTACACCAACTTCTTCTGCCACAGATAAAAATTCGTCAATCCTCGTTGTTCTATCGTAGGTTGGTAGTGACTCTATACCTACGATGATGTTTTCACTCATTGTAGTCATTACGGTCGTTGTTAAAGGCATTATAGTTGTTGTAGTTGTGGTCGCTGTGGTTGTAATCGTTGCGGTAGTAGTGCTCATTTTTGTTTCACTGCTGGAACTTTTGTAGGGGTGCTTGATAGCATAAGTCAGATTCTTCTCTTGCCTATCTTCTTATCACCTTTTAATTGAACAACCCACAACTTATTCTAACATTTCAACAGCCCCACACCTGACACCAATTGTAGAGCCTACCTCTGTGCTTACTTATTTATATCCCACGTCGGTTGGTTGGCTATCTGGTTCTCGCTGAGGCAGCTACAAACTTTCTGTGTGGATCCGGGGAGAATCTGTGTTCGCAGCGATAACTTATTTCTCTTGAGATGAAGCACTCCAATTTGTGAAGGCGAAGTAATTATTTGTATATGTTTGAAATAATTTGTATTAATTATGTTTGTTTTTCGCCCATGGCCCAAAGTAAACAACGATATATTCAGAATAATGCAGAGTATTAAGTTATAGTCGTGGAGCTACCCATAGAATAGAACAGTACATACATAGGCTACTTATTCCTATAAAAATATTATAAATCTGGCTCACAACACTTACTCTCGCGACGCTGCTATCTCGGGTTTGGGTACAATCATTGGTGCTTTCGGAGAGAAAAGATTACGGTGACTGGACTTTCCGCGGATTCCGATTTTTTACTTTTAATTTTAGATTTTACGGTCAACTATTAAAAAAGACTCTACTCTTTCTTGCTTGCTACCACTAACTTTCTTTTTAAAACATTTATTTTCATTATATATTTTACATGTCATCTTGTTTCATATTGCACACATGTGCATATAGGAAAACCCTAATTAGTAATTATGTACAGTGTGTTGTAATAATGTGTTCGTAGGCTTGTTGGCAGGAGCATCCCTACCTACGAATTTTTCCAGTGGGAAACTGGGAGCGGTGCTAGCTCTGAGGGGAGCAAGATGACCGATGGTCGGTTTTTTGACTTTTGTCCGATAAGTTCATGAAAAGTGTAAGAGAATTGCCGTTGCTAGTTGCTTAAAAGTTGTTAGTTATAAAAGATGATTAATTAAATGATTGTTGTTTAGTTTTCGGTGGAAAAATGAAAGGAAAAAACCACCACTAACTGCTATCTAAAAACTTGAACTGAACTGTCGACTGCGCGTCCGGTGGTCTTATTTATAGGGATGGTTGCGTCAGCGATCTCAAGATTAGGGAGGTGGCTACCCTTCCTAATCTCAAGTAGTAGTTGCACATATCTGGCCGAGATTGCGTATTCCTCATTACACATATACCCTAATATGGTAAACGCAACTTACACAACTAGGTACAATACAAACAAAACCCGGGAAATTCGCTGGATGTCCATATATGGAGGTATGACTCATACACGGAGTATATACTATGTAAGCTAAGTTGTGCAATAGCTTGGGCTTTCGTCACCCACGCTGGGTATACAGATCCTTGGGTCGTTTTAGTTACTTAGTTTTTCTTGAGGCCCGCAAAGAATCAAAACGTGTTGTTGTGAAATGTATCGGTCAAGGGCGAATCGTTATAATGGAGTCAGAAATTTATTCAGTTTTATTCAAATAATTTTTCGATTTATTTTCGGAACTTAGAAAAGTGAGTTTATAAATTTATTCAGAAATTTCTTAGTTTTAAATGTTAGATTTTCTTTTGTCTTTTTGAAAATCTTTTCTTTCTTCAATTTCACACAATAATTTTGAATTTCAACAAAGCATTATTTCTTTTTAATAAATAAATACCCCGATCCCTACATATTCATGTCATCTCTAATATTTATACAGCAAAAACTAATAATTTAGGGGATAAGGGTTCAACAACTATCCCGTAAGTACGTAAAATTCAATAACTTTTTAATCATTTCTTGTGCCATCACTGTTTTCTTTCAAAAAATGTATGTCTTTTAGCTCTAATACACATACAGAAGAACTTAATAATTTAGGGGATGCAGATAAGGGGTCAACAACCACTCCGTAAGTAGGTACGTAAAATTCAATAACTTTTTAATCATTTCTTGTGTCATCGCAGATTTCTTCCAAAAAATGTATACTCATGTTAGCTCATTCATACAGAAAACTTAATAATTTAGGGGATGAGCGGTCAACAACATAAATACGTAAAATTGAATAGTTTTTTCTGTATGAATATTAGAGCTGATATAGATATACATTTTTTGGAAGAAAACTGTGATGGCACAAGAAATGATTGAAAAGTTATTGAATTTTACGTATTTATGGGGTAGTTCTTGACCCCTCACCCCCTACATTATTAGTTTTTTTCTGTATGAATATTAGAGCTGACATAAATAGACATTTTTGGAACAAAACTGTGACGACACAAAAAATTATTGAAAGGTTATTGAATTTTACGGTTTTTACCCCCTCAAACCCCCGTATATTGTATTATTGCAAATTTGTTATAAAAATATTACCCAATTACACTCCACAATACAAAAACATATATGCCACGAATGTAACATCCCTTCAAATTTTACCTTTTAATTATCTTCGGACGCCACTGAAATTCGTTTCCGCCGTGTGCTTCAACCAGAGAAAAATAAGACAGAGAGAATAATATCTCCTACCGATTTCAGTCATAAATACGATTTGCTTTCTATGACCTCCAAACCGACGTCCAAATAAGCTGCCATGGGCGTGCGATGCAGATTTTGGGATATTATAAAGCACAGTGAGAGTGAGTCGTGAGTATTGAGACGCGCCTCAGAAAACTCTCTCTGTTTGCCGTGTTGCTACCGCACTGGCTAATGTCGGGATGTATTGTGAGAATCACAGGCGCCAATCTCGGGATGTTGCAGTTTGAAGGCCATCGCGTTGTCGAGCTGGCGGGAAGAAGAGATATTTTTCTCTCTGCCTTGTTTTTCTCTGCTTCAACCATACAACAAGAGCAAGTCGAGCAAATTCGAAAACATAACGAAACGAGAACGAGGGCGGATTTATTCGTTATATTTCGTAGAGTTGCTCTGATTGCGCTACAGACGTTAGGATTAAAAAGTAGGAAGGAAAAGTGGAAAAGTGCAATCGGGACAAGCCGGCACCATAAAAATTCCATTGTGATTAGTCATTTTTGTTGTTGGGGGTAAATCCTTCGGAAGTTAGAAGATCGTCGTTCAACATAAAACGCGATTAGTGACTAACTTTTGAAGTTTTGTGACGGTTCCTCATAATTTGGTTAAAGTGCTCAAAATTTAGGTAAAAATATGGAAAACACCGGTTCCGTTAAAGAAACACAATTATTAAAACGCGAGAATGAATCTCTTGATGATTTCGAACATTTAGGACATGACAGTAGTCCTTTACAAGAGTTTCGACAAGAAACAGGTGATCTGTTTGGGTTAAAAACACCCAGTGAAGACACGCATGTACGCGACGGCAATCCTAAAATCGATAGTGATTTCAGAAAAATTTCCGACGATTTATCCAGGTTAAAACAAGCCGGTGATAGTTTACTAGACCAACCCTTACCCGCACAAACAATGGACTCGAATCTCTTAGAAATTAATAATTCTTTTCCAGATAGAAAAGCAGCTGATGAAAAATTAGATAAATTTTTACAAGAAATGTCTGCACCCTTTGCCCCTTCTGACTCGCAAAGGCAGCAGAAAATTGACTCAAATAGCATTCATTCTTTTCTTGACAATGAGCGGGGTGAATTAAAAGATTTTATTCAAGAAAAAGATGAAAAAGGCAGCACTGAGTTACTTGAAAGGTATTCTGATAGTGAACCAGAAAGCGAGGGTTTCAAGGTCTCCAAACAAGATGACTTTAAAAAAAGTGATGAAGCTTTTGATCCTTTTGCTTCTTCTGAATCAATAAAGTTTAAAGATACTTTTAAAGATTTGCCTGAATCTCAACCTGATATCCCCAGTAAAACTATAACTTCTACTACTCTCCCAGATTTTGTAGAGGAAGCTGCTAAGGAGATAACGAAAGATTCTACAGAAAAAAATAAAGAGTCTAAAAAACATGTGGAACAATTCCAGTTTGAAGCAAAACAAGAGCAAAAACCAACACCAGAACCTACAAAAACACAAGCTTGCATTAAAAAACCAACAAGTCGGAAAATCACTGAAGCTGAAGCACTGTTCTGTAAAATGGGTTTAGGTAAGTCATTCTAATTTATTTTTATTTTTAATCAACAGTGGTCAGTGATCCACAATTTACTGTTATTTTCTGTTTCGTCTTGACTTAGAAATGGATTTAGGTATAATAACTTTTATCATTTGCTTAGGCATACTATTTTGTTTTTGTATAGCAGGAAGTACCTATTTATATTTCACTTCTCGTAAATGTCATAGAGTATTAAGGTAAGAACCTACATTTTTTAAACAGATTTGTAGTAGTAGTAATGACCTCGGTACTGATGATCATCTGGTTATGTCTTTCTTTGGTAATCTCTATCTCATGTCAGCATGTTGGGTTTAAGTATAAGGGAGTTCAACTTCACCTCTTGTATTACTCTATTACAACGAACTAATTTATTATTGTTATTATTGTGCTATATCCACAAATGAAACCTAAGCAAATATGTTATGTTCAGGATCATACTATTGATTTAATAGGATTTCTTTATCACATTAAGCAACCTCAGTGTGCAGCAAGGTGTGCAGGGTATTTTTTAAACATGCTTTTTGAGGAAGTGCAGTTACCTATCGTCAGCAAGCTACTACATTCAGGCAGTCAATCTGTTAAAATATAGCAATATAATTTGAAGAAGAAATGATTTTAAAGTTGCAAAATAAAATTTAAAAAATGATGTTGAGCAGGACTTTTTACGACTTTTTGTCAGAGTGACTTGATAAAATGAAAATTAAAAATGTTTCCCATTTGTCTGCAATTTTTAGAGATGCACTGCATATTTCACATAACCAAAATTTGAAGCTGTTAATTTGTTTATGTTATTTCTCATTTTTACTACCTTTACAAATGTACAAGAATCTGGAAGTTACCGAATTCAAAATTATGTCACTCAATAGAGAGAAGTCAGGTGATAATACACATCTTTTTAACATCATTTTCTCTCGGGGATTAATTCCAGCATTTCAAGAATATGGTTAGCAGATAATTTATCATAAGTTTTGTGTCCCAACTACATACCTACATGTTATATGATGGATTTACAAATCATTAAACTGATTTTTTTTTTTAAAAGACAGCTTATAAATTTAGGAGTAGGCATATTATGTAGTTGTAGGTTCATATGTCATACATAGGATACACCACAAATATCAGTGTTAAATCCTTACCTATCTTACATCAGATTATAAACTTGAAAGTATGTTCATTTTTTTACTTAATCACATCTCCATGGAGTAATGGATCGTGATGAAACCTTGCACAGAGGAAGCCTATGTCACGGAGGAACATATTAGAACATATTTACATCTATTTTTGCCTATCATCAGGACATCAGGTATCCATATTGATGAAAATACCAAAATCAGAAAAAATTTAGATACGATTGAGAAACACCACATTTACGCAAAAATAGCTAAGAACATTGCTTTTTTCTATAGAAAATTCCATTTTAACTCGCTATTAGCCGCCATTATTTTCCCACCTGTCAACAAATTCCTGTATCCGGTGTTGCCACGTTTATCTATTTTTTATCCCAAATGAAAGTAATCTTGGCGAACTTTGTACCCCTTCTACAACACAGCCGAAGATGACCCCAACCAACACCCTGGCGCACCGATCCCTCTTCGCCTGCGAGGAAAGAGGCGTGTCAGGGCCCCTAACCAGGTTCTAACCCTCATACATAGGATACACCACAAATATCAGTGTTAAATCCTTATGTACCTATCTTACATCATATTATAAACTTGAAAGTATGTTCATTTTTTACTTAATCACATCTCCATGGAGTAATGGATCGTGATGAGACCTTGCACAGAGGAAGCTTATGTCACGGAGGAACATATTAGAACATATTTACATCTATTTTTGCCTATCTTCAGGACTTCAGGTATCCATATTGATGAAAATACCAAAATCAGAAAAAATTGAGATACGCCTTTATGGCTCAGGACGGCAATACGATGAATCTTAAAAATCATTAATATGATTAGAATTTTCTTAACAAAAAGAATAAGGTTTCATGATGTCATATACGTATACTATGTACATGTAGGTTATAAGCGTAAATGCTAGTAATGAATAAAAATATAAAATACCAAAAATCAGTGTGGCCACTTGTGTAGGACATTTTATAACCGCCAACGACAAACAAGTATAAAGTATATTTTTCTAGTAGCTCTAATACGAATTAGGTATTCTTTATTGATTTTATTCATTAATCAGATTTGTTCATCGACGCTTATAAGTTTACCTCATTCATATTATGAATCACAAACTTGAAACGTGTCTACACAATTAGTGCATACTTAGTCATTTCATTATGTACATATGTATACCTATATAAAAAATCCTTGGGCGATCCTTGGGTGATAAATAAACTTACAGAATTTTCTACTGTCTTAATATTTCGAATAGACATGTATTTTTAGGTTTCTGTCAAAACTGAGCCCTGTAAGACTTAAGTAAAACTCGGTAATGCTCTATTGTCCATCTGTTTCTGTCTGTACCGAGGAAACTGAAAAACTACTGAACCGAGTTGTATTCTATGTAAAATTGCCAGCCCATTCTAATTATTTTTTAAGCGACGTCGGAGGGGTCAACTGGGGCACGTAAAAACAGTAGGCGGATTTTACCACCCACTCACGCAGTGACAATTAAAAATTTCAACATTTAAAAAAAATCACCGCGACCGATAATAAAAATTGTGGATATTTTGAGTCAGTGATATCTTGAGTAATTTTTACGCCTGAATACCAGGAGAATCTGGAAGAATAGTTCCACAAAAAATAATTTTACTGTACCTAGTGACTTTTATGGCGTGGGTATAACAACTATAAATTCATACACCACAACTTTTTTTGGTGAAATTGACAAAGCGAGCAAGCAACCTCGGTGCTGACCTCGGTGCTGACCATATACTTACTATAGAAATATACCGCGGGTTGTCTGGAATTCTTGATGCCAACAATATGAAATGGAGATACCTATACAATCTACTATATAAATATACCGCGGGTTGTCTGGAATTGATGCCAACAATATGAAATGGAGATACCTATACAATCTCGCATAAGTCTTTCCTTTAGTCTGATATTTCTGTATATGCGCATGCGTTAATACGAATTTTTTCATTGGTCAGATATACTTAGTACAGAATTAGATGGTGAATTGTACTAATCATCGGCTGTTGTGCGTATATTTCGGCTTCTTTCAGCTTTCGGTTTTTTTTTAGTTTACAGTTGGATCACCATTCGCCATTTTTTCTTTGTGTCGTGTTGTATTTTGTATTCGGTGTTCTTGTGGTTGATTTTGAAGTGTGCTAACTTATGCCCTGATGTACAAAAAGTAATAAACTAGTTCAGTTATACCAAAAAACCAGGCCTGTCAAGAAACGTATGAAGCGTGGCGCCGTTAGATGGCCAATAGCAACACAAGATTTAGCGCAATCGCAGTTTACGAAATATCAGACTAAAGGATAGACTTATGCGAGATTATATATCTCCATTTCACATTGTTGGCATCAAAAACCGCTCATTGGGTAAATGGGGAACCCGCGGTATAATTATATAGTAAGTATATGGTGCTGACAAAGTACATAACTTAGACCAGTCAAATATTGTCAGTCCAAAAATAGTCTGGGCTAATATATCGGTGGCCGGTTACTAAGCATATTTGCGCGAACGATGATTTTCGCGGACACATGGTTGTCAGTGCAAATATGCTCAAGTGCGTGAGGTAGGGGTAGCTTTACAGGCTCATTTGTCATGCTGTAAGTAAAATGATTTTGTTTTGATCATAGAAACGTTGCCGTTGTTAATAATAATATATTAATCACCAGAGCACTCGTCTTTTGAAAGATGACAGAAAGACAAGTGACATCGATTGAGTGATATGTCCATAGACAAGATATATTTAGACCATCACAACGTATTCGCGACACCAGCTGAATCCGTCCAATGTATGGGCGAAAAAGTGCGTTTGTACGCATTGGGCGCCAGTCAGATTTTTAAACGACGGTCCACTCGAAGCATGCGCACTCGGGACGTCTCGTAAAAGTGGTTGTTGAACTCAATGACGCAACGCGGCGATCAGAACCGGGCCGAAAAAATCTCAGTCATTTGTATGTTATGGTATTTTTGGTTGGGGTGGCGAATATAGCGAACCTCTGAAGCTTGTTATTTCGATACAAAAATAGTCTTTACAAAGTGTTACAGACATTTCATATGTTTCGCCAATTATGTATCCAACTTTTAAATATAAGGAATTATTTCGTAGTCTATTTCTTACAAGTAGTGCATAAATACAAATAGTTTAATTCCAAATTTAAATTATATCAATATGTGAAAGAATAGGAGGTAAAAAATATAATTTATCTTAAATGCACTCCGGTGTTGAAGTGAATACACACACGGAGAAGTAGAAATATTTGTCAGTGACGTATATTGAGTGTGGTCAAGGTGTCAGAAAGGCACTGATGGGGTGTGTGTGTATTAGGGGCATTGTATAAGGGGTAAGATGGTGTAAGAAGGTCATATATAGTGTCAATGCCTCCTTCCCCTATATTGCATAAGGGTGAGTGTGACCAAAAGGCATATTTGCGCTTTCGCCAAAGGTGCACTAAAAATACTAGTGGATTAGGGTAGAGGGGAGTATTTTAAAAGGGATGGCGAAAGAAAAAAGTGCTTTCGCCAAAGGATCGCTAAGATATCAGTGGATTAGAAGGGTGTGTCCAAAAGGCATATTTGCGCTTTCGCCAAAGGATCGCTAAGATATCGGTGGATTAGAAGGGTGAGTGTCCAAAAGGCATATTTGCGCTTTCGTCAAAGGGGCACTAAAAATACTAGTGGATTAGGGTACAGGGGAGTATTTTAAAACGGATGGCGAAAGAAAAAAGCGCTTTCGTCAAAGGATCGCTAAGATATCAGTGGATTGGAAGGGTGTGTCCAAAAGGCATATTAGCGCTTTCGTCAAAGGGGCACTAAAAATACTAGTGGATTAGGGTAGAGGGGAGTATTTTAATAGGGATAGCGAAAGAAAAAAGCGCTTTCGCCAAAGGATCGCTAAGATATCGGTGGATTAGATAGACATGGGGCCGTAAGTAGTAGCGCTTTCAGCAAAGTATCAAGTGCACACACTGTAAATAGGTGTAAAAATATTTACATCTTACCCTAGAACTTGGTTTGTTCAATAATTATACAGGATGGGATGCCAATCCAATAAAATATACACATGTAATTTTTTTGATTTACTATTTTACTTCTTAAAACAGTTGCATATTTTATTTCTATTGTTTAGAATACTATGTTTATATTTTATTTCAACTTTCAATTTTGTAAATGTAACGTTTAAAAAATTAAGAGGGGGGGGACATTAAAGAGACGCACTGTATATATACATATATATGTATATATACATATATATGTATATATATATATATATGTATATATATATATATATGTATATATATATATATATGTATATATATATATATATATATATATATATATATATATATATATATATATATATATATATATATATATATATATATATATATATATAAACTGAGCTATTTTCGAGGAATTATCGACAGTTTTGTATAGCAAGAAAACTCAGATTTAAGCCAACAAACTATACACTTTTTGTTAAAATCTCACTAATGGTTACATTTTTATCATTAATAAAAAGAATAATTACAAGTAATATATTTAGCATTTATTACTCGATAAAAGATTCACGTCATGTGAAATAAATTTTGAAGTACGGTCCTGTCTATCACAAGGCAAACGTTCGACAATGCGCAAGCCCGCAGAGGACCGTCTTTGTTTACGGATTCAGCTCGGTAAATTTGCCACATTCGTAATTGACATTATTTCTCTACTATATATTTTCTCTATGGATATGTCCCAGTTTTGCAGTTCATATTATGTTTATCATCTGACTTTGATATTTTTAGAGTGTATTTTGCCTTTCGTCTTTGTGTGGTGTTATATGAAATTATCTTTGGATGTTTTAATCCTGGACTCTGATAATGTTATATTGACTGGTTGTTGAGTTGTACAAAGAAGAACTTTGGAGAAAATTGTGTTTTAATTGGTACGATCCTGGATTTCGGGAAAAAAACTTTGCCATTTTAATGCCAAACTTTTAAAAAAATCTTATCTACTAACATACAAATGTTTTAACGAAATAAAGCAAAAAAGATGGATTCTTATTTAAAATAGGTTCTTGATACCCATTAACATCTTTAGATAAAGAATAAAAATGCATCTAGAAAGTGTTTTCCGTTTTTTCTTTTATAAAAAATAAAGCATTGTGGTTTTTGCTACCCAATATAACCTTAATAAATATCCGAAAACAAAAATTATAGGACGAGACAGTTGAAGTGAGGGGTCGTTTTAGCACTTATCCTAACCTGTTGTTAACAAAACAATTCCAGCGTATCAGAAAAAAATTTTCAATATTGATACTAGTCCGAGGGGTAAACCACTGGGGTTAAAAATGTGACATATATTAAGTATGTCTCAGTTCGGGTTTCGGGCTTCCAATAGTACAAGAGATGCGATTTGTTCTTTTCTGAATAACCTATATTTTTGGATCAACGATGGAGAGGTAGCCGTGGCAGTGTTCTGTGATTTCACTAAAGCTTCGGTTTCCTACAAAGCGGTACCGTAAAAAAGCGGGCGTACTTTGACGACAAGTGACGTCACAAAAAAACGTGTACATGCTTGCAAAGCTGAGTGTTTTCCTTCAGAGCGTTCGACGCTACCGCTTCATACAAATACTGCAGTGGCGATCCGTGGTCAGTAAAACAGGTGAGGCCAAAAGTTATAATATGAAGCATATAGTTTTATTTAAAACACACATCAAAACGTAAAATATCATAAAACGGAAATCAAATGGCAAACTTAAAAACAAACTAAGAAAAATGCAAAATTATGTTTTATAGATTAAGTCTATTTTTCTGTTGCACTTAATCGCAAACGATCCTATTACTAACTTATAAAATGAGTCAGAAGAATACATTTTAATTATTAAGCCTTTTCTATAGACACTACAGCCAAACCATTTAACATTTCTTGTGCAGTCGAATTTCTCGAATAAGTTTTATGAGTTTTAAAGCTAAGAAATTTCTTTCAACTGAAACCGATGCTCCAGGTAGTGTTGGCTATTAAACATAACAATTTGTACATTTCTGATAAAACCTCGTTTAGACCATTTTTGAACATTTTGTCTCTATAATCTCTGGCAAAGATAAGGAACGGAACTGTTTGTCAGCAAAAAAAATTTTAAGCTCGGTTTTGCATCGGTCTTTTTGGAAAAGATTTTTATAACTTTGAACTAAATTGTTAAATAACTGATTTAGAAATGATACGTCAAAATCGGCAAAAAGCGTTTGGTTAAATTAGGTTCAAAAATAATAACTTATTAATACCGTTAAATCGGTCTGTAATTTGATTATTATCAAGCGCTTCATAAAATAACGCCTGGTAAGTCAATGTAACATCATTGTTAATTAGGTCCTTATTTTCGGTTCTTGCCCGTATACTTGTATAATAGTACTTGTGAAGTAGGTCTCCCATTAGTAACAGTTTCATTTTTTTCACGTTGAGAACGCATAGAAAATGACGTTTGCCGCAGCAATAAAACATCCTAAAATACGTAGCTCCGTTCTCAAATAAAATATCTAGTAAATCAGGAGGCTAAGCGCTTTACAGGCCTCTCTTCACTATAAATTCGCGCGTGGAAGCAACGACTACGTGTACGCGTGGAAGTGAGTAATATAAACATACTAAATAAAGACAGAACCATTCACACACATCCAGAGACGAGCTGCTTCGAGAGTCTAGCGCTCACCGGGCCTCTGCTGCAGCCCCATGAAACTTCTTATGGCAAGTATCGCAACACGCTTAGTTACGACATACGTACCGGCCAGACTTTTTTCGAATAAAGTTCGGACATACAAATTTGTCCTTGTCTCTTTTTAAGTGCCCAACCAACGATACTACAGAAAGAGATGGGTGCGTTAGACGACCAATCCAATAATCAACAATATAATTATTTTACCACCCTAATTCCCGGTCTGGCCGTCTGGAAGCTAAAGTGGACTCGTACTCGTCCGCCATATCCATAAATTTCTTTTTAAGCACGTTTTACAGTCTGCAAGTATCTTGCAATACTATTGCTGCAAGTCAGTTTTTGGCAAGAGAGTTGCAAGCAATATTAAAATAGCGTTTTACAGCTGGCAATTCAATTGCAGTTGCGCTTTTAATTTAAAAGCCAGGGCTGCCAACAAAGACATTCTAATGTTAAAATTGTCAAAGGAAAAATATAGGTTAACCTTACTTTTGTTTTCTTTAAGCACGTTTTACAGTCGTAATATGACAAGAGAACAAAGAATTTTCAAAACTGCAAAGTCAAAACACGAAACACGAGACAAAACAAACAATATATTTTAAGGTTAGTTTTTAGTAATATGTGTTTTGGTTGGTACGACTGCATTTCTCACCAGAATTGCAGCAGAAACTGCAAGAAAAATCGAGCAGAACCGTTTTTTGGCAAGTGGCCGCAAGTGCAAGACTGTTGCAAGAATAAATCAGCTGGCTCTTTAATGCGCATGCCTTCCTTCAAGCTTTATTGCGTATTGCAAAAGACTTGCTGACTGTAAAACGTGCTTTAGATGTAAAAATGGCTGCTGGTCATTTTTGATTTTGCTGTAGCTTTTTATTTAATTGTAGCATTCTAACATTTCTAACAAGAAGATGGATTATTTTTTCTCTTCCTGGTAAGTAATTAAAATATATTGTTTGTAGTATGGGTTACTTTTATTACAATACCATTGTTTTTCAAGAGAAATGCTTCGAACGAGGCTTCGAAATGTTTTCATGACTAACTTTAGAAGGAAAGGAAGTGATGAAATTTTTCATTTATAAGCAAATAATAGTTTGGACACCTTATTTACTCTTTGCTGTTAAGCTTCAAAAACAAACAATTCGGATATTGCACCAATGATTTTGTGTGTTGCATTGAGTGCTCGACAAGGCTGCCAGTAGAATTTTTAAAGTAGTGTTTCGGTGAAATCTTTTAAATAAAATACTCAATCAATCAGTCGTTTAAATAAAATACTTGCATTGTTATGATGGTATATAATATATTCCGGCAGCAATTTTCTTTTATACCTTCATATTACATGAAAAAAAGTTGATATACAATGGATCAGCCTTGTACGAAAACTGTGCAATAAACAACTTTTTTCTTGGCAGTAGTAGTAATAGATCAATTGTAGCCATCATATATGTAGTGAATTTTTATTTTATTATAGGTACACATAAAATTGTTGTAAAAGTAACCTTTCCTAAAGTTATTGTGTGTTATAATTTAGGTACTTAAAGTGTTAATAATCATGTACTCATTAATTTTAGGTTTCTTGTTGAATTGTGGGTAGGATCACAACTGGAAAACAAGTATATTGCAGCAGGGAGTGGGACTATTATAGATTTTGTTTTTATCAAAACAAAGAATCGACCTACGAGCCATGGTAATGTAGCTTTATTTCATATCTATTAAGTTTCTCAGTGGTATATTTTACAGTGTCTAAGTATTCAGTGTTTGTGTTTCAGTTCTAGTGCATTAACATCACGTCTAGGTTTTACAGCTTTCAATACTCTAAAAAGTTATTGCACATATTCTTTTGACAAAAATTCCAATTATAGTTTCATAGAAGAATATCAGACTGAGCAAACGTAACAAATATTGTAATGTATTGTATTATAAAAACCCGAAATCCTTTTTTCTTTTTCATGTCATACGAGGACTCCAAAAGCAACCCAATCGAAGACTAACTTATTTGGTTTGACATTATCAAGACAAGTTGCGTCTATTTTTTGACAGGATTGTGATTAAGGCCTTTTTCTTAGGTATACTCAGTTTATATTGTCTTATTTCTTCTGTATGCCTTAAATTAATTTTGAGAAAATTGTGTTCATCGTGTGTGTAAGGTATATTGTTTAATTTTGATTTCTATAAATTTTGTTGTTTTAAAATTTAGGTATGTGTGAGTGTCTATAAAGTGTTACATCGTTTTAAGCTATTTTTTTTGATAATAAAGTTACAGATCTCAACTTCATCGTTTGATTTTCCTTTTCATATTCATGCTAAATGTGATATTTTAAAGTGGATTTAAAACTTAAGAATTTATTTGGCATCAAACCTACTTGGTTTTGATTCCAAATAATCTTTTAAGTTTTATTTGCTACTTTAAAATATTTAAAATAACCAAAAATCTGAAGTTTTAAATTGCGCCTGCGCCACCTTTAGTTCCCAACCCCACCGTTCCCAAAAGCGGCCAGACCAATTAGTGTCGCTTGACGTTTGATTGACATTTCATATGACCTTCAACTCGATCCGTGCTGCGACAAATAACAACGCTAGTTGGTATTCTTCCTGTATTAGTATTCGTTGCTCTGCTGCATAGGCCGTTCTCTCATAGAAGAACTTGTTAACATACAGCGCTTACTGCGAATACCGCATGTGGTTCTTTTTTAGTCGAATATATTGTCGCAAATATTAGCGCTTCCCTTGCAAATAAAAGTGGCTTTATAGACGTTTGCTAAACCTTTCGACCTTTATAATTGCCAAATTTATATAATAAATTTTAGATTTGAAGTAATGTGATGAAGAAGAGCAAAACAAAACATGTTAATCAATCTTACGAAAATTTTCATTTTTACATTTTAAATTAATTGTAGTGAGGAGATCTTACGAAAATTTTCATTTTTACATTTTAAATTAATTGTAGTGAGGCCGGGCCTCACCTGCCTCATGCTACCGATCGCAACTGAAATACTGCACCGTATTTTCGAAAGCGGCCGCTCGGTACGGTGGGATATTGCCAGCACGTTTTTAAGCGGTGCTCCTGTGCAGAGATTGTGTTGTGCGAATGGAATTTGAAAATGGCTGAACAAATTAATTGGTCGAGTGAACAATACGAAATTTTAACTGACTTTGTTAGAACTCATGAAGGTCTATAGGTATAATGTAAAGTCGGCGGAGTACAGAAAGATGCAACTGTAGCAAAGCTTATGGCATGAAATTGGTACAATACTACTTCAAACAGGTGGGTATTAGGTATTTATTTACTTTTTAGTTTGTAACGACAGATATACAATCTCTTTTAATGTTCTCTACAGTAACGATTTTGCCATTCAATAGCGCCGGATCCGTTGAAATAAAGCTTAAATTTATCACGAATTTCAAGCGGTGTGTGTCGGGCACGTGCATTATTTTCGGCAAGATCAATTAAGTTCAGCGTTGGTAGAGGCATAAGATCATCCAAAGTAGCTTGATTCGGAGCGAGCACTTTTGCTTCACATAAAATATTATGCAATATACAGGCACATGCTATTAATTTATCCGCTGTATCGGGAGCAACAGCTATAGGTTGGAAGAAAATGCGAAAATGTGCACATAATATCCCATAATTTTCACAATGAAGTGCACTGTCATAGCGGCCGTATTTTATTACACCGTTTTGTTACTTTACAATAATGTTCACCGTCAAAGCGGCCGTACTTTACTCTGGCAAAAACGGCCGTTAAAATACGCCCGCTTTTTTACGATACCGCTTTGTAGGAAACCGAAGCTTAAGGCGTTCGACTGCGTGAATCATGGAGTATTGCTCGGCAAACTTAAAGTCTATGGTTTTCGGGGAGAGGTTTTAAACGGGATCAGGTCTTATTTGTCAGATCGACAACAGACTGTTACCGTCAATATGGTCCCGTTTCATCCAGCTCGCCGGTAACTTCTGGAGTTCCGCACGGGTCGGTACTTGGGCCATTACTTTTTTTTAATATATATTAATGATTTGGCCAATCTAAATATATCAGGTGCTTTCACTATGTTTGTCGACGACGCGGCTATTATGTGGAGCTCTAGGAGTTCTAGTCTGCTGGAAGATGAAGTGAATAGAGATTTGGTGAGGTTAAAGGATTGGTGTGACACAAATTTTCTATCTCTTAATGTATCAAAGACAAATTTGGTTTGTTTTAAGTGTCGGTTAGACAGTGTTATGCTTGATGTGCGTTCGATTGATGGGGTGGAGTGTAGGCGGTTTCTGGGTCTTTTTGTTGATGAAAAGTTGAAGTTTGAACAGCACATTATACAACTTTCAAAGAAACTTTCTAGGGGTTCTTATGCCTTGAGAAGCGTGGCTGGAGAGCTGTATAAAACAACATCGCGGAACGTATATTTCGCCCTCGTGGAGTCTCTGCGTTACGGAGTGTGCTTTTGGAGCTCATGTTCAGGTTGGGTTGATATGATCTTTAGATTGCAGAAAAAGGCAATGCGTTTTTTCTTTAAACGTAAAAGAAGAGGTACTTGAAGAACAGAACGTTCAAATGAACGAAATTTGTCGAAAAGGAGAGAAAGTAAAAAATAAGTAAAGATCTTACTAATTAATTACTATAGTTTTAAGAGTAAAAAAGCATGTCCGATCGTTTAAAATATAAACCAGCCCTCCAAGCCTACCAGAAAGCACCCTTAGCTCAACCCTTAACATTGGATTTATTTTTTTAACACATAAATATGCGACCCCGCTGATTTTTACTGCTTGAATACTTTTAAGGTATACAAAATTTTAGGAACAAAAATCAACCCTTCAAACCCACCGGAACCTACCCCTACTGTGACTGTAATATTCTGATATTTTATTTGACGCAAAAAAATACGATTCTCGAGCTTATTTTATTAGTAAAATAATATTCTTAAAACCTATGACCTGAAAAAAATAAAATAAAAATTTTCAAGCCAATTACAAACTACCCCTAGCTTGCTTCTTTGAATCGACTTTTACCAGAAAACAAGTAGATGTGCGACGACCCCGCTGATTTTTACTGCTTAAATACTTTTGAAGTAGGTATACAAAATTTTAGAAACAAAAATCAACCCTTCAAACCCACCGGAACCTACCCCTACCGTGACTGTAATATTCTAATATTTTATTAAACGCACAAAAATACGATTCTCGAGCTTATATTACTATTAAAATAATATTCTTAAAACCTATGACCTGAAAAAAATAATATGAAAATTTTCAAGCCAATTAAAAACTACCCCTACCCACTTCTTTGAATCGACTTTTACCAGAAAACAAGTAGATATGCGACGACCCCGCTAATTTTTACTGCTTAAATACTTTTGAAGTATACAAAATTTTAGAAACAAAAATCAACCCTTCAAACCCATCGGAACCTACCCCTACTGTGACTGTAATATTCTAATATTTTATTAAACGCAAAAAATACGATTCTCGAGCTTATTTTTTTATTTAAATAATATTCTTAAAACCGTTGACCTCAAAAAAATAAAATAAAAATCTTCAAGCCAATTAAAAACTACCTGCTTCTTTGAATCGACTTCTTCCACAAAACAAGAAAATGTGCGACGACCCCGCTGATTTTTACTGCTTGAATACTATTGAGGTATACAAAATTTTAGAAACAAAAATCAACCCTTCAAACCCACCGGAACCTACCCCTACTGTGACTTCAATATTCTAATATTTTATTAAACGCAAAAAGACGATTCTCGAGCTTATTTTATTATTTAAATAATATTCTTAAAACCTTTGACCTGAAAAAAATAAAATAAAAATCTTCAAGCCAATTAAAAACTACCCCCAGCTTGCTTCTTTGAAGCGACTTCTTCCACAAAACAAGAAAATGTGCGACGACCCCGCTGATTGTTACTGTTTGAATACTTTTAAGGTATACAAAATTTTAGAAACAAAAATCAACCCTTCAAACCCACCGGAACCTACCCCTACTGTGACTTCAATATTCTAATATTTTATTAAACGCAAAAAAAAATTACGATTCTCGGGCTTATTGTATTATTTAAATAATATTCTTAAAACCTTTTACCCGAAAAAATAAAATAAAAAAATTCAAGCCAATTAAAAACTACCCCCAGCGTGCTTCTTTGAATGGACTTCTTCCACAAAACAAGAAAATGTGCGACGACGACACGAATAATTGTGGAGCATATATAATGTATTACATTAAATGCATTGGAGAAGAAAAGTTCGAAAAGAAAACATTTAATCCACAAGACTTCAGAGAAGTAGTGTGTCGGGAGCTTCTAGAAAAGTCAAACGACATCAATGACCGATGTATTCATTGTTTAAAGAATTTTAGAAAAAGGTCTAAGAAAAAAATATGTGAAGTTTGCAAAAAATGGCTTCATGAGGGATGCATTGCATCCAACAATATAGATAAGGAAGAAGAAGAGAAAGAATTGTGTACAGGGATAAAAAAAAGAGTAAAAATAAAGAAACCAAAGATGACAGCAGTATTATTAATTATACATGTCACTTATGTAAAAACTATAAAAGAAATAAAAGATAATTAGAAAAATAAACTACTGTTATTTACGTTATTTAAAAAAGTTTTTTGTAACTTGTGGGATTGAACATAATTTCCTCTACAGGTTTTCAGATATATAAGATAGTAGAATCCATATACTTCCAATGAAATTTGTGTCACTACATCTCTATACAACCACGAATAATCATGTAATCCACTACTTTGCGGTTAATAAAATATTAGAATATTACAGTCACAGTAGGGCAGTAGGGGTAGGTTCCGGTGAGTTTGAAGGGTTGATTTTTGTTTCTAAAATTTTGTATACCTTAAAAGTATTCAAACACTAAAAATCAGCGGGGTCGTCGCACATTTTCTTGTTTTGTGGAAGAAGTCGATTCAAAGAAGCAAGCTGGGTGTAGTTTTTAATTGGCTTGAAGATTTTTATTTTATTTTTTTCAGGTCACAGGTTTTAATAATATTATTGAAATAATAAAATAAGCTCGAGAATCGTATTTTTTGCGTTTAATAAAATATTAGAATATTACAGTCACAGTAGGGGTAGGTTCCGGTGGGTTTGAAGGGTTGATTTTTGTTTCTAAAATGTTGTATACTTCAAAAGTATTTAAGCAGTAAAAATCAGCGGGGTCATCGCACATCTACTTGTTTTCTGGTAAAAGTCGATTCAAAGAAGCAAGCTAGGGGCTAGGGGTAGTTTTTAATTGGCTTCAAAATTTTTATTTTATTTTTTTCAGGTCATAGGTTTTAAGAATATTATTTTAATAATAAAATAAGCTCGAGAATCGTATTTTTGCGTTTAATAAAATATTAGAATATTACAGTCATGGTAGGGGTTGGTTCCGGTGGGTTTGAAGGGTTGCTTTTTGTTTCTAAAATTTTGTATACTTTAAAAGTATTTAAGCAGTAAAAATTAGCGGGGTCGTCGCACATCTACTTGTTTTCTGGTAGAAGTCGATTCAAAGAAGCAAGCTAGGGGTAGTTTTTAATAGGCTTGAAAATTTTTATTTTATTTTTTTCAGGTTATAGGTTTTAAGAATATTATTTTAATAATAACATAAGATCGAAACTCATATTTTTTGCGTTTAATAAAATATTAGAATATTACAGTCACAGTAGGGGTAGGTTCCGATGGGTTTGAAGGGTTGATTTTTGTTTCTAAAATTTTGTATACTTTAAAAGTATTTAAGCAGTAAAAATCAGCGGGGTCGTCGCACATTTTCTTGTTTTGTGGAAGAAGTCGATTCAAAGAAGCAAGCTAGGGGTAGTTTTTAATTGGCTTGAAGATTTTAATTTTATTTTTTGTCAGGTCATAGGTTTCAAGAATATTATTTAAATAATAAAATAAGCTCGAGAATCATATTTTTTTGCGTCAAATAAAATATCAGAATATTACAGTCACAGTAGGGGTAGGTTCCGGTGCGTTTGAATGGTTGATTTTTGTTCCTAACATTTTGTATACCTTAAAAGTATTCAAGCAGTAAAAATCAGCGGGGTCGTCGCATATTTACGTGTTAAAAAATAAATCCAATGTTAAGGGTTGAGCTAAGGGTGCTTTCTGGTAGGCTTGGAGGGCTGGTTTATATTTTAAACGATCGGACATGCTTTTTTACTCTTAAAACTATAGTAATTAGTAAGATCTTTACTTATTTTTGACTTTCTCTCCTTTTCGAAAAATTTCGTTCATTTGAACGTTCTGTTCTTCATGTATGTAAAAGAAGAGTAATATTTTGTCTCAAATACCAACATTACCGTGTATTTTTATTTTAGAGACAGTTTTCCTTATTTATAAAAAATTTAGAGCGGAATTTGATGGAGAATTTTTCTATTCACTGCGTAACACTCGATTATTTATAATGGCAAATAAGTTTTTAATCATATTCTAATTAGTGTACGAAAGATTACAGGCAAAAAAGAGTTTAAGACGAAAGTCAGACAAATTCTTATTAGCAAGGCTATATTCGCTCACTGAATTTTTTGAAGACAATTTTTAATTCATTGATTGCTTTAGTTTTGTTAATTATGTGTTGTTTTTAAGTTCACCGCATTTTGTTTGTATGTACGGACTTTATCTATTAATTATTTATATTTTATCATTGATTTTATCTCTTTGTTATTTATATTTGTTTGTTTCTTTATTAACATGTTTGTTGTATATTTTAATTCTTGGCATGTTTTTAATCCTTTAATTGTTATACCTATTCCCAATAACGGTTTCTTTAAACTAAACTAGACTAATTGAAAAATAGTAAGTAACTTTGATTCTTCTTATTTTATTTTAAGTCTGCTTTGTCAATGAGATATTTTCTTCGGATAATAAAGCTGTATATAATAAAGCTGTATTTTGATTTGACAGTATTTCGCAAATAGGGAGATTTCTCGCGATTTCCAAGATTTCGCATTATTTTTAAAGATTGCGCAAAATTTCCACTGATTGTGAGAGATTTCGCATTATTGCGCGGATTTCGCATTATTGTGTGGGATTTCGCGCGATTTCAAATGATTTCGCGGAACGGAATTCGTCATGTTGATACTACAATGAGTAACCTAAGAAGGTTCCGAGTCCAAAATCAGTGCACTTTAAAATACTGGATAATTCGAAGAAGAATTCTATAAACCAACTTTTTTAAAAATAACTCTTATAAATACAGGGACAAAATATGGTATGTTCAGTGTGTAAAGTAGTGTTGTAAATATCCGTATTCATTAGATATCCGAATCATACGGAATCGGAATCAGCTAATATCCGTATCCATTATCCGAATTCGAATCCATTTCTTGACCCGCGCGAAAGCGGTTACAGATCATGTATACGTATGCATGCAACAGACTAAAACATTTTCTATCCGGATACACGGCTAGGTAGGTCGATGCGGTATCGGTATCATACCAGTCGAAGTCGAAGTTTAGGGATAAGAAGGCACCGCGTCGCGCCGTTCTCGTTTGAATTCGGTTCGGGTGAGGCGGGACTAGTTTAACCAATGGGTCTCATCTCATATGATACCCGTTACCCCGATAACTATGCCATCTTTTTTTAGGAAATGTCATTAGAAAGAGAAAGCACAATATCAAATATGCCAAATCGCAGACCGTGTTGTTCGCTTACACTCGATTCCGATTCCGTTTTCTCTTTGCACTTTGCATTAGTAACCACCCGATGCGAATTTATTTTGATTCCGAATCCGTATTCAAGTTCTCGGCCGGTTCCGGATAATCCGGATTCTTTTAATATTCGGATCCAACGGATTTTTGGATACGTATCCTTACATCACTAGTGTAAAGTTTAAATTATACGAACGCCGAGCATGGATTAAAGTTGCTATACTTAGGTTGTACAGGGTCTTCCAACGAGGACTGAACAGGGGCTCATTTTCGAGCTTCCTTGTATTTAAAGAAAAATCTAAAATAGCCAATCGATGTACTTTTTCCTGCAGAATTCAAAAATGAAACCAAAAATTTATTTGAACCAGAAACAAAAGAGTTACGCTATGGATAAGGTGTTTTTTAAATGGAACATAGCTTTTTTTATACGATTTTCGGAACGAGTGATTTTTTTTATGTCCGTTCTGATTAAAATATTTAATATTATGACAGCTATTGTTTTATCCAGTATAATGTAACTTCAACCTGTTTGAAACATACACTAGGTAATAAAGGTAAAATCACCTTGAAATCCTTGAAAGTCAAAAAATTTGACAAATTTAGTATAGAGTTGGAATTCTTTTTCTGTCATGTAATGTTTTATTTTCCTCGAATAGGTTCTTTATCCTTAGAATAGTATTGACGGATATATTTCTGTGAAAATTTGCAATAAATCTTCTCCTTGCTTCTCTTGCATTTTCTTGGCATTTGTAGAACAAGATAACAATCTGCAATCTCTCATCTAATGAATATTTCATTTCGGCAATATTATAGTAAATTTGTCAAATTTTTTGACTTTGAAGGATTTCAAGGTGATTTTACCTTTATTACCTAGTGTATGTTTCAAACAGGTTGAAGTTAAATTATACTGGATAAAACATTAAAATTTAATAAAAATAGCTGTCACAATATTAAATATTTTAATCAGAACGGACATAAAAAAAATCACTCGTTCCGAAAATCGTATAAAAAAAGCTATGTTCCATTTAAAAAACACCTTATCCATAGCGTAACTCTTTTGTTTCTGGTTCAAATAAATTTTTGGTTTCATTTTTGAATTCTGCAGGAAAAAGTACATCGATTGGCTATTTTAGATTTTTCTTTAAATACAAGGAAGCTCAAAAATGAGCCCCTGTTCAGTCCTCGTTGGAAGACCCTGTACATAGGTTTCCGTAAATAAGTAAAGATAAAAAAGGTATTTTTTATTACGTTGGCACTACACGCGAGTGTATTGGCTCCGGGTCCTACAGTTTAACGTGGGCTTCGAACCACGGTCCTCAGTGACCCATAAGCAAAGATATTGCGATTTTGTCGAATATTTTGCTTTTAATAGCGAACATCACAGGCCAGGATAACATAGCTAGGTGCACTTTAATTAAAAATAACATACAGAACCACATCTTTACTTAAAACCTGATACCAACAATCAGAACTGAAAAAAAGACTATATTGCAGAAAAAGTATGAGGCGGCATATAAAAACAGTAAACCTAAAGTTTTGCACTAAGTAAGTAAAGTTAAATATTACAAATACAAAACACATTGTTAAGTAAGGACATTTGACATTTTTGACTTCCAAACGCGCAAGTCAGTTTTCAGTTCTGAATGGCGTTTTCATGATATTTGATCTCGATACGATCCCAAAATTTGCTGAATCGACCTTGAAACTCGAAACGATTTCAATACTGGTTTCATGCATTATTCAAAACGGAAAATGTATTCAAATCGATTTAAAATTCTCATGTAAACGTAGTAATTACCAACTGACATACAGAACAACCGTCACCACCCTTTTGGGTTAAAAACAAATATATGTATAAGTATTTTAGACCCCCTTTTCTAGAAAAACACTTCTAAACAGTATAAAAGAATAATATATTTTATATATTATGCTATTATACTTTTTCCAAACCAAATAGAATCTCACAAATAGAAATTCTTAGGATTTAAA
The DNA here is from genome assembly GCA_963971165.1 of Philopedon plagiatum. Lineage (NCBI taxonomy): Eukaryota > Metazoa > Arthropoda > Insecta > Coleoptera > Curculionidae > Philopedon > Philopedon plagiatum. The sequence goes on along the minus strand of OZ020192.1, from coordinate 83,355,437 downwards.
TGGTATAAAAAGCTAGACACAGGCCTGCCGCTAATACCAAGATTGCTCGCTACCGCACAGCAAAACACTCACATTTCATGCAAATTTCTTAGTGATACATTCCCTATACAATTCACGTAGCACCTGCGTGTCTGATGAAGGGACACCTGCCGCGACGATGCGTTTTGTCTCTTTTCTACTAAGGGTAATATTATATTATCGCATGTAGTGGGCGGAGTCATTTCCAGTTAATTGAGACATCACGTCTAAACAGATGCTTTTCTAAAATATGATTTATTTAAAACAGATAAGTGTTAAGTTTTTACCAGTGAAGTGCGTATTATAAGTGTTTTTGTTTTTAAATATGTGGTTTACGTAAGTAAATTTTTATTATAATAATGGCTTTTTGGCGACCTTTTGAGGTAGATGAAAGCGAATTATTACATGTTGAATTACCTTCGGTACCGACCGCGGTATCGGCAGTCGAAACATGACCGGAGCTTAATAAAGATTTACATGTTCAAAGTCAACGAATAATTCTAAATATTTACGGCTGTTTCGGTGATGTAAAATACCTGGGAATCCTTCATGATCCCTAGTGGGCTGTCGATCATCCAGGGTACCGGTCAAGTGTGCAGCTAGCCTCGACTCTGTAAATGTCGAGTGAAAACAGAAAAAACAAAGAAACAAGAAGAGATAAATTCTCGGTCGCGTTTCAGGCTAGGCTTAGCTACGCACCCAAAACGCTCGTAAAGCCATCAACCCGGGTTGTGGAAGGCTAGGTAAGGGTTTCTAGCCAAAATAGCCATAGTTCGCCCAATACCAAAGCAGCATTGTCCTCGAACTGGAGGCGGAGTGTCGGCTGCGGTGGGATTAAAAAAATTTTGTTGTATAAAAAATCGTTGTCAAAAAATTATTTGCGCAACAATTCAGTCAAATCCGTTGACAAGATAAATTTCGTGTATTCACTAAGAACGGGATTCTTGCGCGGTACATTGACAAACCATGTGCTCCCAGAGACCATTCGGGACCTGGAAAGCTAACAAAAAAAAATATTGCAGTTAAAGGACCTTGAAAAATAAAATTCAACTTGTAATTGGAATAGATTAACTTCGTCGCACAACTCAGCGATTTGGCCGAGCGGCTGGTCCTTGCTACGCGCATCTTCTGAGCGGACGACCATCGTCCTCCCGCCTTAGCAACGACACTTACCTCCAGCGGTGCCGCGGTTGTTGTCTACAGTAAATCTAAACTCCGTCAAAAATTACGGAAATTACGTTGAAATGGAAGGTTGTGAGTATGATTCACGAAAAGTTCGTGGCAGTTAAGAACTGCAACTGTCCTTAATCAGTTATTAGTTATAATAACTCAACATGCTTAGTGAGGAGCGTCACTCCGCTAAGTAAATTTTGAAAAAAGACGTGTTAGGTAAGAAGATGTCCTTTGTTTATAAAATTTGCGTCTTGGGACGGGACGCACTTTATCCCTCCGACACTAGTAAAGGGACAGGCCGAATGGCTTTACCTTGGTAGCTATAACGCGTAAGGCGATTCAACCTGGATACATGTCTTGGGGAAGATGGATTGAAGGAGGAAAATTATTCCAAAATGCTGCTGAGAAATGGAGAACTTTAATCGGACAATTAAGCGAATTGGGCCGAGCGGCGGGTTTTTTTCTATGAGTGCCTGGCAGGACAATCCATGAATAGAGTCTATATATACAGGAAGGAGGACGAAAGTCTTCCGCCTTAGTAATTAAATTCAGTGTGGCGGTCTCCGGGATTGTCGTTACGATTGAGTGAATCGCATGAAAGACATGCACTCCGCGTCTCGAAATTAGACGCAGGCTTTTGTACTCAGATTATAGGAAGTCTATACTTGGTACTTGTTGATTTGGGATAAATCAACGTTCTTGGTCAAGGGAGTCTTGCACCGACTAGAGGGACCACATCGGTATTCACGAAACAGTAAAAATGGTTTATTAGACCGATAGTGGTCTAAGTTATAATTCCAGGAAAAAACCTAGGAAAAATAATTATAGTCAAGAGGCGCGGCCCTGGCTAATAACGACAAGAAAGTGACATGCATAATGCATCCGAGCCATTATGTGTGTCCTTAGTTCTCAGCTGAATAGCTGATCTCGATCATGACAAATCGCACGTTGTAAAGGTACGCCCATACGTGCGCGCCTGGGGAGCGGACGACGGTGTAAATATAATATAGTTACACTTACTACAAAACGATCATAAAAATAACAACGTATTTATGCCATTAATTTAAAGTCTTAATTATCGGTCGACGGTACGCCCATGAATACAATAATTATTTCTATGGTTAAACATCGTTTTTGCAGATTCAGTTAGGTTTTGATATACTTATAAATAATATTTGGTTAAAACGTTAAAACTTTTTATTGTGTCCCATCTTAAATTGGTTAAAATATTTTGGGACACCTATGGCTAGACCTTATCGGCACTGTTGCGTCAAAGGTGTCGGCTGCGTTACTTTTTTTTTGCGGTTTCACTTACTATTGGAAGCACTATACGCTTTGTAATTTCATTTTCAATTTATTATTTATTTATTCATGTTCTTAAAATCTTCACAAATTTTTTGCATTTGTCAAACGGTTTGCTAATGTTTAAAATGTTTAAAATAACATAACAAGTAACAACCTAAAAATATTACAATAAAAAATGCTAAAATCACAAAAGAGTACTTACATACGACATATATTCTGACTTTCACAATAATTTGTTTTTATTTTTTATTCACGGGACACTGACTCATTGATGCCACAAACACTGTGGGGTTACCTAATTAAGGATGCCACTAAGGTTGAAAACAAAGTAATACAAGAGCAAAGAAAAAAGAAAATACAAAATGATTTTCGAAATGAGCTTGGGATACTAACAGACGTTGTAAAACAGAGTGAGGAGTGAGGGCACTACAAATGACGGCAATACTGCTGGAACTTTTTTCCGACATTACGAAAAATCAGCAGCAATCACTGGATTCACTAGAAATTTAATTAACAAATTTGCTGTAATTCTTTAAGCGCTTTCTTCGATAAGACAGATTAGTACTGCCAAACTGTATGTGCCACTATATTGTTGGTGCTATATGCCATCCAGTATTCACACCTTATTAATACATGGGGCAGGAATTTGCGAAAATATTGCTTCTATTCCTATTGGACATTTATCTAAAGATGCATCAGAAGCTAGAAATAAAGAGTTTCGTAAATTCCGAGAACATTACGCGCGAAAGCGATGACGGACCGAGAATATTGAGGACATACTGCACAACTTGTTAATTTCTTCAAATCGCCTTATTTCCTTTATTATGCCGAACTTTACGGCAAAAAAAATTATCTTTTTAAAGAAAATAACGTTGAGGAAGGCAATTCTAATTGATTAGTCTCCAGCTCAGATTGTGAAAATTCGGTTAATTAAAGTTTGTTTTTTATAAGTAGTATTTAAGTCTATTAAACCGAAAACAGTATTTTTTATTTATTTTGTCGTAAAATAATTATATTTTTTGAGCGACCGGTACCTAGTAAGGTACTACGTGGGTCTAAATTTAGTACAGTAATAACGTACTCCAATATATGTTTTTATATGCCACAATTTTTGCAAAACAGCGGAGTAAAGTACCAATGTCCACGAATTTTCGATTTTGTTACACTGTGCATCGATCTAGATAATAATCACCTATCGGGGATTTAGCTTTTTCCGTCACAGTGTTGCCAACTCGTGGGGAATTTCCCGATTTCTGGGATTTATTTAATAAAACTGGGAAGAATTTTTGTATTAACAATTGTAACAAATTCTGAGTTTTTGTTTGCAACTTACAAATTGTAAATCAAACAATTTGAATACGTTTGAACGTTTGCTTTGCACATTCCTACCGAATAATAACAAAATATAGATTTGACACATACGCACATAGCGGATGGCCCCAAAATGTTTTTATTTTAATTTTATTTCACACGTGAGTTAAATGATATTGAAAAATATAATATTTAATATAAAAAATAAATAAGTAAAAATTAATATATAAATAACATCGTTTTCAAGGTTTTTTCTTTTTATGTTTGGGTTGGGAAATCTTATGATTCGAAGTGGGATAAAGTCTAAGTGCCCAGGCCTTTGGCCTCACCGGCCTCTTTGGGCCGGCGGCCCATCGAGATTTTCTCGCTCGCTTGCCTGTCCCAATCCGGGCCTGCTTCAAGGTGTGCGAACTTCATTTTGAAGAAACATGGTTTTCAAAGACAGGTGTATCAAGGAAACGTTTATTGCCCAATGCAGTCCCCACAGTGTTTGACCATATTAAAAAAAGACCAGTAGAAGAGGAAACAAGCGATGTTATATCAAAAAAAATTGTAATCCTATCAGGTATGTGAACGTCTATTTTTTATTTAACTTTTTTCCACAATAATTCAGGGGCAAAGATTTGAACCAATTGTTGTAAATATGTTTATATTATACATATAAATTCCTTCATATTATTTATTTTGTTCTTTTACACAATGGTCCAATTTCAAACCTGTACTTATTTTCTTTCCATTAACTAATTAATTTTTATTCAATGGCAATTTCTCATTTCCAGATCTCACCGTAGTGGTGCTACCAAAGGACAAAAATACGAAACCACTAACTACTTCCCCCATTTCTGATGAATTTCAAGGTAAAGTTAGTCTACCTCGAAATCTATAATCAATAAATATCGTACCCATAATGATGGACAATTTTAGCCTAATTTCCACTTTTATTTAATACTTTATAACAAGAGGCGTTTCGCTACACTATAGCTTCATCCTATGTTTGTTTCAGACTAAATCTTAAACTATTATAAGAGCTTACAAAGGTGTCTTTGTTGTATTTACAACAATCCAGGTAGATTAATAAGCTTTTAATTTAGGTTTTATTATTGTACTAATTTACTATGGGGAATTCCCACTGGGCTTCATTTTGATTAGGTAAATAAGTTTAGTAAGGGTGAATTGATCATTAAGTAATATATCGGAATTTTTCTACCGATTTATCTCAAGACTTTCATTGACTAATAAAAATATTATGATTATTCCTTTTAAGCACTTATGGCGGCCATTCTCCACGTGGCGTGTCCACGTTGTCAACTTAATTTCATTTTAGTAAAATTTTTTGCTTTATTTTTCTTTTGTATAAATATTGTTACAATATTAACTTTAGATTCATATTCCATAGGTATTTTTTAGCATATTAATAAAAGTTTCAAGATATTTTATGATTTATTTTAGGAAAACAATATGTAAAAAGAATATTGAGGTCCTAGTGACAGAAAAAATGTCACCATCTTTTAACATCTTCATATTAATCTTCTTAATGAAATCATTATATACGTTGAAACTTACAATTGACTGAAAATGGCTTGCAAGATATGAATATATACTTAATATACTTATAATGGTATTGTTAAAAATTTTAAAGCCGAGAAACCATGAACCAAACCAAAATGACAGGGGGTTGGCCAACGTGGACGCCACGTGAAGAATGCCGCCTTATCGAAACACTATTATTCAGCATCAAAACTAGGTTATTCAAGTTTTGTTTTCGGGGTTTCTCTAAATGTATTTATATAAGTATTGTAAATTATGATAGGTATAACATATACATATCTATAAAGTGTTCTAAATATAATTTTACCCGTGTAAGCTTTAATAAAACGGAATATCCTGCCTCAAAAGCAAACTTTTTCAATTTCTAAAAAAATTGTGTTTTGGAAAGAACCTTATCGTATGATATCCTAATAATTATCAAACAATTTTTTATTATGAGCAGGGATTTTCCCTTGTAGACCAAAAATTTTGCTTAGGTGCGTGAAAAGGTTTTGAGGATGTGCTGTAAATTATCTGAACATGGAAATACAATACAAAATGTTTTGTTACAACAAATTTTGTAAAGTTAGAATTGTAAATCCGAATGAGATCTGAAACAGGTAACGATTTTATAGCTAAATGTTTCTAAAACTCTGATACATAATGTCTTGATAATTACTTTAAACTTATAAATAAATGTTATCTAATCTTATCTGAGATGCAGTACCTGAGTAAATAGACATGCTGAAATTATGAAACAGTATTATAAAAATCTAATGGAATATTTGTGCAAATATTTGCAAAATTAAACAAGAAATGAATATTAACAACAGTGTTTTTTAAAACTTAGATAGTCAACTTGAGCCTGTGTGTGAAAAGAACGAGAAAGACAATGCTTAGATTTGGCTAGAAAAGTACGCTTTTGGGCCTTAAAGCAATTTTACTTTTCATCTTTAAGGTAGACACGCACCGACGCGGTCGCAGTCACGGCCACACCACGGTGGCGGTTAGATTCTATTCCCACGAAAGCGGCCTGTAAAGCTTCGGTTTCCTACAAAGCGGTACCGTAAAATAGCGGGCGTAATTTAACGGCAAGTGACGTCACAAAAACGTGTACATGCTTGCAAAGCCGAGTGTTTTCCTCCAGAGCGTTCGGCGCTACCTCTTCATACAAATACGGCACCATATTTTCGGAAGCGGCCGCTCGTACGGTGGGATATTGCAAGCACATTTTTAAGCGGTGTTCCAGTGCAGAGATAGGCGCCCTCCGTCTCTTGTATAGATATCCGCGTTCGATAATTCAATTTTTTCATCGTTTTGCTCGGAATTTTTGACAGCCACGTGGTCAGTCGTACTGATTACAACAATGACTCATGTGTCTGTCAAAAATTCCGATCAAACCGATGAAAAATATTGAATTGCCGAACGCCGCTTATATCAGATTCTGGTCTCCTGCTTTCTTCATATGATTATTCTTCGCCCTCAAGACAAATTACGATAGCCAGATCTAAATCGTGCATCTGGCAAAACATTACAATTTTCACAATGAAGTGGATTATCATAGCGGCCGTATTTTATTGCGCCGTTTCGTTAATTTACAATAATGTTCACCTTCAAAGCGGCCGTACTTTACTCAGGCAAAAACGGCCGTCAAATTACGCCCGCTATTTTATGGTACCGCTTTGTAGGAAACCGAAGCTTAAGACTGCTATTCACAGAACAATAGGTTAGAAACGTTAAGAGCGTGCTAATTGGTCGCAACATCCATGACGTTAGATTTCAACGGTGGCGTCCTCAGTGGTAGGGTCGGAAGTATTGTTGGCGGAAGCGGGGTGCGGAAGAGAAGCCACATGATCAGCTAAAGGTCAAATTAATGTTTTGACATTTTATAACTTTGCTGCATTTACATAATGTTAAAAAATATTTTATTGGACGTTTATAAAAGAATTTTCAGAGAAAATATGAAAAAATGTCAATAGCGGCTATTTGCTAAAACAAATGTTTAAATACAACAAAACATAAAATATCAAAACATAATTAACCTTTAAAAGCAATACAAAATTGTATTGTGTTTAAAAGTAAAACAACAATGTCCTATTTTTACTATTTTTTTCATTTAGTCAATATAAATCATAATGAAATTTTTATCAACTCATCTCGTAAAAACATGGCTGACATGAGAATGTTACAGCAAGGTAATAGTCACAATCGGGTGAAGGTTCAAATTAGATTTCTTCAGTTCCGTTAACATTACTCTGGGCTTGTGTGGAGGTCCAATTCCATCGAGCATTTAACATGAAACAACAGGAAAATTTCGGCAGAATCACCTTATACACTAAGTAATGGTTATTTATATCATACAAATGAGGTACACTATTTAATTTTACTTATTAAAGTGTGTATTTTAAATTCTCTCGTATTTCGACATTTGACATCCTCTCGTTAATTTAGTAACTTCGAAATATTACCAGATTCGAGATTTTAGTGGGACGTATGTAGCTGGCGTGTCATTTTGTTTTTGTGTTTGACCTTTTAACAGTATTAGGCCAAGCAATAGAGCGATTTGTCGTGACATTAATCTTATTAGAAAACCGCCTGTGCCATCATCTGGAAGACGATCCGTAGATGATTACTGTTATAAATCCAACTCTGAAAATTTTTCCTTTAATTTGTTATAAACATCTTTAAGCAAAAAAACGCGATTTTTTAGTTTTTTGCTTATAAAATGGAAAGTAATGAAGCAATCTTAATGGTGTAAATGGACGATTTGTAGAGAATAAAAATACGAACAAAATCAGAGGTCGAACGTCACGATAGGATAAGTAGCAACGGTGAAAATCCGGAAAAACCGGAAAATGAAGAGTTTTTTTTAAATTCATAAATCGGCCATTTCTAAACGTAGAGGGCTCAAACTTTGGGAAAAAGTGGTAACTTATAGCTATTTTATGTGTGCAAAACCCCGACGCTGTCCGACGATTAGTTTTGCCACAATCGTCATTTTAATTTTTCAACACACTATTTTGCAACAGGTCTGGATGCTCTATTGATCGTCCAATTTTAATTATTGATACGGATTTGAAAAGTACAAGTTTAATTGAACAATATGTATATCTTAGTTTTTCCATAAAATGCTACGAAATCGGTTGAAAATGCACGTAAAGATGCGTGAAAATGGCCGAACGCGCGAATATTGGCTCCCCTTCGCTCCGCTTCTCTCCCGCTACTCGATCGATTTCGCGCGCTCGGCCATTTTCACGCATCTTTACGTGCATTTTCAACCGGTTTCGTAGCATTTTATGGAAAAACTAAGATATACATATTGTTCAATTAAACTTGTACTTTTCAAATCCGTTTCAATAATTAAAATCGGACGATCCATAGAGCATCCAGACCTGTTGCAAAATAGTGTGTTGAAAAATTAAAATGACGATTGTGGCAAAACTAATCGTCGGACAGCGTCGGGATTTTGCACACATTAAATAGCTATAAATTACTACTTTTACCTAAAGTTTGAGCCCTCTACGTTTAAAAATGGTCGATTTATGAATTTAAAAAGAAAACTCTTAATTTTCCAGTTTTTCCTGATTTTCTCCGTTGCTACTTATCCTATCGTGACGTTTGACCTCTCATTTTGTTCGTATTTTTATTCTCTACAAATCGTCCATTTACACCATTAAGATTGCTTCATTACTTTCCATTGATAAGCAAAAAACTAAAAAAATCGCGTTTTTTTGCTTAAAAATGTTTATATCAAATTAAAAAAAATTTCAGAGTTGGATTTATAACAGTAATAATCGGATTTCAGATGATGGCACAGGCGGTTTTCTACTAAGATTAATGTCAAAAAATCGCTAATATTTTGCTCTGTTGCTTGGCCTATATTTTTTACAGTGTTAGTGAACTCGGTTTTGAACATTTTAGGTTTTATTTACTATTTTGTTGTTGGTGTTTATTATCCACAGCGCAGTAAGTAAAATTTACTTGATAGTATTAATGGTGTGTAATTTTTAAGTCCGGTCTTGGAATTTATACTCCCAACATAACAAAACGAAATAGACCAGACTCAAACAGGCATGCCATTAATACCTCGTGACTTGGCCACCATTTTGCGAGAGAACTCGAAATATATACTTTAATTGAATGGTACATAAAAAAAACTTACGTTAACGATAATTTTATACAGCCGGCTAGAGACCAACACCTCCACTTTGACATCCACATGGCGCGCATGCAGCAGCTTTCAAACACGATTAGTTTTTTGCTCGGAACCTTTAAAAAGAACCAAAAAAGATCCTGAGCAAACCGAAAACTGAGCAAACCTGTCCAAGAACGTATTTCTCAACTCCATGGCCACAAGAAGACATTATGTTATTTCTCAAACAAAACATAATTTTTAGGTTAAAGGTACCTAGACACGCATATACGTATTACTACTATACAGTGAACTCAATACTACCTGGAACGGACCCGACTGTTGTCGACGGCTTGCCAAACTGTGTCAGGGGCAACAGACAGAGATAGCCTAATGTTACGGTAACCTGTCTCTGTTTGACTCGTTTGAATAAATGGCGTATTCTTGCATAAATTATCTTCAAGTACAAATTTCGGTGATTTGGGCTTGCCTTTGAGTGAAAAACGAAGGTAATTAGGAAAAATATACCTTACTGAGTTACCCAAGCAAACCCAAACATACCCTTTTATTTTCTTTGCCGGCTTATTCTTGACTGAATTGGTGTAGACGAAGTATTGTTTAGAGACCAAAATTGTGTTCTGTTAAAAACTGTTCTGTGTTGTTTCTGTTTTTTGTGGTTGTTTACCGCTTTTGTTGTCACAATTAAATGGTAATTTATAGCGTAGCTTATGGCTGTAAAAATGAGCAAGATAAAAGAAAGATTCCCTTTAATAGGTAAGTTTTATTTTAAATACATAGTACATTTTTCTTCTATGCACTAAAGTAAAGTATAGATTTATTAAAGTGTTTTTATTGTTTAGTTTCACTTTAATAAGTACTGATGAATAGTAGCATCACCACTCTAAACTGATGAACTTAAAGTTACATGGAAACGCAGCGACGGTAAGACAAAAAATGACGAAACTTGTTTTATTTAAAAACTGTTAGATTTAAGTTCATCTTGTAGGATATAAAATATGTACGTTGTTTAATATAAGTAGTCGTCAATTTTTATCTAAGCTTTAGTTTATATTATTTCTCCATTTATTTTATTAAAAGTAATTTGTCGCTACCTACCTAAATAAATGTTGTTAATAAAAATAAAGATATGTTGCTTAAAAGAATTTTTATTTCTGTTCTTTTCCTATTTTCATATTTTCCACATTCATTTTATTACTGATTTAAGAAAAACAATTTTTTGTCGAAATTCACTTTAAATAATAGGTATACACTTTTAGAGAATATTTGTTTTATTAAGACGACAAAAAATTTGACATTAACAATTACCTATTTCTTGCCTTCGCGTTGTATTTAAACTTGAAGGTTATTTTTAAACTCAAAAATAAAAACAGTTTGCAATATATTTCAAAATCAGTTTACATAAAATTATAGATAAATAGTTATTCTACCATATTACATGCCACTTTCTTAATATTGATTTAAAATAAAATAGAAATTTGTAAAAGTTAAACAATATCTCGTACTCTCCCCATTAAACGCTACAAGATAAAAAGAGACAGGTATCCGTCACAAGGGCGGGTTGCCTAAATTTCTGTTTGCCTCACTTTTGTCGATTGACGAGTCCGTTCCAGGTACGTAGTATCGAGTTCACTGCTACTATATAGCGAACGACGAAAAAATGTTGAAGCAAAGACGTAACCTTTGGAAACAATTGCTAACCAGTCACGTGATGTACTGAACATATCCTGGGGGGGTTTTTGCAGCGAACGACGAAAAAATGATGAAGCGAAGACGTAGCCTTCGAAAACAATTGCTAACCAGTCATATGACGTACTGAACATCTCTCCTAAACAACCACGTGATTTGCCCAGCTAATCAAGCTGAGCTTAAATAATTGTGTTTTTTTTTTAGATTTCCAAACGATGCCTCGCTTTATTTACATAATGTTTCTTACCCGTTTTGCCCCAGAATCTCAAATTAAAAATGATGTATTCACTCTTCAGTTTACATTCTTGTGAAGACTATCCGTCGCTGAAACTACAAGTAGTTTTTTCACTTTTTGCATTTTAATACTAGCATAATCGGTCATTAGCTTAATTAGGATAATAATTAATTAATCCACTTTTCACAAATAAAAACACATTAATCTTTACTTTTGAAAGGTAAAAAGACGAAAAGGAAACCGACAAGCTCGCGTTTTAAACTGCTGTCAGAACTGACAGTGACAGTTGCGTCAAAACTTCAAAAGTGCTGATACATCACGTGGTACAAAACCAAAGAAAAGAAGATTTTATCTTTGCTTCAAATTTTAACAACGGGTAGATTGGATGCTAACAATATAGTAATACGTATACATGGTGATTGATGGTGAGTGGCCTATTAGAAGTTCTGGCGAACTAGTCAACGGATCACTTTGAAAATTTGGTAGTTTACATAAGTGGACATGACCTTTCTTTTAAAATTATTTTTGGCCTTGCGGTGTTGCCGCTTCTACTGAAAAGTATTAGCACCTATGATAATTTAAATGGAACACCCGGTATATTATATTTTTTTTAGAATCCCTGTTGGTTTGTTAATAAGTTTCGTTAACATATTCCTATGTCTATCTAGTATCGTTGTCGAGATAATAATTATTTTCTTCTTTTTTTCTCGGAAAACATGGTAGTCAATAAGGGCTGATATTTTTGAACTCATGACAGATAGGACACTAGAATTTGGTGGAGAGCTAGGTAATACCACGAGGCTATTCACTCGGTGTCCAAATCGTAGTTATATTTGTACAGGGTGTTTCAAAAATAAACATATTTTGATGGTTTGGAAAATTGATTAAAAGTACATTTTTTTAAATGGAACACCCTGTATTTTAACCGCGGTCCTAAAAGCTCTGTAAATTTCCTATCTTTCAATATATCATGTCCCTATACCTATCTCGAATAGTTTTTGACTTATTAGCATTTATTTGGACAATTTAACTATTACAGATAACATTCACGAGTTTTTAGGAAAATTTGAAAAGTAGCCTTTGGAAACTGTTGTTTTTAAATGGATGACACTTTTCTATTATTTATTCCGTTTCGTTGTCAGTTGGTTGCCGTACTTGAAAATTCTAATTTAAGGTTTTAAGAGAAATGGAAGAAAACAATAATTATTCAAATACAGTACTTATGAATTTATTTGTTTTACATGGTCAGTGTGATAAGATCATTAGTCGTACTTGTAGAAAATTCAATGAAATGTATCCAAATTTGCCATCAATGAACAATAAGAAATTTAGACAAATTTTAAACAATTAGTAAATTCTTAAATGCTTAAAATTACTTAATCATATTTAAGTTGTAGTGTACATAATAATATTTTTTTGACTTCTAACAAAATTACCAAGAAAAAAGTAAAAAACATTTAATTAGTTTTTAATAAATGTTCAAAACGTTGGCCGTTGACATCTAAGCATTTTAAAATTCGCTTGTTTACACCATGTCCAGTAGCAAGTCTAAGTTCACCAGCATCCAAATTTTGAAATGCCCGATTCACCCGATCTTCTAACTCTTCCCTTGAATTTACCGGTGTCTTGTAAATAATATTCTTGAGAGTGCCCCAAAGGTAAAAATCCAGAGGTGTTAAATCTGGGGACCTTGCAGGCCAATTCCAAGGTCCCAAACGCCTGAACCAACGATCTTCAAACATTCTCTGTATTTCCGCACTAACTTCGTCAGTGCAGTGAGCGGGAGCCCCGTCCAATTGGTACCAGCAGCTGCGATACTGGGCGAGAGGAAGGTTGTCCACGAAATTTTCGACAAATGTAGTTAAAATTTCTAAGTATTTTCTGGAAGTTAAATTTTCATCATATATCAAATATTGAATTTTGTTGTCCATCATTACACAAAAAACATTAAATCGAAAATTTTCTTGAAATCCAGTATCTCTCGTTACATGAGGATTTTCCTTCGCCCAATAATGAATATTTTTCCTATTAAAAATTCCTTCGCGAGAAAATTTTGATTCATCAGTCCAAATGATTTTCCTTAAAAATTGTGGATCTTCCTGAATATGAACTAACAAGTTTTCGCAAAATAAAACTCTTTGTGGACAGTCCTCAGGCTTAAGACATTGAACTTTGGTATACTTATAATCATGCATATTATGTTTAGCCAATATTTTTTGCACGCAGAAATAGGTTAAGCCCAAATCTTCTTTGGCACATCTTATTGAAGCCTGCGGATAGGCATGAAAATAAGCCAAAACGTTAATTTCGTTGTCCTCACTAGATGTTACAGGTCTGGGTAAATTTCTGGGAACTTTCAAGGAAGAACCAAAATTTTTGAAATTGCTTTGAATTCGTCTAAATTTCTTATTGTTCATTGATGGCAAATTTGGATACATTTCATTGAATTTTCTACAAGTACGACTAATGATCTTATCACACTGACCATGTAAAACAAATAAATTCATAAGTACTGTATTTGAATAATTATTGTTTTCTTCCATTTCTCTTAAAACCTTAAATTAGAATTTTCAAGTACGGCAACCAACTGACAACGAAACGGAATAAATAATAGAAAAGTGTCATCCATTTAAAAACAACAGTTTCCAAAGGCTACTTTTCAAATTTTCCTAAAAACTCGTGAATGTTATCTGTAATAGTTAAATTGTCCAAATAAATGCTAATAAGTCAAAAACTATTCGAGATAGGTATAGGGACATGATATATTGAAAGATAGGAAATTTACAGAGCTTTTAGGACCGCGGTTAAAATACAGGGTGTTCCATTTAAAAAAATGTACTTTTAATCATTTTTCCAAACCATCAAAATATGTTTATTTTTGAAACACCCTGTACAAATATAACTACGATTTGGACACCGAGTGAATAGCCTCGTGGTATTACCTAGCTCTCCACCAAATTCTAGTGTCCTATCTGTCATGAGTTCAAAAATATCAGCCCTTATTGACTACCATGTTTTCCGAGAAAAAAAGAAGAAAATAATTATTATCTCGACAACGATACTAGATAGACATAGGAATATGTTAACGAAACTTATTAACAAACCAACAGGGATTCTAAAAAAAATATAATATACCGGGTGTTCCATTTAAATTATCATAGGTGCTAATACTTTTCAGTAGAAGCGGCAACACCGCAAGGCCAAAAATAATTTTAAAAGAAAGGTCATGTCCACTTATGTAAACTACCAAATTTTCAAAGTGATCCGTTGACTAGTTCGCCAGAACTTCTAATAGGCCACTCACCATCAATCACCCTGTATATATAGACACGATTAATTTTTTCGGGACCATTAAAAAAAGACAAAACAAAATTTTTATCGAGGAAGGTGTGCTAACCCGTTTCCAATACGCCTTCTAGAGCCGATTTCCTAATTTTTTATAATATTTTAAATGACAAAAATTAAAAAAAAGACGCAACCGAGCACGGATTCGAACCAACACCTCTCGGCTAATGAGCGGATTCTTCACCTCTGGACTACGTGGCTGATGCTAGAAAATCGGTAAACTTGTTAACAAGTGCATCATTTACTTAAATATTTTTGAGGTTATGTCTATTTACGATGCGCCTGCATGGGCGCCATGCAGATGTTAAAGGGGAGCCTTTGGTCGCTAGCCGATTTATAATTTTATTGGCAAACAAACCCAAACAATTTTCTGAACGTGCTGTGTAAAACTGAATAATGTTTTTTTTTTTTTTGGACAAATGCAGTAATGAAATAATTTTGGTTATAATTTTAAAATACGGTGTAGTTCTGCTCAGTCAGTATTTTGCGTTTTGATTTTTAACCTTTCTTTTTAGCAGAAAGTTTAAGCTAGTAGAAATAATTCTCATCTCATTCAAGACATAATATAAGTTAAGTCATAATTCGTTTTGTTGCTCGTTCTTGTTATAATAGGTACAATTTCGACCGATTTCACGAGTGGTCCATTTTTTCCCATATTAAATTAAAAAAATTGCTATTAAATAAAATTACCTACATATTTTTGGTAATATGCGTCTGTGGAATTAAAAATACCTCGGATTATTTAAAACTAATAAAAAAATGAGATGTCAAGATAGTATTTAAGTTTAGCAATGTCCCGGCTGGATCATTTGTTTTTTCTTTATAACATTAGAGCTTATGACGTCAGACTCTTTAGAAACGTCGTGTCGGATACGGGTTTGGTTTAGGGTATTTTTTAAAATAAAAAAAAGTGCGCGATTTGAGGGAAAAAAGTATTAGGTATGTCTGTAGACTACCCCAGGAGTCACTCATTGGAATATATGCAGTGAATTTCATAACACCCTGTATACTACCTTTTTGCATTCAGTGTCTAGGAAAATATCTTCCGATGAAGATGATGTGTTTTTGTTGTGGTGGGCAAACCGCCGCTGATACCGATAAAAGTCATATTAAGAAAAAAAGGCGATTTTGGGTGCATCCTAGCATAGACTAAATAATAGACGAACACTGGCGTGTATCGAAAATGGGCCAAAAAGCGGGTCTCCCTGGATACATTTTGGGGCTTTACTGGTTAGGGATTTGTTTGTCGACCATTATATTTATATGTATATAGATGTACTATATAGATATATGATGGTGAACAAACTAATTCATAAACCAAAAACCAGTAAACCCACCCTAAGGGTGACCCGCTTTCGGTCCCATTTCGGTGTATTCGAGAATTTGTCTATATTCTTTATAGCCTCTGATCCTAGTAATCAAATAAACTCCTGATAGGTTTAAAGAGTTATACATAATGAACCAGGAAAACTTCTACCATTTACTTGTTTTGGTTAGGCCTTTAATTGAGAAGTCTCAACAAACAGTGTACGTTGTGTTTCATGATATTATTTGTATATGAAACAATTTCTGGTCTCCTGTTTCAGAAACGCCAGTCTGCATCGTATCATATAGATACAGGGGTTATTCGATGAGAAAAACTCTAATGCGACGAGATTCACGAAAAGTTTAAAGAGTTATATAAAATAAACCAGGAAAACGTTTACCATTTACTTGTTTTGGTTGGCCTTTAATTGAAAATTTAAGGAACAAGTCTCAACAAACGGAGCACGTTGTATTTCATGATAGTATTTGTATATGAAACAATTTCTGGTCTCCTGTTTCAGAAACGGCAGTCTGCATCGTATCATATATGTAGATACAGGGGTTAATCGATGTGAAACAACTTTCATGCGATGAAATCCACGAAATTAATTTCTCTAGGGTGTCATCCGCCTAATCTTACCCGTCCAAAAGTTACTTGTTGTACATCAGTAATGTGATAAAAGTGTTACAGTTTTTAAAAATACATGTTTTTATCTAACTAATACTTTGCTATTTGCCTTGTAAAAAGATATAAAAAAGCTTATCATGTTTAATGATAAATGATGTTAATGAAATAAAACAGGTGACGATGGAGACATTATAAAGGTAATTTCAACTAATTTCGTTGCATAACGGGAACCGTGAACATAGTATAAAATTGCGGTATACATTAAATTAATAATCCTAACATTAAAATGGCAGCCAATCTCCCCTATAACGTTCAGGTTAATCAGAATTTACGCAACAACAGAACTTAAATGGTATCTCTGATTTAATTACATTTGAAGGTCAACAGTGTACACGTTCATTATGTCTGCTGTCTGCATCCATTTATATAGTACAGAGAGATATTAATTATTTATTAGATAAATGACTTTAGTTATTTGTCTACTTTGGTCTTTATTTAGTCGATGCCCTTTGCTCCCTGTATTTATGTAAGTCGTCATCCTTGTCGTTTCTAGCCACTTCTAGCAGCTCTTATCAGCGTGGAATCGATTTGCTTTGTCGTGTACGCCTGCCCAGTGTACCTTTTATACTTGGTTCATTTAAGTTAAACCACGTACTGTGCTATCGGTAGGCATCATATTAAAATATAATTTACGAATTTTAAACAGTATAAGTACGACTACCGGTTTTCATTTTATTATCAAGTCTGTAGCATTGCGTTAGGTGAATTTCCTTTGTCTCGATCAGCTGTCATTTGACATACAGTGCCACTGAAACAACCCCCGCCTTTGTGTCGCGACGTATTTAGATCGATCGGTTTGTCGTGTGTAGCTGCGAAAAAATAATGGCGGACGAATTAAAGAGGGTGGCCAATGAAGTTGTGGACGAAGTTATAAACGGAGTAGGCTCAGAAATAAACAGAGCTGCTTGTGATTTTAAGGGTAAAGGCAGTCAGGATAAGTCGAAACAGAGGTCTTTATTGTGCGTCATGTTTTGTCCAAGTAGGTATTTTAATTTATTTACCCCTATTTTAATAGCAGCGTGTAGTTTTATGAGTCATTTATTCATTATTTCATTCATGTCATTGTGATAGCCAAGAAATGTATGCACTCACCGTCACGTCGATTTGAATCCTCCTTGTTATGTTTATGTATGTAGATACTCGCTACTGAATAGAGCAGGCTGAGCAGGGGCAGGTGCTAATTATGCAGGTGGATGCATTTTTGTCAGTTCATTATATTATTTATTTATTTATCCTAGACAAAATATAATTTAAAATAATGTGTGTTTGTACTGGTTTTAAATAAGACAAATTTTTGCATTAAATTCGTGGTTGAAAAAACGGTCTTCTTATAAAGAAAAGCCCAGTGGGATTTTTTGGGTATTATATGTGGGTATTTTTTTGGGTTCTATGAGTTTTTACAGGACTAAAAATTTATAATTAAGATTAGAAAGATTAAAGTTATATGTTTCATTATGTAGTTTTTAACAAATAAAAATTTTGTGGGTTTACATCAGCCACTAATGTACTGATCGATGCTAATATAAATTGTCTTTGTAAACAGATTATGTAATAAAAAAAAGTGATATTAACTTTGTGGTGCTATTACATTTTTACACTTTGTCGTATTGCGCCACTTTTTATTGTCCAACCTTCTAGGATGGAGACTCGCACTACTTACTACTTTTATATCGACGACGGTTTTAAATTGAAGGTTCTTTAAAACTTCGGCGACTTGAAAATGGGTTGAAAATAAGGAATATGCACATATTTTTTTTATTGCATAAATCGTTTAAGGAAGTCATTACAAACCGAAAAAAATTATTTTGAAAACAATTACTATGATAATTTAGCTACAAAAAATGTTTGCTTTTCGATATAATTTATAACAATTTAAAAAGCAGATATTTGTCGTCAATGAAAGATGACGTCAGGAGATCAGCAAATATCTACATGTTAACGTAAAGCTTAACCTAAAGTCGAACAGATTTGTTTTTTTCGGAAACAGTCAGAAGGGGAGCAATCGAATTTTTTGGGCTGATAGGGGAATAGTTGAACTAGCTTCAGTAGAAAATTCAGTTATACAGGGTATTTCGTTTCGGAGCTATTAAACGTCAAAGTCGAAATTTCCGCGATTTGCGTTGAAATCGGATACAGGTCGCAAAAGTGAATTAAATCGATGTAAATTTTCGGAGGTTGTAGAGGACCCGGAGCTTCAGAATTCTATTGAAACTGGTGAGGATCAGAAAATGGCAAGTAATTCTTTTGAATTTTTTAGATCGGAAAATGCTATTTGCAGACCCCTCTTTGGGGTCTTGAAAACAAAACGTCGGATCGAAAAACGGATTCATAAGTGAAACTTTAAAATCTCAAATACTTTTTTTGCAATACATTTACCTAAACTTAAAATCACAGGAAAATAGAAATATTTGGGAAAAACGAAATTTAGATTTTTGACCCAAATATTTCACAATTTTTACTTTTTTGTGGGGTCAAAATGGTTCAAATTGAAATCCCATATACGTCATATGAAAGAGCTCGTCGAAACACATGATATCCATATTTTTTAGTTTCTTCATTCGCTATAGGAAGGGGGCAATCGCCGATTAAATTTCGATTTTTAAAATTTTTGTGCCCTCGATATCGGTACATTTGAATCACTGTATTTTTTCCGATGTAATTTTTTCCCAATTTTTCAACACTGTCTTATAAAGGGATAATCACATTTTAAAATGAATACCGAATGGCTCATCCAGGACCGTATTTAAGGGGTAAAAACCGGATTTTCTTGATTTTTTCCGACAAATTCTATTTTTAACAGACATTATTCCACACTATTTTCTTTATTTAGTGATTCTTTTTGGGATTATTTTATCCTTTAATTATCTAAGAATACCTTCCACTTTTTTAAATCACTTATTTTTTAGTTAGAGTTATAAATACTTAAATAGGTTTATTTGCATCGGCGACATGCAAAATTTGAAAATATTTCAATTTTCGAAGATTGCCATGAAAACAAAGAATTGCAGTTTATTAACTCGACCTTATTAAGATATGATGTCAGTTTTTGTTGCAACATTGAAAGGTTCCTGGACCGATTTCGGCTTGAAATATACATGAATACGATTTTAGGAATCTTCTACTTTAAGTGCAGGGATATTTCATTGGATGAGTTACGCATTAAATGCCATTTTTATTGATTTTTCCAAGACTCTACAACACTGAAATTCGCCATGCACTCATGATGAGTCATAAGTTTACTTTTGACGACACAGCCAATGGGATCACGTTTTACAAGTTTCGAAATTCGCGGGAAAATTTGCAGTATAAAATCCTTTTTTTTTGTTAATAAACACCAAAATAAATGGAAAACAGCAACCGCCATAAACATTTAATTTATGTAGAGAATATAAAAAATATTTCAGAATTATTTGGGTTATCATATTCCCTATTGGGTTCAATCCCATTTCAGGCCAGTAAAATGCTCATGAGCGTTGCGTGACTTAACCTCAGTTTTTTAGATATTAAGTTGTGTTTTAGGACGGTGTTTGGTTAGGCATTTTGATTCTTTTATAACGGTTTTTCTTTAAAAGTATTAATAAAAAAAATTATAAATATTTTGCTCTTAATTAATTAGGTATCTCTGAATTGTCTGTCATATGCGTAGACTGAAGCGCGCTTATTTCACTTATTCTAAGCATATTTTAAAGCCGCTTGGGGGACGGTGTGTGAACGCTAATGCAAGTTCAAAAATAATTAAAATGACGGAATTCTGAAATCTGAAGTTTCATTGGCATTTACATATCTCTATCCTAGAAGTGCTCCACTTTATCCGCCACTTTTGTAAAAAAATGTATTCGCTATTCTTCTAGTTAACCTTCAAGGAAGGTTTGTATTCTTTGTTGGTTTCTACTTAGTCTCTTTTTACGAACGGAATAACATTTTTTTATTAATACCTAAATACTGGTAAGTTCCTTCTGAGTAAATTAAATAAGTCGATTAGCTTTTTGAACGAAAAATGTAGTGCTAAATAATTGATTTTACAGAGTTCTTTCCAAGTTTTTTCTTATTTTGATGGCCTTGTTTAAAATAATTTTTTAAATAAACTTTTTCCCTTACATATTGTCCTATTTTTAAATTAAATATAAAGTTTAAAAATCCAAGTGGTTTTTATACACCTATACCTTTCCCAAGATCTTCAGTTAATCTTAGACTGGGGTTCCATTCCAAGAAAAAAACCTAGGTTTTCTCTTTCAAGCCAGAAAATACTTCTCTTCCAACTCATACACTCTCTATGTTTCCCAAATAATACCTAACCTAGAGTACTGCTCCCACATATGGGAGCGTCATCACCTTCAACACTTAACATCCTTGATTTTATCCAAAAGAGAGCCATTCGGCTTATCAATGACCTAGTCCTCACAAGAAAACTCCTTTCTCTCGCTCATCGCCGCGCTGTTGGGGATTTATCCCTTTTCTACCGGTACTTCCACGGATTGGGCTCTATAGAACTAGCCGGTATTATTCCTCCCTTGACTGTTCCTAACAGAACAAGTGACGCATTACGTATGCATCCCTTTACTGTCCAGCTGCAAAAGACTAGAACACACCACTTCTCTCTCGCTCATTCATACCTAGGGTATTCAGATTATGGAACAAACTGCCTGCAGATGTTTCCCCCTTCCCGTCCCATCCTCCAATCCTTTAAATCCCTTGTCAATAGACTACATTTCCCTTTTCTTCAGACGCCCACGGTACCTTAGTACTTAGGCTTGAAGTCTACCTGGGATGTCTTAGATAAAAAAAATTACCCTTGGGACAAGCTCTGAAATATTTTTATTAATCCCTCTCATCGTTAGCAAAAACTTTCCAGTGGACAGTTTATACCTTGTTGAGCGCTACTTTCATAAAAGAAGACGAGTGGGGGTAAAGATGACGTTACAAAATTACAATATCTTTGTCTTGGTTCAAATTTTAAACCGTTATAGAACGGTTCGTAACTGCGTTCTCGAATTTTTATCTCTTGGTTTTGAGTGAAATCAACTTGGAAATAAAGCCCATATTATTTAGTTAGGATAGAATGGACCAAAATTTTATTTTTGTTATATTTTGATTCAATTTTTGCATCAGTTGTGGCTGAAATAAAACATAAAACCGAACAGTTCTAAAACTGAACCAAAACAAAGCTAATTTGTGTGAATTTAACTTAAAATTATAAAAATAATTTTTTAAATGTTCTAACCATTGTACATGGACGAAACAATGTCATTAATGTTATAAAAAAACGTAGACAAAAAAATGCGACAAATCATTTTCATCCACTGATCCACTCATAACTTCTGATGTGTAAAAAGTGAGTAAAAATATTAAATTTTCTAGGATATTGTATCTTTAAACCTTAGATTCAAATATATCTCACGGAGTTCGACTTGGTTACAAATTAAAAATAAACCTCTCAGACGACCGCGACCTGCTTGTCACTCTTATCAGAGATACCCATGCATTAGCCTGTTTATTGGTAAAGAAAATATTGTTATCAATTATCATAATGACATTTAAAATAAAGTTTTTAAAGTAAATTTACGATCAAAAGATTCCTATATCGAACTAGATGAGTGGGCAAAAAATGGCTGCTATGACTAATTTGTTTTTATTACTTATATATTATTTTTAAATAATTTGTTTTATTAACAATAGTGCATTTCGGCATTTGTTTTTTTATGTTTTTTTTTATTTTTTCTTTACTATGGTCTTTCATACGCATTGTTTTTGTTGTCAAAACAAGTCTGAAATGTTAACATCCTCATTAGAAACGAGGGCGGACGTGTTTGGCCGTTTAGGAAAACTCGACCCCTAAGTTAACCCCTTAGGGGTTCCGAGTTAGCAGGGATATTTTTGGACAAAAATGTATATCACAAATCTAAGTCACTGAAATAAGAAGTATTAATTTCAGCATATAAATTCCTTTCCTCTACTAACAAAAATTGTTTTAAAAATAAACGGCCGAAACCGTGAAGTCTTACAATATAAGTACAGTCGCGGCCAAAATAAAGTTTAATTTTCCCTCTGAAAAAGAATTAAGTATGCCTAGGTAGTTCCTGGATGGGTTTCTGTTGGCTTCACAATTTAATATTTTTCTTTCTATAACTGTTTTTTTTTATTCTTTGATGTGTTCCTTATGGGTAACGTCTTTCGGTATTACTTCGTGCTTTAAATCATTACTTGTTCTGTTCGTACTATAGTGATGTAGTTCGTACTATAACCTCGCATTTGGGAAACAAATGTAAAATTACCAGCTCATTTCGGAGATAATATAAAAAATCATGATTAGCTCTTTTTTAATGACATCATCAAAACAATTTTTTAAAATAAGATATCAAAAATAGGAGTCTTGATGAGCTAATTTAAAATACACATATGTATTTCTTTATAACTATGTTATGTACAGGGTGTCTTATTTAAGGACACATGCTAATATCTCTGTTATTATGGATGGATTTGTTTAATTTTTGGTGTGTTGATGCACAGTCATCAGAAGGGGCACATTTCCACTGCATAAAATTCTCATTCTCATAGACGTGGGATTTTATAGGGGTTAAAAGAAAAGTATTTAAAGAGTAACCTTTGGGGCCAATTTCAAACTAATATTAGATATGGAGTTGCTACCTCCTAAAACCCCTAAATACGCAGCTTAACAGACAAACGTCAGAAGGTGGTTTAGTCGGAATTAATGTTAAATTGTGGATTTTACGCATTTTTAGCTGCAATATTGTGTTTTACAACCTTTTCTTTCATTACGTTAAACCATTTCTTAAAAACAACACATTGAATTTAAGGAAAATTAAAATTTCTAAAGAGTGTGACAAATAATCTAGAGCCAGCCCTGTTAAAAACACATTAAAATCTCGTGCACTTTTTGCTGTACTTATCCCTTTCTGTCCTTTCGTATTTGGGGGTTTTAAGAGGTGG
This sequence comes from Philopedon plagiatum, assembly GCA_963971165.1. Lineage (NCBI taxonomy): Eukaryota > Metazoa > Arthropoda > Insecta > Coleoptera > Curculionidae > Philopedon > Philopedon plagiatum. Next base: position 83,331,743 of record OZ020192.1, on the reverse strand, counting down.
CAAATCCTTATGTGGTAGTAGTTTTTAAATGAAAGTGGCCCTAAAGACACTTACTGTTAAAACCTAAAGGTATGGTTTCGCTGAATGCGTCTGGCGGCAGCGTCCGACGGTAACCTCCGGCGGTAACGACTGGCGGTCGCGTCTGTGTGTTTTTGCTAAAAGCGTTGGCATTTTGGCGCTTGTTTAGAAACGACAGTTAAGTGCAGTATCTCGTACAGTAGATGGATAAAAAAGAACTCGCTGCTGTACTCTTAATTAAAGATGACGAAGAAGAAGAGGAACTGGCTTTACAGAGAAAAAAGCGTCAAAAAGTTGATCCCATTTTTAAAGCAAGACGAGCATCAAAAAGGGCGGGATACCTTCTAACTTCTTTAATTAGTAATTCGTCTTCATTTGCAGTAAATTGTGGAGCCATGATGTAAAAAAAAAAGCAGTGAACACCGAAAAATGCGTTTACAGACTTAAAACAATTACCTAAACTGTACCGATCGCGCGACCGTCGGCGGCTAGACTGCTACTATGAGCAGTCGAGACAGGGACGCGCGCGTTCGGACGTCGGGCCGCGCGGCTCAGACGCATAAATGAAAATAGCGCCATATAAAATATAGTAAAGCAGTACGCTACCGCTAGCGGGTACCGCCGGACGCTACCGCCAGACGCACAAGTAAAAATATACCTTAAGCAAACCCGTTTAAAAATGTATGTCTAGGAGGTAGAAAACAGTGGTAATTTACGCCTTATGACTGTATTAACACATCAAAAATTAAATAAATCGATTCATAAATAAATAATCGAGGTATTAGCTTATGTCCACCTTAAGTGGAACACCCTGTATAAAGATAGAAATAATAGGAAGTATGTATGTGTAATTCCACGAAAAATAATATTAATTAAATCAGTTAACATTGGCGGAACCCACACATAATAATAATATAACGAGGTACACATTGGTGACTTTTTAATTAAATAGAATTTGAATTAAAATTATTTTCACTAATAAAGTGGGATCGTGAGCAAACTAGCTTACATAAACACTGGTAGATACTTCAGACAAACTAGGAGATAAACTCTGCTTTTAAAAAAATATTATTTTTCCTACGACTACCTATGAAAGTGAGAAAAAAAAACACGATTAACTTGGCGAGAAAGTGCCTTAAATCACACGCGTGTTGAAAAGTACTTTACAACACACGTGTTGAAAAGTACTTGTCAACATGACATTGAATTAGATGGTGCCAATTTCATTTGTTTTATTTTCAGCACACTTGAAAATATTAGTGTTGAAAGTGAGGGTTTTAAAAAACAGAAATTGAAGTTTTTTTGTAAATATTTTTGTGGTCGTAGGAAAAATATTGTACATTACTCGTGTGAAAGTAATTTTCGCACACTCGTGGGATTATCGCACTCGGCTATCGCCTCGTGCGACAACATTCCCACTCGTGTGAAAAATGTCACTTTCAACACTTGTTATGTAATATACTATTAAGTTAAAATAATTATGTAAATTATGTATTTTTTATATGCCAGTTGATACTTCTTTTTCAAATGCACTTCTTAGTCTCTAGCGTCTCTACTATTGCATCTTAGAAAAGCTTAGTATTAAAACAATTATGTACACCATTTAATACCAGAATTTACGCATCAGACTAATGTTTTCCTTAATTTTAAATTGTCTTTTAATCTCATCCTGCTTTCTTTTAACAACCGCTTTCTCTGATCCAATTAACCCCAGTAATTTCTTTTTCAGATACATGGTTTAATCCCGAAAGGTTAAATCCAAAAGGTAAGTTTGATTTCTAACCAAATTCCAAATAACGTTGTAAGATGTACCTAAACTATTTAAAAACTAATAATTCTGCTTAAGGTTAAAGTTGATTCTTACGAGATGTTTATATCTTGAAGTAAATGTTGGACAACGTAAGTAAATTATACATTGCAAAACAGTGCTTCCGGTCCTGTCTAAAGAAGTAGTTACGTTGAAATTTTATAACTTGCTTCTTTACGATGTAGACTACAATTACCGGAAAAAGAATTGCAACGGTATTTATCGTTAGCGATAAGGCTTGACTGATGCGAGAAAGTAAAGTGAGAACCAAATTACGAGTATACCAATGCGTTAAAAAAAAATTATTACATTTTGCTATATTTTAGTTTATAATTATGGTTCATACTATTTCTGGGCATAAAACAAAATTTTAAATACGGTTATTACAGAAATGCCAAGAAATATATTTGAAGATGTCACTGAGAACGTCCACTGATGAGGTGAGATTTTAAAAACTTACTATGAAATAAAAAATTCAATTTTCAATTTTAATATTTTTCATAGGATGTGGTTAAAATGTTATTTAACGACAACCTGTCTACAAAAAAATTCTTAAGGTTTCACGGGCTTCCCTGGTGAATCAATTATTTAAATTTCTCATAAGAATCACTCTTCTACTGGTCTGCTTTTAGTGCAGTCTAGGGCTTGCAATCCCGGAATCCCGAGATCCCGTTAAAAATTCAGTCCCGAAAATTCCCGGGATTGGGAACTTAAATCCCGGAATAAATAAATTATAAAATGTGTTTGAAAAAGTTAAACTCCCACATCATCGCAGTATTTTTCCTAAAAATAATGTTTAACCCGTGATATGGCAACCCTGGGAGATCTATTTAAGTACTTATGTAAAAGAATTCAAATTATTTTTGCTTCTTATACTTTTATTATGTGCCCTCTGCATAAACTTTGTTTTGTTTTTATTTTAAAATTACAATAAAATAAATAAATATAATTTACTTTTATTCATATGACAATTTTTCGGGATCAATCCTGGGATCCCAGGATTTTGTTTCTTCGATCCAGAAAATCCCGGGATTCAAATATACGTCCGGGATCGCAGGTCCTAGTGCGGACATACTCTAGAAGTTTAAATAATTCTAAACCTCTTAATGTGCCGTTCCACCAGAGGAACGTTTTAAAACGATGTAGTATTCAGCTATTTTCAACAAAAGAATTAAAACCAAACTCGTTACACCTTCTTTGTGAAAAATTTTAGCATGCTAGTACGTATTTTCAAAATGTGGTCCGGTGAAATTACGTTTTAAGTAGTTTATTTAGATAAATTTAAATCTAATGATTTAACTTTTGTTCAGCTTTTAACTGTAAAATAACGATAACAAGATGCACAAAAGGAATTTTAAAAAAAAATTGTGAAAATAAATTAAAAAATTAAACAAAATTATAGTGATTTTACGACCTTGGCCTACAATCCCTTGACGGATGTGTAGCATATAACATTTTATTTCATACTGATGTTAGTGATTTTTTTAATGATCCGCGGTTTAATTTTTCTAATTTAGTACAGATAACATGTAGGTTGGCATTACCTGTTTTTGCTGCATTGTAACGGTGCATGCACAAAATAAATTTATTTTGTGGTGCATGTATTTTGTTTGTTTAGCTATTTTATCAAAAGAGTCAGATAAGTTGCTTAGCAAACTTATCGGCTCCGATACTGTAATAACATACTTACCGGGCTAAAATTACTTGATGTAAACCAGGATTTTGCCTTACAGTACGAAATATAATTTTAAGCAAGATAAAACTGATCAAAGATATACAGACGTAAAAAAATACAAATAGTTTTGCTTCGAATTTTGCAAAAAAAGTTAATTACCAGATCATGTGTGGATACGACATGATAATAACGACGTTAGGGCGATTGTCACGAAAGTAAGTTATAGTCCGGTATAAAAAAATTTAAAATAATAGAAAAATGCATTTAATGACCGCAGTAAAACCTATACTCTTTTTTGTTATAATATAATAACCATTTAAATACAGCTTATTGAATTATTTCAATTTTTTCACGTTTGAATGCACAAGACTTATAAAAAATACAAATTATACAAACATAAGTAGTGTTTTTTAGCCGACACTTGCACAGGTGTTTACTTTACAGTGTGTATACCTAACTTTACTTGAAGGCAAATTTTTAAAGTACTCTGGTTTCATTCGAGCCCTCACAAAAGTTTTACTTACATAACAAAACTATCATTAATTTTTTTTTTCGTTTTTGCAGAAAGTCTAATAAAATATTGATATATTTAAATGAAACACTTTTATAATTTTAGATTGGTGATTTGATTCCATTTTGTAAGTTTAAGAATTTATTTTGAAATAGTGCCGAATACACATATTTATAAAGAAGAAATAATATTTTAAATCAATTAAAGAAATATCGAGTGAGGCTTATTTTTAAGAAAAATTAATTGTTCTTGCACCTACTTCCCCCCATTATAAAAAGTAAATTATTATCTTTACAATGGAAGAGCACAGTAACTACAAAGTTTAGTTTTTAGTTACTATTGAACCCCATTAAAACTCGGGACCTAACCCAAAGGAAAGACCGAACTAGGTTTGGCTTGACACTGACCATTAGTTTATATTATTAACCTAAAGCTTGTTCTTTTGTGTTACACGAAACTGCACTAACCTACACTTTTTTGATCTGTAAAAGACACCCATTAATCAACAGGGCTGGGCAGTAGTTAACTATTTTTTCTGTAAAAGTAGTTCTTTCTTACTACTTTTTTCACCTAGTAGCTATACTCGATTATTTTAAGTCTGCATACAATATTCGCAAACAGTAGTTTTAAAAGTAGTTAACTACTCAGTATGTATTTTAACTACTTTTGTGTAATTTAACTACTTTAAAAATATTTAACTACTTCCCCATATTATAGGTATGTCATTAGTCATTACGTGTACGTCGACGCGTGCCAAAAATCTCGTTAGAACAAGTAAAATTTTTCGTTTGGCGTTTCCAGTCCAGTAAGCGATTAGCAAACCTAATATAGAATTTTCAGGATTTGAAAATTTTCTAAAAATCACAATTTATTACTTTTTTAAATACGTCCTACTTTTTAAATACCTCCTACTCCTTTACCTAATATGTTTTAGATTTGTATTTTTGTACCAAAAAGGAACTGTGTTAATAATAATAATTTATTTAATTAAGAGGACAATTATTAACTTTAAAATAAAGTTGAAATAATAAAAATTTTCAGCCAGATTCACTATCATCCAGCAGGTCTAAATTTTAAACCTATAGATTTAAGCCGTTCTTAAACCACCGACAGGTTTAAGAGTTAGTCCCTATTCACTAACATTTTGGCTTAAAGTGACAAATGAGCATCAACAGCACACTGATTATTTGAAAAATGTCGGAGAATTGACAGCTCGGAAGCAGATTTTGAAAATAAAAAAGGATATTTTGTACAAAATAAAGTACTTTCCGCCAAAATTTCTACACCAACATCCATTTTACTTTCGCTACTGTGATAATATCCCTAAAAAAATTGGATTTATTGCAAAAAAAATTTAAACCCATGGCCTAACTTTTAAACCTTATTCACAAAGATATTTAGACCTATGTGGTGGACTAAATTTAAAACTCCACTAAACCTGGTATTAAGCTCCTTAAACCTATGCATGGTTTAATTTCCTATTCACTAACAAAAAACAAATGAATTTGAACCTACAAGTGTCATATTTAGACCAAAATTTTAGTCCTATCCATTGTGCGGGTTTAAGAGATTTTAAAATCAATTTACTATTATCAGAAACATAATAAAAGTAAAAATTCCCAATAATATGTCTAATCCGGGGGTAAGTTTTAAGTTAGCCGCCTATTTACTCGCCCGATTTCCGTTTCCCGCTAAAAAGTTCCCAACCTCGACAATATTCACAATATAACCTAGCATTTTGCTTTTATTCTTGTGCGAACGAGAAGACCTTTGCCTTTTTAAACGATTTTTGCGTTATACCTATTTGTTTTTGACTCTCTGTGCGTTCTATAATGGCACATGCCAATGTTTCTTTACGATGAAGAAGAAGCAAATCATCAGGAAGAAAAAATCGTGGAAGGGGCCCCCAAAATATCGAAACAGGAAGACAGGAAGACGACGAATTCCAAGACAGTTCCGAGATCCCATTGACCCATTGTTAATACCTGACGATCAGCTGATAAGGTAAATTTAATAATACTTGGCTGCTTTGTTAGTAATTATTGTCCATTTTATTATATTAGATAGGTACTGATACTACCGGTTTCCCCGCAATACAATGTTGGAATTATGCGATTTAGTACAGTCCCGCATTGAACAGGGTAACCCGAAGATCATACGCTTTACCCGTTATAGTTCAAGTGCTCGCGTATTTGAAGTTTTTAGATAGTGGAACTTTCCAAAATGTTTTGGGAAGCTATACTATAAGGATTAGCCAAGCAAGTTGCAGCAGATCTATTTGTGCATTTTGCAGAATGATTGTGGAAGTTGCAGACAGATTTATTAGAAGCATTCATATCAAACCCAAGCAATACCAAAAAAAGGTAAATAAAAGTTCAAACATTGCTCAAAAAAGTAGATAATGTTAGCTGTAAAAACAACATACCTACATTGCTTGGCACACATACATACCTATCAGTGTTGAATCCAGACATTTTTTTCCGGGGGGAGAAACATTCTTATAGGGGGAGGGGAAACAAAATTAAAATTAATTAAATTAACTGTTCATGTGTAGTTTTGGTTTATTAGTAATTGAGTTAGTAAAACAATGTAGGTGAACTATGCTTTAAGCAAATCAATTTCTATGTTTTACAGACATTGCCCAGGGGGATTTCTCTTGTTCCGGGGGGGGGGGGGGGGGATCCCCCCGGGCTACTCCGTGAATTCAACACTGATACCTATACTTTTATTTTTTTTTAATATTTTTTTTGCCAATTTAAAAAAGAAAAGGGAAAATCTGAAAACCAATGTTTTACAAACAAAAAATTTATCAAATAATTGATTATTTTCCTAAATAAACTAATAGGTGAAGTAGTCTTTTATACCAATATACCTAGATAGAAAGCCTTTTGTAACACATTGTGTTTTACATATCATGTTAAGTTAACTCGTAAACCAGGCGCGGATTTAGGGGGATGGGGGCGCCTTGTACAAAAATGATTTTAATAGGAAATTTTATAAAAATAAATATTGTAACAAATATTAACCATCTATACATTATACAAAATATAAGCAAAATCAAACATTTGCCGTCTATGTAAGTAAGATCTTTGAAATAAATTTTACCACAAGAATATGAATAAAAGTTTATACTTAATACAAATATGTAATATGAAAAATGCTGGCCATTTTTGGCATTTTTGATGTTGCTATACAGGGTGTTACAAAAAGATGTTAAGAAATGTTAAGGACAGAATCTACATCTAAAAATATGAAATTAAGTTTATATAAACATGGATCCTCAAATGCTTCGTTTTCGAGATACAGGGTGTTTAATATTTTCACACCAAGTATTTCGAAGAGTTAGGAGAAATATGCGAAGACGATTTAGAGCAAGCATTGAGGCAAGGAGAAACTACTTCCAGCATCTACTATAAATGTAAATCAAAAAGCACTGTTTCCTGAACAAAAAATATTTAAAAAAAATTAATTTTCATTATTTGTTTTTATTGTAAGAAATAAATTAATTTTTATCTCGAAAACGGTGCGTCAGAACAAAAAAGTTTAAGAGACACTTTTCACGCAGAATTAATTGGGCTTAAAGAGAATGATTTCAATTTTGCAAAAAATCAGTGGCGTGCCATTTTTTTCGCTAAAAATAAAGACTTACCAGCACGCTACTGATGCACGTACTTTAGAAAAGAAATTTTTGCACATAAAGGTAATTACATACTAACTGGCGTGTACCAAAATTCATGTCAATATCTTAACGCATTTTCGACAAATTCAAAAGAAACATTTAAAAAAGAAAATATTAAACACCCTGAATCTCGAAAAGGAAGCGTTTGAGGATCCATGTTTATATAAACTTATTTTCATATTTTTAGATGTAGAATCTGCCCTTAAAATTTCTTAATATCTTTTTAAACCCTGTATAGATTGTGTCTGTAAACATTCCTTACACATCTCACTGCGATCTTATCTAAATTTGAGCCTGATCGGTTTAGCTTCTAAAGGAAACAAATAACCAATTTTTTTTTTCGAAAAACATCTTTTTAGAAAGTTTTTTTTTTGAAATTTTTACGAAATTTTTCGAAAATATTTTCTCGAAAACACACACATATGTAAGTACTTGGAAAGAACATTTTTCGAAAATCTCTTAACAGCTTTTCCAAAAGATGCTTTTTTAAAAACCGATCCATGAAATATTTTGAAAATATTTTCTCTAAAACACATATAAGTATTTCGCAAGTACAATTTTTCAAAAATTCCCGGAAATGTATTTTTTCGAAAACATTATTTCGAAAATTAAATTATGAACTCTCCTAGCTTGGAAAATGTTAATTAAAAGAGGACAAAAAAGTTCCTGAAAAACTGTTTTTGGTTTGATCAGGTTTCCTTAGATTTGGTACGCTAACTTTATAGCAAATTACTTTTTTAAAAAGCCGCTTCAAAAATTATTAAACTAAAATTGGTTTTCGAAAAAAATAAGTTTCGAAAAAGATGTTTTTTGAAAAAAATGTATTTTTGAAAAGTGCTTTAAAAAAAATTTGGACAATTGGTTTTCGAAAAATTGTGCTTTCGTAAATATATCCCTCCAAATGAGCAGAAGGCATAAATGAAAAAAATTCTAGAATATTTCATTGAAATAATTTGTCCAGCCGCGTAAGCTAAGATGACCAACTGTAGGTAGTGCTTTTTTTTCAAAACCATTTTTGTCGATGTCAAATTTTTTCGAAAACAGCTTTTTCGGAAATGGAAATGGAATAATTTTTTTTTCAAAAAATGAATTTCGAAAATACATTTCGCGAAAATAACTTTTTTTCAAAAATTTAATTATCAACTCTACTAGCTTGGAACTGCCGATGAAAAAAAGACAGAAAAATATCCTGAGGTCTATGTTTCCGCGGGTCTGCTGCATTATTTTTTTAAGCTAAATTAATTTTTCCAAAAAGCGTTTTTTAAATATGAATATTCGAAGTCTTTTTAGAAACAATATTTAAAAAATATACTTTCGAAAAAAATGTAGTTTCGAAAAGTGATTTTTAAAAAAATTCGAAAAGTTGGTTTCGGAAAAAAAAATTGGAAAACACCCCTAGTTTTCGAATAACTGTATCATCGAACAAGTTCTGTTTTCGAGAAAATATATTTTCGAAAACACGTGCTTTCAAAAAATGTGTTTTTGAAAATTTTTTATGTATCAGTCCAAGGGACAGAAAGCAAATATAAATAAAAAATTCGGTGAAGTTCGCTTGCACAATTAGTGTTCAATTCCATCATCCCCCCACTTAACCTGAACAAACCTCGGCCGCGCGATTTCCGCCCATCTGCGGCGCTACCCACCGCCGACGGCACCAACGCCGTATCACATCGGGTATGGGCGGAGCCAAATTAAAAATTCTGAAAAATGTGTAGGGACAAAAGTTGTTCCTTACACCGTGAGAAATATTTTTGTCGAAAAACTTTTTCTCTAAAAGCAATGGTTCTGCAGTTATAGGGAAATAAAGGCGGAAATGATCGCGCTAGAATTCAATCCTGATAATTTTCGCTCAATCTACAACTGATTCTCAATGTTCATAATTTGTTTAGATTTTTCTGAACCATCCTTTTGATGATAAGGGTGGGGGACAGCAATTTCTGAGCATTTTTCCCAAAAAAATGTTTAAAAAAATGCATTAAAAAATACATCATATATATTGTTGAATTTGTGCTTTAATAAGCTTCTATTTGACACCCTACACGATGCCCTTGAAATTTTTTTACATGACCCAATTTACCCCCCGAAATTAACCCCCAGAATCAAAATTCAACTTTTTATACTTCACATATATAATTGGGCCACCACACTCTATCTCTACGCTAAATTTCAAATTTTTACGTCGAATAGTTTCAGAGAAAATCGCCTGTGACAGACGGACGGATGGACACCGAAGTGTTTCCATTGTCTAAAAAATACATTTTCGGAAAGTGTCTTTTTGAAAGAAACTTTAAAAAAGGCATTTTCGAAAAAAATTTGTATACCCATTTCCGAAATATCATCTTTCGAAGGAGCTGTTTTTCGAAAAAATTAACGTAATTTAACATCAAAAAAGATGTTTGTTAAAAAAAACAGTACAGTTGGTCATCTTAGCTTACATGCGATAGGACAAACTTGTTTCATTAATACGAAATTGTAAATATTGTAGCATTTTTATGTTAAATATTTATGCCTTCTGCTCACTTGGGGGATATACCGAGCACTTACGAAAGTCCAATTTTTCTAAAATCAATTTTTCAAATTTTTTTAAAACACTTCAAAAATACATTTTTTTGGAAAACACAATTTTCGAACAAGTAACGTACCAAACCTAAGGAAACCTGATCAAATCCAAAAAAAAGTTTGTTTAGGTTTGTTCAAGATCTTTTATCGTATTTTTTTCATTAACATTTTACAAGCTACTAGAGGTTATAATTTAATTTTCTAAATACTATTTTCTGAAAAATATGTTTTCGGAAAATGTAACAGAACTATCTTTTTAAAATTATTTTTGAAAAATATACTTTCGAAATACGCGTTTTCGGGAAAATATTTTCAAAATATTTCATGAGTCATCATGAATCATTTCAAAAAAGCTGTCAGGACCGTTTTTAAGAAACGTTCAAAATATGTGTTTTCGAGAAAACATTTTTGAAAAATTTCGCTATTCCTCTTTCGAAAACCTGTTTTTCGAGAAAAATTACTTACAAAAGAGATGTTTTTTGAAAAAAAAAAACGATTCGGTTATTGTTTCCTTTTAAAGCCAAAACGATCCGGCGCAAATTTTGATAAGATCGCAGTGAGATGTGTAAGGAATGTTTTCAGAAACAATCTAAGAGCATGTAAATCAAAAATTCCCAAAAAGGCTTGCAGTTTCAGATTACAAATTATTAGAATTGACCTATTCATATTTTTGTGGTATAATTTATTTCAAAGACCTTACAAAGACGGCATATGTTTGTTTTTGTTTATAATATTTTGTAGAATATGTAGGAATAGTTAATGTTTATGATACAATATTCATTTTTATAAAATTCGCTATTGAAATCCTTTTTGTACAAGGCATTAGGGGGGGCACCCCCTGCGCCTCCCTAAATCCGCGCCTGTAAGAGTGGCGCTTTGTCCTTTCATATTACATAAAAACTAGGTACGCATTACAAACATAATTTTTTAAAAATTTTCACCATTTTTAAACGATAGAAACGTGATAGCCTATGAACTGTGTATTGTTGTTTCTACCTCATGTATTTTAGGTGGTTCCGTTCTCACGTTGAGCTATACTTTTTTTGAGTACAAATAAGTAATCTTTACTCTGTTCAAATGTCTGACACTGAAAAAATGCGACAACTGGTCATGATATTCATTAGCATAATACAGTAGACATATCAAAAGTATCTCTAAAATAAGTACAATAAAAGGGTTTTGTTTTTTTGTCAAGTTTTTTGAACAGACTATAGACTATATGTACATGTACCTACATACATACATTTATTTTATACATAGGTATATTTATGAAAAAATTTATTTAAAATTTTGTAGGCAGTAAATTTTCTACTTCAGCCTTGTGTTACACAACAAATATTGTTAGTTCTTACTAATTAATTAAAATTTACATTTTTTTTTTAGGATTTTACCGCATCGCTGAATTTTCCAACATAGTAGGCTGTATCGATGGAACACATATTCGAATTAAGAAACCACAGGTATGGCGATTCAATTATTATTAGGTATTAAAACATAGGGTCAATTTGCGCTTACAATTATTCAGGGGCGTATTGAAAGCACTATGTTTGGGGGGAGGGGGTAAGGGGAGAAAAATATCCAACTATGCGAAGATACACATCCAAAATTATCCTTTTTTATAAATTTTCTCCGAGCACAACTCTCGATTTTTTTTACAACTGGTAGAACTTTCTTTACGTTTGCTGGGATTAACCTGTCGACCTTTATGTGAATTTTCCCCAAACTCAGCTGCTAACGTTTTTTGGTATGAAGTCCTAATAGCTAACTCGTACTCTAATTAGCTAACTCGAGCGTATACGGGAGGAGAGGCTCCCGCCCCCCATCAGTAAGCCTCTGTAATTATTCTTCTAGAGTACTGACAGAAAATTGTAAAAACAACATAGTTGTGGATATTGTCTTTTCATAAACTGATACTTAATTATTTAAAATAAGGCATCCTTAAAGCAGAAGGTTTATTTCTATTAGTTTTAGTTTTTGTTACCATTTTACTTAAGGTCAAGCAAGTTCAAAAAATCCTTCTATCGCTTGACAACAAAAAGTCCTCCATTCTGGATGGCATACCAGCAATAGTTCCAAAAAATGCGCTCCAGAACTTACACCCATCTTAACTCGTCTTTTCCAGATCTCTTATGACAAGAGTATCTTTCCAGATAGCTGAAAGACTGCTCGTGTGCAGCCTGCTCCGAAGAAAGGTTCCAAGTCCCTTCTATCCAATTATAGACCTATTTTTTTTCTTTCTGTTGTCAGCAAAGTTATGGAGAAAACGATCAACTTGCAAATTCTAAAATATCTAGAAAAACACAAAATGATCCATGACAGACAGTACGGATTTTGTCACCAAATGTCCACACTGATCTCCTTAGCTTTGTCACACATAACTGGAACAGGTTTCTCGAATTTCATGGCGAATCTCAGATTATTGCTCTTGATATTTCCAAGGCCTTTGACCAAGTATGGCATGCCGCACTCCTTAACAACCTACCTTCTTATGGTCTTCCTTATAAACCATGTACCTGGGTCGGTAGCTTGCTCTCTAATCGGCGCATGCCTCTCGTGGTTGACGGTCATTCATCTAACTTCCGTTCCGTCAATGCTGGCGTCCCCCAAGGTTCAGTCCTGGCACCAACCCCATTTCTTCACATTAATGACCTGCTCTTTTCAACTACCAATCCCATCCACAGTTATGCTGACGATAGTACTCTTCACTCCAATATTAATTTTTCCAGACAAGTGTCGAATCAAGAGTTCGATAATAGACGCAGATCCATGCACCTATCCCTTTCCCTTAATCTTAGACTGGGGTGCCAAGAACCTTGTTTAGTTCAACGCCTCCAAAACCCAGTCTTGTTCCTTGTCACGCAAAAAATCTGGCACTGCTTACCCCATCCACATGAATGGCCAAGCCCTACAGAACAATGAAACATTCGATCTTGTTGGCGTCACTTTGGAACATGATCTCAGCTGGCACAAACACATTACTTCAGTAGCCACATCGGCAGCTAAAAAGCTTTGTTTTCCCTTTCGAGCCAGAAAATACTTCTCCCCTTCCAACTTATTATACACTCTCTATGTTCCCCAAATAAGACCTAACCTAGAATACTATTCCCACATATGGGGAGGCGGCATTACCTTCGACACATAACATCCTTGATTCTATCGAAAAGAGAGCCCTTCGTCTCATTAATGACCCAGTCCTCACACGAAAACTCCCTTCTCTCGCTCATCGAAGCACTGTTGGTGATTTATCTCTTTTCTACCGGTACTTCCACGGATTTTTCTCTGAAGAACTGGCCGGTATTATTCCCCCCTTGACTGTTCCTAACAGAACAACAAGAGGCGCGTTACGTATGCATCCCTTTACTGTCCAGCTACAAAAGCCTAGAACAGACCACTTCTTTCGCTTATTCATAGCTAGGGTCTCCAGATTATGGAACTAATTGCCGTCCCTTCCCGTCCCAACCTCCAATCGTTTAAATCCCGTATCAGTAGACTACATTTCCCTTCTCTTCAGACGGCCACTGTACGTTAGTACGTAGGCTTGAAGTCTACGTGGGATGTCTTAGATAAAAAAAAAATATTGTCATAGGAGACTGTACAATTTTGGATATAACTCGCTGTTCTAATTTTTTGCTTTATGAATTTAGGCACACAATATGTATTATATAAAATTATGCAATCTTAGGTAGATCCAGACAACTACATGAATAGAAAAGGATTTTACAGCCTCAACGTATAAGTCGTGTGTGATTCAGATTTAGAGTTTACTAAGTCTGTGTAAGGCCAGGAGGTAGTCATGATGGCTTTATTTGCGAAAATAGTCGACTCAACCCTACTTTGGAACAGTGCAATGGAATGGTAATGGATAGTTGTTTGGTGAGCACTGCTTATTTTTATTATTTTTGAAAGCTAAAATAAGTAACATAGGATTATGATACCTTATAAAATTTGGTATTGTAGTACGTCTAATTTATTCCTTTAACGTTTTGCCAACTCAAGGATGATAGTCGGCAGAAGTTCAGGAAAGTGTGTTTTTCATTTATCACTTTTTAATTGACATTATACAGGTTCACAGATCTAAGAAGCTTGTGACTTTCGCAGATAATATCAGCTGTTTTTTAAACATCTGTAGAGCGTTGGTAACGTCCTTTAGTGTCAAATTATCCAAGTGCCAGCCAGCAATGTTACCAGCAAGGACAATGATGCCTTTATAATTTGGAAGAATAAAATGGCATACAAATTATTTTGCTGGTAACTTTGCCAGCACTTTCAAACTTTTACCCTTATTGTTGCATGATAACATAGTTTATTATTAGTAATGTAATAATAACTATGCATTTTTCTGTTTTAGGTAAACACCGGAAGAAAGAACAAATAAGGGCTTGGAGTTTAGATTGTGCAAGCTAATATTTTTATATTGATTACAGTATTGAGATAAGGTTATTGTAAATTGTTATGAACATGGTTTTCAGTGGTTTTCCACGTACACTTTTCTTAAAACTGGATATTGTATAATTCACAGGAGCCAAGGGCGGTCCTGGACTAAAATTCTGGGGGGGGGGGCTAATTTTTGTTAACCAACTAAAATATTTACAGACTGCTTTGTTTGCGGCCCGTATCATGCCAGGGGAAGCCCAGGTTCTAGGGGGGTAATCAACCAAGCCACCCTCCCCCTTGGGACCGCCCTTGACAAGAGCAGTCTTGAGCAAGTCTAATGTACAAAATGCCAGATATAATCTTAAGGTCAAACAAGTTCAAAAAATTCTTCTATCTCTTGACACCAAAAAGTCCTCCGGTCTGGATGGCATACCTACAATTGTCCTAAAAAAATGCGCTCCAGAACTTGCACCCATCTTAACTC
This sequence comes from Philopedon plagiatum, assembly GCA_963971165.1. NCBI lineage: Eukaryota > Metazoa > Arthropoda > Insecta > Coleoptera > Curculionidae > Philopedon > Philopedon plagiatum. The sequence continues at coordinate 83,316,636 of OZ020192.1, read as the reverse complement.
GTCTTTTTCAGATCCCTTATGATAAGGGTATCTTCCCAGATAGCTGGAAGACTGCTCGTGTGCAGCCTGTCGTGAAGAAATGTTCCAAGTCCCTTCCATCCAATTATAGATCTATCTCTCTTCTCTCCGTTGTCAGCAAAGTTATGAAGAAAGTAATCAACTTGCAAATATTAAAATACCTAGAAAAACACAAAATCATTCATGACAGCTGATCTTAGCTTTGTCATACATATTCATACATAACTGGAACAAGTCTCTCAAATTCTATGGCGAATCTCAGATTGTTGCTCTTGATATTTCCCAGGCCTTTGACCAAGTATGGCATGCTGCACTCCTCAACAAACTACCTTCTTACGGTCATCCTAGCAAACTATGTACCTGGGTCGGCAGCTGTCTCTCTAATCGGCGCATATCTGTTGTGGTTGACGGTAACTCGTCTAACTTCCATCCTGTCAATGATGGGGTTCCCCAAGGTTCAGTCCTGGCACCAACCCTATTTATTCTTCACATTAATGACCTGCTCTCTTCAACTACCAATCCCATCCACAGTTATGCTGACGATAGTACTCTTCACTCCAATATTCATTTTTCCAGACAAGTTTCGAATCAGGAGTTGGATAATAGACGCAGATCTATGTACCTATCGATTTCCCAAGATCTTCAATTAATCTTAGACTGGGGGGCTAAAAACCTTGTTCAGTTCAACGCCTCCAAAACCCAGTCTTGCTCCTTGTCACGCAAAAAATCTGGCACCACTTACCCCATCCACATGAATGACCAAGCCCTACAAAACAATGAAACATTCGATCTTGTTGGCGTCGCTTTCGAACATGATCTCAGCTGGCACAAACACATTACTTCAGTAGCCACATCGGCAGCTAAAAAGCTTGGTTTTCTCTTTCGAGCCAGAAAATACTTCTCCCCTTCCAACTTATACACACTCTATGTTTCCCAAATAAGACCTAACCTAGAGTACTGCTCCCACTTCTGGGGAGCGGCACCACCTTCGACACTTAACATCCTTGATTCTATCCAAAAGAGAGCCATTCGACTTATCAATGACCCAGCCCTCACGAGAAAACTCCCTTCTCTCGCTCATCGCCGCGCTGCGCTGTTGGGGATTTATCCCTGTCCTACCGCTACTTCCACGGCTGAAGAACTAGCCGGTATTATTCCCCCCTTGACTGTTCCTAACAGAACAACAATAGGCGCTTTACGTATGCATCCCTTTACTGTCCAGCTACAAAAGCCTAGAACAGACCACTTCTCTCGCTTATTCATACCTAGGGTCTCCAGATTATGGAACAAATTGCCTGCAGATGTTTTCCCTTCCCGTCCCAACCTCCAATCCTTCAAATCCCGTGTCAATAGACTATATTTCCCTTCTCTTCAGACGCCCACGGTACGTTAGTACTTAGGCTTGAAGTCTACGGGGATGTCTTAGATAAAAAAGAAGCATTTTAAGGAGTAGTTACTAGATATTGCATGAAGCAATCAATAAAATTGTAAATTAGCTAACTAAATAGTTTAAATGGGACAACCTACTTATCATTGTCATCAAGGACTCTAAATCAAATTTATATTATGCTTTAATGAATACAAGCAACTGTATTTTTATCAGCTTTGTTATTTTTTATATAAACCAGTCACTGACAAATTTCCAAATGGCTGATAATTATATGAAACAAAATATAGGCACAGTTAGCTTCTTTTATCAAAGTTTTTTTTTTCATTGTAATAAAGAGACTTGTATAGCTTTTACTTTTGTAAAGTTTACTCACACTTATTTATCATTTTTAAAAACCATTGAAGCTTTTTATTTTTAACAAACAAAATAAAACAAAAATGATGTATACGATTTATTGAATATGGCAATGAATGAAGGACAAATTATTGCTAAAATGAAATAATTCGCATTAAACAAATATTATACTTTGAAATTGTAGTCATATGAATGAGGAAGAAGAAATAATAATTTAACTAAAATACACTTATCAAAATAATTGTTCCCCAGAATCACACTTGTTAAATTTCCGGGGGGGGGGGGGGGGGGTATGAACCCCCTTGATTGTGCCCCTGGAGAACAGCCACTTGGGGTCCTAAATGTGGAGTGGGGTATTTGTTTTTCGCCAAAACAAAAAGCCTCAATTAACTTTTGATATGAAACATGCTGAAAGCAAAACAAATTCGGCGAGGGACATCTTAAACGTTTTAGCTACCTGTGTAATTACAGAAGCTCTGCAAGTCAACGTGCAGACGCGTTAGTTATTCCATTTATTTAGAATTACTATGGTGTCATCTAACCTTGCACCTGAAAGTTAACTTGCACAGTTTCTGTAAGTCTGACTTGTGGATTGTACCTTATTGCTACATACAAATAAGGCCTACTTTTCCTAGGAACTTATATAAACCTAACGCACAAGTCTATATAAATATGGTCGCTATGGGAGCTATAGTGAGTAAAAAATGTAGGTAAGTTACAGTGGCGTGCCGTGCCTTTAGATGCGGAGGAGGCACAATGATTTGGAGGCGCCAAATAATTCTCCTCTTATTGGAGAGTATGTGGTCATAGTAGGCATTGAATCTCCGTGGGGGCGCGAGGGCGCCGTTACGAGGGCGGGGGGATGGGCTTCCCCCCTAGCCCCTTGGACGGCACACCATTGAGTAAGTACATACATATGAACGAATTATGTTTTGGTTTTACTTCCTTCTAAGCAAGAAAAATTAATCTAATCGTGGAAAAAATCGCTTCTCGAGATTTTTTCAGATTCCGTTTTAGGCCACTAAAGTACGAAACACTGGCTTTTTTTGATTTTTGTCGGACTAGCTGTCTGCTATTTAAATGGTTTAGGTAGATTAAAGTTTAATATAGTTCAAAAGCTGATAAACTTTGGGTCAAACATGCGAGTGAGCACCATAAAAACAATTGTTATCTAATTTTGCTTTATATCAAGAATAAAGCTCAATAGTATTTTTGGTCCCTTATACAGCGTGGATCAAGAAGTTGGCACCTAATGGAATTTATTTTTTTTAGAATTAAAAGTTATCTTCAAATATCAATTCATGTCGTAACCTAAGAAAAATAATTCTTTTATATTTTTCCTTCCTAGATTCCTTAAATTTCGACAAAACTGAAATTGAGTAGTGTACTGTTGGGAAAACAAACTTAAATCTCTCTACTTTTTAAAAACTTCTTATTTGTTCTTATTCGAAAATAGCCTTTCTTGTTGCAAGGACAATTATTATTAAAGTGTACGAAGGATAATTATCGTTTTTTTCAATACTTTGATACCTTCACAAACGAAAAAAATATATTTTTGTTTTGGGTAGATTTTAATAATTGCCCTTGTAACATAAAAACATTTTTGAATAAAAAAATCACTTTTAAAAAAAAGTTGGTAACACTACACACAATTAAAGTCCACCTGTTCTATTTAATTATGACGCAATTTAAGGAGACCCTTTTTAAAGAATCCAAGAATATGTGGGATACTGACAAAAATTGTTTTTGAAATAAAAGACATAATTGCATATTTGAGCAGCTTTTAATTCTAGACAACTTTTCTAATATCATTTTTCCATATTTTTAAAAATAACGGTTTTTTAATATTGGCCGATTTAAGAAAAAATCAGGTCTTTTGTACTAAAAGAAACATAGAATATTAAAATACTGTGGACCCTCCTTTGCGATACAACTTGTATACTACTCGGATTTACCATGCCATGCCACGTTCTTAGGAATAGGAACCCATATGCAGTGTCAGTGTGAGCAACAAAACGGAGGCTCAGAATTTTTCCATTTACTCGTAAATTATAATACGGAAAAGAGTACTTTTTGTAACTGAAAATTACGAATCCTTAGTCCTTACATCGGCAAAATTGTCATAGTTATGCAGGGCATATTTGTAGGATACCCCTTTAACATCCTTGTTTCTAATTTTTTTTACATTAAAAGGATGGTTGTTTTTACAATGCATTCTGTAAGATATAATCAAACTTCCTATATTCATAATGATTAAAAATTATAAGGGGAGTTCCTTCCTTATTTATATTTTATATTGACTGTTACTCCTTGCTTCGCCGCGTATAATGGTAATGAATAAGGAATCTTCAGTAGCAACTACTTGTATTCATGATGCCCTGGATATGTTTTATTGAGACCAAATTATGATTTTCTTTTTTCCAAAAACATAAAGTTATGAGTCAGTTTAGAGGCCCTTGAAATCCACCGTATGATAAGAGAGTGGCACACTTTGTAAATAACTGCAACTTAATAAAAATTTCTTTTGTAAGTTCATCAAATAATTTTAAAGTTTCGGGGTACCAAATCCAGGCACATATTCTTGACAAACATCGTATCCTTTTTTTAGGGTAAAAAGTAACTTATTTTTTAATTCGACGTACCTATGAGCCATCTGCGTGCAAACTTTCATTTAAATGCGTTAAATGCTTTGAGCGTGAGAGAATAAACAAAAAAAACAACAAAATTTTTAAACAACTAAATATGAACCCACTGCACCTTTAAAAACTGTAGTTACATTAGCAAGATGCTAAAAATGGTTTTTTCAAATAGTATTATAGGGTAGCTTTTACCCTGGTACCGTTTCCAGTTTTGGATTTTCATATTCCAACGATGGTAAAAATTTTATTCAAATGTAGCTTCCAACACAAGAAGTATATAGTATTCAAGACATAACGGAAAATAATTTTATATATGTGTCATCAGAATTAGTCACATATAAAAACACCAAAGAGATATAATAATTATTATATTAAAAAATATAAAACGCGCCTCGTAAAACACGAGGGTTATAGAAAAGCAGATATAGACACCTGCTTCTGTAAATACAAATTTTTTTGGCCACGACTATACCTAACTTATACTAGTTATTACTTTCTACGAAATTAGATTTAATTTAGATGAAAAGTATAGGGTATGGAAAATAAATTATGTGCAATTTTGCTGCAGCTTAAAAACTACCATAAGAGTAGTTAAGAGGTTTAAATAAAATGCAGCCTGTTTTTTATAGCCATATGAAAAAACTTGTTTTATGACTAGAAGAGAGCTGGCTATGCTTTCTGGCGCGGCCGTTTGTCTTTCCTAAGTCTGCAGAATTTTTTTTATTAATTTCCAGCAATTGCAAATTCTGCTGGTAAACTGACATCCTAAAAAGATCTAAAGTTAATCCATTGACATATTTAATAAGTACAATAAAATACTCTGTGTAAGTTTGCGTTTCTTGTCCACGCTGAATTTTCTTCTCCAGGGTCCTCGATTTCTGAAGAGGATGGGGAAATAGAGGAGTCACTTCCGCTGGATGAGGAGTACGAAACTAAAATATTTTTAAAATTGTTTTGCATAATCTAATAATATAAATCTCCCGAAATTATACATTTTCACGTACAGACATACATATTTGGTATTTTTAAATTATTGCTTGTTGTTTATTTACCAATTGCATAGGCGTTGCTAGGTGGGGGCTTGGGGAGCTAAGCCCCCCCCCAATCTCGAATTAGCCCCCCCAAATCCATCTGGGTGGCCTAGCCGCCTATATATAAACCAGGGTGTTTCCGGACGCTAAATACAGAAAAAAGCATTGTTTAAGTATTTAAAGCTATTTATAGCATAGCAAGTATGTACATATTAATATAAAAATGGTACAAAGATTATTTTTACTTACGGAAAGATTCAGGAATAGCTTCAATGTTGGGAAATTCAACTTGTTTCCCCTCAGGAATTCCCCTCGGCCGAGGTTTTCCCAGTAATTTCTAATATTATATCGTCCTCGGGCTTAAGGTCGGGGGCATCAGAGGGCCCACCTTCAGTAACCTTGCAGCTCTTTCTTTTGGCAACCACTAGTAAATCTATTAAATGAATGTTCTATTAAACCATGGGGGTTATGCGAGTTTCACGAGCTTAACGTCTGGCATTAATTTTAAGCAAAATATTTAACGCCAAATTTGTTACTTTCCGAGGGCCTGTATATGCATAAAAACTGTTGATTTGTCTGGTAAGTATATAATTAAAGATAAACGATTTTAACATAAGTGCGCAAAGAATAAAAAATTTTCACTATATAATTTTGGCCAATTTTTATATAAATTCTTCTGAAACTTGTATGTATTTTTTTCAAATAGAATACCTTCATCCTTATTTTTTAATATTATAGTAATAAGAAAGTAAAATCTGTACTTACATCTTGATTTGGCACATAATTTGTGCCTTTTCCACTTGCACTTTATTTCCGCTAAGCTCCTTCTTTGGAAGCTCACGGAATTAATTGCCGTTTGGATTTCCCTGCAAGTATTTTCCCGCTTTAAAGGTGGGGTAGCAGGGGACAATTTCCCAGAAAGAACATTTTTTTATTTTCTTTACTAATATTTCTTCTTCCTTATTTGTAAAATTTCCCTTAAGCTTACGTTTATTGATGTCGCTCATGTTTTTAAGAAATCTTTACTGAAAGATATTTCAAAAACATAGTAGGTTGATGTTGGTGTTTTGCTATTCAAATGGTTTAAAGTTAGACTCGTCTTAAAACTAGTACTAAATTGTTAGTGAATCGGATTTAAATTTTAAACCTGTTGATGGTTTAAGGAAGGTCTAAGTTGACAAGGGTTTAATTTGACATATAGCTGCACCAATGCCTACTAGGCGATTCAAGATACTACTAAATGCAAATTTAACTTCTCAAAATTGAACATTGGATGAATGTAATGTGGATAGGAAGATACCTAAAATGAGTTATGGAAATGTAATTATTATTTTTCACCCATGTAAGACCATAGACTATGTACTTTATGAACATTAAATAATAGCAAATGGTTTAGTTAATATTCAATTTAATTCTTTACCACCGTTAATTGTTGTGTTTTAGTAAGATCCTTTTTACGGTTTTTGGTGTTATAAGCAAGTACAAAATGTTCTCTTGAAGGAGTAGAGGATCTAAACTACACATGTTTCCACTGTTATTACCACCAGGATGTATTAAATCAAAAGAAATCCACTGAAGTTTTTTCCAAGTAGACAAGAAATATATATGTTAATTTTACATGTGGAAATCTGTAACTTAAATAATAAATATGCAAGATTGAAATGAATTGTTTCTTTCAATGTACACACTATGTAAACTGTCCCCAAAATTAGTTTTTTTGGTCTGACAAAGGTACTGTCTCTGAATGACATTGAATTGTCTTAAATTTCTATGGTAAGGAAAGATACAGAAGATAGGAATGTGTTTTATTACTACAAAAATGATCTTATCAATAAAAATCATAATATACTGGTGTATTTAATAAAAAATAGGTACAGCAATACTTTTTTTAATTTGCAATAACAGTTTTTTTTTACAATATAATATATTAAATAAAGCGCATAAAAATAACAAACAACATTAATACAAGCTAAACAGATTAATTATGTTTCTTCTTGTTTGTCCCAGGTTCTTGGTTTTTTCTCTTGTAGCAATTTAGCTAAAAAAGAAAACAATTAGAAAATACTTTTCCAGTTAAAAAATACAAATAAAAAAGCCTAAAAATTGGGTGTAATTTATACATAATTTAAATTATAAACATACTTAAAAGAGGTAGGTACCTAATCTTATCAAAAACAGAAATACCCAATTATTTTAATAGATTTTAAAACTGCCAAATTTTTTAAAACATGAACATTTGGCTCTAAAAATACTGAGTAGCACTATCTTTCGTTGCTATTAATTTTAAAAATATCGAAAAAATAGAACTTCCATTATAAAATATCTCTCATTTCAATAATTTTTACCTTTTTCACAGAAATCTGAACATCAGTAGCTGCCTGAATATTTATCCTCGTGTTACTTATATGGACTTAGGCTTGTTAGGTAGCTACATAAGTGTAAAACATTTCCCATATTTCATTCATTATTTATCCATAAGTTCTAAAAGAAATATACGTTTTTAAGTAAAGAAACACGTATTCCATAATAATCATTGTATTTTAAAATATAAATATTACCTTATTAAATGCTGTACATCGGTCCTTTCAAAAAATGAATGGCTTGGAAATTTGTTTGCTATTGTGGGGCCCCTTACTTTCCAAACTTAGTCGATACCTTTCCCATTTTTAGTGATCTTTGTCTTCTTTGTGGAATAAAAACATTAACTGGTAAGGCATAATGCAGCCGAGTAAAATAAAACTCGAAAAGGTAAAAATTTCATCAAAATATTACCTTCCGTGCCATCTGGAAATCTGAGGTTATGTTGTTTATTGTATTTCTGTTCGTTTTACACCGCTTAGGGGCTTCCTCGCATGATTATCTTCTAGGCGGTAAATTCAAATGATATTTTCCATAAATTCTTGTAATAACTTAATAGCATAATTCTTTTTTAGTAGAAAACAGCGACTCGCATAATAAAAATAAATAATATTTACGTCCCTCTTTACTTGACATTTGTAGGTTTAAATTCACTTGTTTTATCGTCACCTGACAGGTTTAAATTTTAGTCCATTGCAGGGGTCTAAATCTTAGTGAATAGGGTTTAAGACTTAGACCATAGGTTTAAAATTTAAACCTATGGACTAAATGATAGTGAATCTGGCTGTTTATTTTCTTTTAAATTTTTTACTTGGTGTTCTAGGTTCAAGTCCTTTTTTTAATCTTTTTTGTAAGTACGGCTACGGCACTAGTTTTTTGAGCCACAACGGTAAATGTTTGGTTTGTACTTAAAAAAGTAGTTAGCAGTTATACTCCACTACTTTTTTCAAGTAGTTTGCCCAGCTCTGTTAATAAAAAATCAGTGCAGTTTCGTGCAACACAAAAGAACAAACTGTTCGACTGATGGACTAAATTCCAACGTTTTAAACTTAGCATTAGCTCTATGTTATAATAAGAATAGGTCTTGGATTAATATTAAACCTTAGATTTAACGTCGGCGCAACAGGCCCTAAATCATACACATATTGATATTTTACCGAATTTTATTTATAAAGTGTGTATTATTTATAGGCAAACCTATTCCGATATATTTAGTTGCAATAAATTAACATTATTTGCCTTACAACAAGCAGATTCCTCCTAGGATTTCTCTTTATACCTACTTGGACTGGGCAATGTTTATTAGGAAAATAATTCTGAAAGAAAATTTTTTTATGAAATTTTTTTTGTAGCAGCGTATATGGAGAAGGTTAGAATGAAACCCTAAATTTTTACTGTTGTGGCGAAAATATGTATATATTTGAATGGTGTGCCGGTTTTATAAACTTGATACCGTTTGCCGTCAATTTATCAAACTTTGGATGCATAATTATTATTCAAAAATATAAACAAGCCAGCTGCCTTTACTTTCAATCTTTTTATTTTTAAAGTTTGTTAACGCTTTATTTTGCATTGTCTGAAAAGGTTAAAATTCTTAGCGACTCTCGAGGTTACAAAATTAGATACCACTTATCCTTGAGCCGTACGTTTTTGTTCTAAATTTAAACTGAATAATTGGTAAGTTAAGAAACAATGCAGATATATCTTCTATGCACATAACAAAAAGTAATTTAATTGTATTTATAATAAATATGGTAAGTTGTGATCAAAACATTTTTTTAGGAATTATAAAATTTGGTTTTATTTCTTCTAACTTCCTTGCATCTATAAGTAATCAAAAAGCTAAAATATGAGAAATCTTTCTAATGCTCCAAAATTAAGGATATTTTAATTCTTTGTTTCCCGGGAAAATTAAAAAAACAAGTAATTGGAAATTTCCTTTTTTATTTTTCTTAAGACTAACGTTTTCAAGTTAGAGCGGCAATAAAGAAATTTAATTGTAAAAGTTGCACACCCTGTACAATCTATCAAAATTGCACTGAACCTACATACATATAATATGTGTAAATTACCTAAATATACAAAATAAATTATATATTTTTTTAGACAAATTGTTTGTCGACAAAATTTAATTTTCTCCACTCTGTATGCAGGAACCCAAAAGAACCCGTGTCAGAGCTAATTCGCAAGCTCGATACAAGCCTTAGCTACATACGAGTACATATGCAAAATATTACTTTTGTAAAACGTGTCGTTTTTGGTTTGTAACTCATTCCTTATAATGTACAGGGTTTTTCCATAATATAATGGGCCACCCATTTACAGACTTTATTTAACGAGATACAACAAAAAAGTTTATATGAAAGCGGTAGGTTTTTCAATGAAAATTTTTATTATGCTAATTAGAAAAATGAATGTCTGTCACACGACCAGTAAATTTGAAAAACAAAATTTTTTCAAATGGAACACCCCGTATGTTATGATATTTTTAAAATCTTCTTAACTTACTCTCTTCAAAAATATATAATATGTCTATATGTATTTGGATCAACGGTTTTCGAGTTATTTGACTGTAAATAGTTTCATCTAGTTAGCCATGCCTGGCAAACCAAAATAATAATATATGACGTGATATCGCACTGGCCATGGAAATCAAAACAAAGAAATTATATGACACTCAATCTTCATTTGCGTTTGACGTGAAAATGCTTTTCACCGAGGAAGAGAAGCTTCGTATAATTCAAATTTATTTTTCGAATGGAAATAATGCTTCAAAAGCGATGCGTCAATACAGAATTGCGTATCCAGGAAATCGAGTTCCATCCAGAAAAACAATAGCATATGTTGTAAAAAATCATGCCGATAGAAACTCTTCAGAGAAAAAAGAGAGTCGCTAAAGTAAATGCAGATGAAGATTTGGCAATTTTATTATATTTTGAAAGTAAATATTGTTATGTAAATGTAAGACGTATTCTAAAAATAAATATTTTTTAGAAAATCCTTATAGATCAATACCAGATGTTTCACGACTCACTGGTAAATCCTGGAAAAAGATCTATTTAACATTAAAAAAAATACGGCTATTATTCTTTTTAAAATCAGTCCAGTCCAACATTTGACACAAGGCAATATTATTCCTGTGGTCTGACGAAGCAACTTTTACGACAGCTGGCATTTTCAACCGAAAAAATAAACATTTCTGTGCAACCCAAAACCCACATAAAATAGAACCAATCAAAAAGCAGGGCCGTAAATCTTTACATGTCGTAGTGCGGTTTAATAAAAAACAAAATTATTGGTCCAATTATTTTTGAGGGAACTTTGACAGTACAACAATATTTAGATTTTTTGAGAAATGAAATAGAACGGCTGTTGGAGGAGCTTCCAGTCCTCCAATATAACCAGATTATTTGGCATCAAGATGGCGCACCGCCCCACAATATTCAAGCGGTAACGAATTATTTAAATAATCGGTACGATTTATGGATTGGGAGATATGGCCCCATTCAATGGCCAGCTAATAGCCCTGATCTCACACCACATGACAATTTTTTGTGGGGGTATTTAAAAGATAAAATTTATTATGATCGAACAAATAATTTGTTAGATTTGCGTCGAAAAATTGAACAAGAAATTTTTATTTTAAATAATGAAAACAGTTACTTTATCAGGAACGCAGTTCGTAAATTAATCGGATTATTTCAAGATTGCCGTAATAACGGAGGTTCTCATATAAATTAAGATATTCGTTATAACAAAATATTCATTACTATTTAATATAGATAATATGCCTTCTGTAAATTTTTGAAATATGTATAATGTAATAATATTAGAATTTCTTTGTTTTGATTTCCATGCCCAGTGCGATAACTCGTCATATATTATTATTTTGGTTGGCCAGGCATGACTAGCTAGATGAAACTATTTACAGTCAAATTGCTCGAAAACCGTTGATCCAAATATAGACATATTATATATTTTTGAAAAGAGTAAGTTAAGAAGATTTTAAAAGTATCATAACATACGGGGTGTTCCATTTGAAAAAATTATGAATTTCAAATTTACTGCTCATGTGACAGACATTCATTTTTCTAATTAGCATAATAAAAATTTTCATGGAAAAACCTACCGCTTTCATATAAACTTTTTTGTTGTATCTCTTAAATAAAGGCTGTAAACGGGTGGCCAATTATATGGAAAAACCCTGTGGATAATTAATAATTACGTATATTTGATCCGAAAGGTATCCACTGAATTACCAACATTACGTTAAAGCATAATCTAAACGCTGAATATTATTTCTGTCAACTGATTTTTAAATTTTCGAGCCAATAGATAACCCGATGGGAATGGGACACCACCATGGTCACTTTTTCACGTGCAAACGGCTTTAAGGTCGGTGTCTTGTAAAAAAGACAGATTATACATGTATGTGTTATAAAATAAATAATACAAATAAAATAATTCTATAAACAGCTTGTTTTTAAATATTTAAGTAATTTCGCTGTACAAGTTTTTTTGCCGATATCTCAAAATTACTTAATATGAATTTATCGGTTTTTGCATGTTTGCTCCACATGCACTTATCTGCAGCAGAAGAGGGATTAAACGAGATAAAATGCGTTTAATAGTGAATACGCGATACCGCCTTTATATTACCACCATATTTTACCGTTTTCACGGTGATACGGTACTGACGTTATTAACTAAGCACATACTTTCGGCTGCGATAAAACAAAAACAGTTTTTGAAAACTGTTGCCAGTGTTGCCTGTAGAGTCAAAATTTTGGTGATTCCTTAAGGAGGGACTATTAAAAGAAATCAACCAAAACTCTTTTAAGAAAAAATGCTTGATTTTCAGTTCTTGACTGGGCACGTACGAGACTGACATTTTACGATTAATTTGTTAAAAAAAAAGTTTAAAGTGTAAACAATAATCTACCTTAGGTATTTTTATACGTTCTAGTGTCCAAACTAACACTTTAAAATTTTTGTTTATAATTTATTTTAATTTTTTTTAAGCAAACGATGGATGAATCATTTTTGAGGAAGTCACTATTCTGTTCTTTATAAAATATTTTATTTTCAGCACTGCTTCACTTTTCATAAATATAATCTAAATTAAGGCTTTAATAACATCAATAAAATATTGTTTCTTTTAGTGACTGTAGTTGCAGCAGACAGGGTATTTCTGTAACTACTATAGGTTGCTGTTTTGTCGGCCAATCATTTCCTGACCTAAATAATATATTACTACGTATATTTTAAATATTTTTTGCACAATAATATATCGATACATTTACATATCTGGGAGAACGTTTTATAGAACATGCGAGTTGATTTTATGTAATACATACATACATAGCATGTAAGACTTAATAATAATTTGGTCAACTTTCTTTAGGTACTTTCAATGTTTTTAATAATGATAATAATAATATTTTTTTTTGACCAATTACAAAAAATAAGATAAAATATATAATAACAGAAAGAGTAACCTTAAAGGTAACGGTAAATAACGTCCTATTGTAACGGCCCGTACTTACCCGGGTCGTTATATCTGTGATATTTTGCAAGATCTCTAAAAGAAAAATTAATATTCTAAACTATAAAATTCTAGTAATATGCATACATAAAAAAACTCTGTTTTAAAATAGTCTAAAAACGTCGAAAACAGTAAAAGTTTGCATAAAAGGGTCTGTCAGGTCAAATTCTTGAGATTACGTAAAAACAGATGGCCCCAAGCCAGGCAAATCCGCCCCCGCAGAGGGGCCCCCTCTACGCGCTTTTAAATGGCTCAAAAATTTTTCTCTTGTGCCTTTTAGGATTACCTTTGATTTTCAGAAATAAAAATGAGGTACTTTTTTCGTATTTTTGAGAAAAGTGGGAAAATATGATCTGTTACGTGTTTTCTATAATACTGCACTCGCGCTTTCCCGGTCCTGCTTCGAAGTGTTCCATAACTTTTAAATGGCTCAAAATTTTTTCTCTTGTGTCTTTTAGGATTACCTTTGATTTTCAGAAATAAAACAGAGGTACTTTTTTCGTATTTTTGAGAAAAGTGGGAAAATATGATCTGTTAGGTGTTTTCTATAATACTGCACTCGCGCCTTCCCGGTCCTGCTTCGAAGTGTTCCATAACTTTTAAATGGCTCAAAATTTTTTCTCTTGTGTCTTTTAGGATTACCTTTAATTTTCAGAAATAAAAAAGAGGTACTTTTTTCACGTTTTTGAGAAAAATGGGAAAATATGATCTGTTACGTGTTTTCTATAATACTGCACTCGCGCCTTCCCGGTGCTGCTTCGAAGTGTTCCAAAACTTTTAAATGGCTCAAAATTTTTTCTCTTGTGCCTTTTAGGATTACCTTTGATTTTCAGAAATAGAAAAGAGGTACTTTTTTCGTATTTTTGAGAAAAGTGGGAAAATATGATCTCTTACGTGTTTTCTATAATACTGCACTCGCGCCTTCCCGGTCCTGCTTCGAAGTGTTCCATAACTTTTAAATTACTCAAAATTTTTTTCTCTTGTGCCTTTTAGGATTACCTTTGATTTTCAGAAATAAAAAAGAGGTACTTTTTTCGTGTTTTTGAGAAAAGGGGGAAAATATGATCTGTTACGTGTTTTCTATAATACTGCACTCGCGCCTTCCCGGTCCTGCTTCGAAGTGTTCCATAACTTTTAAATGGCTCAAAAATTTTTCTCTTGTGTCTTTTGGGATTACCTTTGATTTTCAGAAATAAAAAAGAGGTACTTTTTTCGTATTTTTCAGAAAAGTGGGAAGATATGATCTGTTACGTGTTTTCTATAAAACTGCACTCGCACCTTCCCGGACCTGCTTCGAAACGTTATAACATATTTAAGGTTTAGGAAATATTGTTTACAGTTTGTTTTATAGCTTCTTAATACATTAAAGGCCTTAACGTTAAGTCATAATACATAAATTAAAGTATACAAATTTAATTCATTATTGTCGTTATCTAGAAGTTAGTACGTCGACGGCTCCCGCTCCGTTCGTTGCTGCTTCGATGCAAACTTCAGTAACATGTTTTTGAGAAGTTTTAAAATTTTCTTGAAAAAATCTTGCTGGCCCAGTAGCCCCTCTAAAAAATTAAGCTAGTTACACCTATGCCAACAACTATAACTTCTCTGAAGAACAAAGGTTTATATTTTTAGAGAAAAAAAATCCCTTTGTAACATCATGTCAATCGTATACGATTAATTTTTCATTTAAACGTCATTTTAGTCCTTAAAACCGCAACCTTGACAGTCTGCAGTAGTACTAGTATGTGTATGTATGGGTAGCTGAGCAATAAAACTTTTTTTTTTTTTAAGTTTTGTTGACAGACCGCGTTCGATACTCGGTGTGCCGGATATAGAACAAAATATAGGACCCGGCTCGTTGCCAGAAAACTAAAGTAGATCTCGTCGGGCGCATCCGGGAATTTGAAGCATTCCAATCGGGCGAAGGGACCTGCCGTTTATAGCTCAATGTTGACTATGGATTGCCTTTTTAACGCACTTATGAACCGCCAGAATTGTAAGTTCATTAGTTTGTGATTGTGGAGTGCTTTGCATTGGTTTTCTACCGTGTGCAGTGGGTGGACTTACTGACTGTCAAACATAAACGCCTCGTTAGTCTCGAATCGAATCGCGCAACTTTTATACAAAAAGATTTTTTTGCAGTTTGTGTGAAGTGAAGTGCTTTTTAAATTATTATTGCTTGCGATAGTGATAGTATACAAAGTTTCTTGAGAAAAGTGATCCTCGTTGAAAAGTTAGTTATTTTTTGAATTCACGTTGAATGATTATCTAACACTCTTAGTTGTTAGAAATAAAAATATTAGTTTCTAAAAATAGTGTCTTTGGCTAGTTAGGGTATATGTATATGCAGATATTTTTAGACTAATTTTAAATTATTTGGTCAGAGTGAAACACTAGATACATTTTTATCAATTATAATTGTGTTGTGACAGAAAGAAATACTTTTGTACCTAAGTTAATTTATTTTATGACAATTCGTCCCAATCTCAATACATCAGAAAGTACTACTAACTGTTTAATAACCTCTAATAACACTAAAAGGTAAATCGGAGCTTGTCTGTGCCAAGTTTGTTTAGTTATGTCTTATTTAAATTATTTGCTCTGCTCATATCATATTGCCCAGGCACAGATATTAAAAGATGTAGGTTCAGTTAGCTTAATTTTTTTTTCGCAAATATGCCACGGTAGGGCTAGCCAAAAAAAAACTCTTTTTGTTAAGTACCTATTTAATAACTTATTAGAAAACAAATAAGATGCTGCTTAATGTCTCCTACCTAAATTTTTGAATCGCTGAATAGTCGACCCGGCCAGGGTCATTTTCGTTCGTAAGATGATAGTCACCGAAATGTTCTAATACAAATGCCACACATGGCAAGATTTTTGGCATTGTGTGAGCCCTATAAATAAATATCGAAATACTTATTTTCCAGGGGACGAAGAATCCTGCGACGAATTGGCATTTCGTCCCCAGAAATATAATTTTTGCTCCTCAGTTAACAGCAATGAATGTTCAAAACAAGTTTTTATTTGCCGGACTGTCATTATTCGTCCTTAGACTTTTCGTGCCTAGATGAGATGCTATTTAAATAGGTTTTCTCGTTGATACCTACTTATATAGTATAAGAATTACATCCAAGGTACAAAATGTCTGGAAACAAAATTTCCGCTGTTCAAACGTCCGGGAATGAATTATTTTTAAGTCTTTAATTATTTCACTTATTCGTCTTTTTCTTGTATAGAGGTGTTCTATTTGTACGTCTTTTCTTACCGATCAGATACAACACATGTTTAAAATGTTATTTCTTTGTAAAAATTTTTATTTAATTTGAAAAAGAATGAAACGCCAACTATATTTTGTTTTATTAACAGTAACATTGGTATTGCTTAGTCATTGTCATTAGGTTATACCGTGCTACTAACGGAATTTACCTATCAGGCTAAGGTCGATATTTGGTGCAAGACCATTTTGTAAATATTGTGTTAGTTATTCGCTTATTTACGGGACCGGTATTTTATATTTGTCATTCCAGTATGCCACAGCATCTAGAAATACACGTACCCACCTTAATCCAATTTTGTATAGTATATTTGAGCCCAAGAAAACATATATTAATACTATATTGTCCTAGTTGAATCGTAATTATGCAATTAATATGTGGCGGTGTATTATCCTGCGGAAACAAGGGCATTTCCAACACGTTGAAATTGCATAGGACTTGCAATTTCTCCAAAACGCAATGTCGCATCCTTAATTTTTCTATATAAACACATAGAAAACACACAATACAAGAACTTTGGACAGTGTTTTTACTGTATAGAAAACGAGGTTCTTTGACGTTTGCTTCTGCTCTTTTGCCGACATAATCATTTTCTCTTTTTAACAGTTGCCCGTACCACTGTAATCTTCTTTCCCGTATCTTCTTAGATACTTTCAACAACCTTGATTATTATTTTTCTTATTCTTTCATTTCTGACCTTTCTCATTGCTACGCCATATATCTATTTTAACATTCTGATTTCTATCACATTTTTAAAATTTATCCACTTCCTTTATTGACCATGTTTTCGCTCTGCTATTGCACGTCTAATCACTAAAGCAAACCACTCCCCTCTTTCAAGCTACTCTTCTATTGACACTTTCCCTTCGTTCGATAATCTTGTCCAAATCTTCATCGTTTGTTATCAGCTTGTTTCCTGGTGAACAGACAGGTTGATGCTATTTTTTATACCTCTCCACTGACATGGCATTTCTTCTTTATAAACCTTTTGCATCAGATCCTATAGTATATATATCCATTTTGGCCCTAAGCATTTCTATACTTCAACTGGTATGCCATCAGGTCCTATTGCCCTTCTGGTCTTCATTTTTTTTTAAGGTACTCTCTACCTTCTCCCGGCTTATCGTTGGTGTTGTTCCAAGATTCGAACTCTGTCCCCGAAGACCTGCCTTGAATTCTCTTCATTCAATAGTTTTTCCAAAAAGCGTTTCCATCTACCCTTGATATGGCCATATGGCCTTCATCGGTAACATTTTCCTTAATCATCCTTCTGTTGCTTTCAGACTTGCATATATTTTTAAAAGTGCGGAATAAAATAAAATAACTTTTTTAGTTGCAATTTTAAAGTTCCGTTGGTGAATAGAAACCCGTTTGAAACGATTCTTATCACCTTACATCCCTGAAGCATCCCCCTTTTTGTAGCCACTTTCTCCAGATAAAAAAAGAGAATAGAGGGGACTCGAAATTACATTTGATATCACTCTTGACATTCTTGTGGGACCCATTTAATATAATTTCTTTACATAATAAAATAAATTATTGACGTCAGCACAACTGATGTGCATCCACCTAGACAAAACATGACACTCTAATATCTAATTATTAATAATACGATAATTACCGCGTATTCTTTTTAAATATATTATCCCCTGTTTTAACTTTTAAATTATTTTTTATTAAATTTTATTTGCTAATCCCGTATTCCTTGAAGAAAGCAATAATTGTAACCTGTTGTAGTTTAATGTAAAATGAATTTGCACTAAGAGTTTGAAAGATACAGGATTCACAATCAGATCTGTTCATCAGCCGATATTATGACGATGGTTAAAATATAAATCATATGAAATCGATTTTTTGTTTTATACTTAGAACAAACGAAAAAGATTTACCCAAACATTTATACAAAGGTAATTCCTGCACTACTACTTTATAAAGTTTTGTGGTGCCATCTCACGGTTATTCCTCCAAGTTCTCAATCCGTAAAGAAAACCTGATGTGGAAATCGTTCCCAACGAATGTACATGACTGAATAAGATACATATGTGTATACATACATATAGCAACATACCTAACGGTAACAGTAAACTTTTTTAACTTTGCAGGATGACAAAAATTTTGTGGCATGTACTGCGTGCTTCCCAGCAATTTTTTTAATTCTATAAAGGGTTCGCATCGTCTTTTAAACTAAGTTAGTAGTTTAACTGAACTTTGTCTAATATAACACTTTTGTATTGGCATTCCCAGTAACTAAAGACTATTTTTCATTTTATAATTAAGTTGGCACGATAAAAAAAATCGCTACCGTAATGGACCTAAAATTTTAATTTAATCGGGAAAAAACTTTTTTGTCAGTTTTAAATGCATTGTTTGTTTCTCGCAATATTATTTGTTTTGTGTAAGCTATAACAATCTTGGTGTCCTAACCTGAATTTTACAATATTTTTGCTCCGCTGTCCGCTGGTGGTTCAGATTGCAGTCAATGCCCAAAAAATAAATAAAAACATTTTCTGCTGCACTTTAAATAGCGTTGAAAAAAAATTTAACCAATTTCTAGGGAAGTTATTATATTGGAGGAAATTTTTTTCCAAATTGAGGTCAAACAATATTAAAAAACGCGTTTCCTAAGATGGACCCATTAATTAAACAAAACAGTGATTTTTGTTTATTTATTTAAAGTATTACGGGAATAAGATGCTTATAAATTATTACATAAATTACCCAGAAAATGCGGTTGTTAAGAATATATTCCATTAGTAACAGAACATTAACACTTGAAGCAAATTCTTGCATTTAAACCAATTTATAGGATGGTAAATGCCCCCTCCCCCGCCCTCACTTATGGGCGCCCCTTACAGAACTGCTACTGCAACTAAATACAAGAACACATGCCTATTGTACCATTACACTTTAGTATTCCAGCTTATCTACAAGTACATAAGTAAGAAAATAATCCACACCTAAAATTCTTTTAGATGAACTGGCCTAATTTTAACTTAAAAATAAACTTTAAATAGTTGATGCTTATGCAGAACTGTATAACCTGATACACGGCTTGCTATGCGTGTTATGTAATGTAGATGCATCGACCAAAAGTCTTCGTCACAAGCTGTAGAAATAAAATTTTAGTTTGAAATAAACATTACCTGCAACAGGTAAATACTCACGTTTGGCATACATGTCATATATTTCATGACGAATCTCATATGCAGTAGAATTGCTGACCTCAGTAGCTGGCTTAGCTCTCTGTCTTTTAAGGGGCCTAATAGTCTCCTTACCTTGTATTTGGTGATGGTAAATGGCATACAAGTCTAAGAATTATGAATTTTCCAACTACGTATTTTGTTGCTCTAGTATTAACCAAAAACTTACTCGAAGAGCAGCTCTTTTATCATCCAGGAATTGTTTAAAAAAATCAATACATTGCTCACAATTTGCTTAGCAGTAGAATTTCCCTGTAGATATAGTAGAAGGCTTAATAAAATATAATTTTCTTTACAACAAACAACAATTTTTAAATCCAAATTAAAGCTGTTTTATAGTATTACTAAAATATTAATTTTTTGATATATCAAAAACTAATAGGTAACAAAATGACATTAAAAAGTTATAATGATAATATTTCAATTAATTATAATGTCAATAAATGTCATATATTTCATGACGAATCTCATATGCAGTAGAATTGCTGACCTCAGTAGCTGGCTTAGCTCTCTGTCTTTTAAGGGGCCTAATAGTCTCCTTACAGGACCCATCCTTGTATTTGGTGATGGTAAATGGCATACAAGTCTAAGAATTAAGAAGTTTCGAACTACGTATTTTGTTGCTTTAGTATAAACCAAATACTTACTCGAAGAGCAGCTCTTTTATCATCCAGGAATTGTTTAAAAAAATTAATGCATTGCTCACAATTTCTTTACAACAAACAACAATTTTTAAATCCAAATTAAAGCTGTTTTATAGTATTACTAAAATATTAATTTTTTGATATATCAAAAACTAATAGGTAACAAAATGACATTAAAAAGGTATAATGATAATAATATTTCAATTATAATTTTATATTTGTCTTTAATTAACACTGGGCTTCCTGTTTGGGAAGTGGATGATTCAGAAAAAAAGAACTGTTTTGTTGACACCCCTACAAAAAATATTAAAATCTACAATAATAATATCCGTTTTGAAATCTAGTTTGTTTTTAGTATTTAAATTTTCAATTTCGACTTATAACTACCGTGCTTTCTACACATTCAGGAATATCCTGTATAGCATGTTGGGATTCCTAAAAAATGTAAATTAATTTTCACCTCCACTACAACACGATAAAGCAGAAATATCTTTGGCTCAAAGTAATAGCCCTATTAAAACAAACAATAAAATTAGACCTGATGAAACGCTTTAACACCAGTGTTGCAATAATAGGCACCGTTCTACAAAAGAACAACACAAATTAGGACAATATTTATTTAACAAAACCAATGTATTCTAACCTAACCTTTAACCTAAAAATTATTTTGGTGATTATAAGGAAACTGAACATTGACAAACTAGAGCCGTTAATGCCATATTATGTTTTTTTTTCGTCCAAAAAAGTTAAAACTAGACTTATTTTTTTTTACTAGAATTTTTGGTTATGTTTAATACTTAATACCCAAGTCTTTTTTGCTCCATCACAACTCTGAGATCCACTTCGACTCTCTTCTGGACTGGAGACACAATAATTATTGTAATCCATATTCTAAAAAGTATTTATGACATTTTACTAATTTTTAAACAAGCTGACAACTTATCTACCCAAAACAGAATGAATTATGTATAAAAATAGTCCACGGGCAAAAAATAACAATATCAAGTCTAATAATACAAAAAATCAATTAAAACACTCAGTCACCTAAAACCACTTAAAAACAGAAGAAAAACGACTAAAAAATACCAAAAATTTGGGAAATCGCAGAAAAATAAAGGGTCTGTTTCCAAATGTCCAATCCTGGGCGACAAACGTCAATCAGCTGATGTTGGTAATTTTATTTTTTCAAGATGGCGGATAATTCCGTTGCCAAACAAAAGTGTTATATTAGACAGATATACTTTTTCCCATAAAATAAAAATATTTGTATCATAATTATTTTTACTTGTATTTGCAAATCAGAATTTTTATTATATGTACTTACAATTTATTTATTTACGCTAATCATGCCATAATTAGCATGACTAAAAAGAATAAAGGGACTTAATATTACGACCTTAACTTCTACCTGTTTTTAGGTTAATTAAATTTAATAATTTTCTCCTTTAAAAGTAGAGGAGCAGTGCTAGAAAAGTTGTAACTCATGGATAACTATTTTTTTACATAACTTTGGCATTCACAATTACATTTTCATGCGATTCATTTCGTACTCTCTGAGCTCCTTACAGGTTTAGGATAAAAATTTGAGGAAAAACAGATCCTTAAATTCTTCAACAATTAATTGTAGAGCGATTGACAACTATACTTTCACACGAGTTACAGTCAGGAGTCCTAAAAAAAGCGATTTTTTAAGAATTTTTCCTGAGAAGACTTTTAAATTTATTAATGTAAAAATGTGTACACATATTATGGTAACTTTTAACTGTATTTTAAGATTTTTGTATTTGTAAAAATAATAATTTTGAAAGATGCTATAGCTGATCTCCAGGAGTTCCTCTCAAAAAAGGCATCACCACTGCGTTAGTAGTTTGACATTATAAGCTTAACTGTAAACGATTACGGTATTACTTGTTTTCGTTTTATATTTTTGTATGTTTGCTGACGTTACTGGCATATGTATGTTTATAATATTAATGATAATTAATATGATCGGTATCAATGCCACGACGCTATTTTTTACAAATAAGGTGCTCCTGACTCAGCATGGTTCACGTGGAACCCAAGCACCAGCTGTCTATTGATAATGATTACGTAGTTAGGTACTGATACATGTCTCCACACTGAACCGTCTAGACGTGCGTGCATTTACTTTCTTTGTTTTTTATATACTTTGGAGAGGTTTTAAGAAAAGGATAGACTTTTGTTTTCGTTATACATACGATGAAATTCTATCTATTCCGGTTTTGTTTCTTTCTTAGTCGACCCACGAACGGTACAACGCAACCACATCATACGAAGTATCGGTGCGGTGCTTTTTAATTCTATATTTATAGTTGCACCGAGAGATAAAAAATAAAATGGGTCGAAGAGATGACAGAAGGAGTAAACAAAATTATCAGGAGTCTTTGCCAGAAAGAGGACCTGGTATGTCATTCATTTTTTTTATAATCTTAATATATTTGCCCATATGGTAATATGACTGCTTTAGTTGGGACACCGCTTCGTATTTAAGTTTTTTTCCAGTGGATTATATTTTCAATAAACGTATATTGTTGAACTAAGATACATTTTTGGAATTAGAAAGGTACCCATAGGAAAGTTAGCATTCTTTGTGTTGGAGCTATTTAACCTGGTATTACACGTGGTTATTGTAAAAATATGCTAATTAATCGAAGAAATTCGGTGTTCGGTGGTGAAAGTAGTATTCTTTGGTTCAGCTAGAATGACTACGTTTCCAACGCAAAATGTCGACCAGATCGGTGTGATCGGATGGAAATTGTTAAAAATGAAACCCGTGGTTATGATCTATTTTTACTGCTGATTCACCAATCCGTATTTCAATTCCCTAAAATCAAATAGGAAAGGGCATAAAATGGACCAAATTTTGCAAGATATGCAAGAATGTCACTTATAGTAAAAGTTTTTGCTTGTAAAATAAATAAGAGTCACGTTATGAAAAATTTAATTTTTTATACAGAGCATAAAAAATACGAAAACGTTATTGTGCGTAAGACTAAACATACCTTGTTTTCCATTTTCTACCAAAAGAACAAATAAGTATGAAATATATTTTAAATTAAACCCTAAGCCGAAGTGCAAGATTTCTTTAAAAAATTTAAATATTTTAAGTAACGCGTTTTATCAGTATCACATTATTTTTCCAGTCCCAACTATTCTCTCTCACACCTTTAACCAGAGTACTACTTTTTACATATCAAACAATAATGACACCTACGGACATGTTTGTCAATGTCTTTATTAAATGAAGCAATTATTTAATTCAGAATACTTGTTATTTAAGTGCAATTTTTAAATAATACGAACATTAATCAAACTTACAAGAATATGATATAAACTAAGCAATACAATAAAGATATCAAAAACTCCACCCCCATATTCAACACATTTTTCTAATTGCTTCCTTAGATATCTGAAGGAATTTCTAATTTCTTCCTGGGATATTGAACGAACAGCCTGGGTAACTCTGCCTGTTAGCACGTCAATATTATTTGGTATTGGAGTGGCATAAACAATTTGTTTTAAACGGCTCCATAGAAACATATCGGCCAACGTTAAGTCGGGGCTCCTTTGGGGGCCTCAAAATTGGGCCATTTCTACCAATCCATCTTGGACCAAATCTGCGGTGAAGCCATTTTATTGCCTCGCAAGCGCAATGTGCTGGACGACCACCTTGTTGAAAATACATTTTTTAGCGAAAATTTAATGGCAAATTTTCGAGTTCATCGCTAAAAAATGCATTCAGCATTTCTAAGTAAGATATTCTATGGCAAGTGATATTAAAAAAATATTGGCCTATAATGCCATGGACAGATATCGCGCACGATATGTTCGTACTTTTGTACAATATTGTTTTCGCCTTTACTCTAACTTCGGGGTTTTCTCGAGACCCGTACCTGATATGCTGGGATGCTACAGTTCCATTAGTAGGAAATGTACATTCATCAGAAAACAATAAATTTATAAAAAGGGATATTTCCACTTAAAATTTGGTCGCCCACCCATAAACAAAAATTATTCTTTTCGCTTCATGTCCCTCTTCCAAGCTTTGGTTTGGTGTTTGAGCGGAAATAATTTATTTTCTTTTAATATCATCTGAATATGAGTTTTTTTCACAACTTCTAGAAGACGTTTAGCACAATTTCTAAGGGACATCACAGGAGTTTTTCTAACAGACTGAAGAACTAAAACTGTGACAGCATCGTTTTGGTCATATTTCTTCTTAAGATTCAAATCCAAACCAGTTTTTTGGAACTTTTTTATTGAGTTGTAGATTGTCATTTCAGTTATTGGGATTCTTACAAATTTTTCGCTAAGTTTTGGCCATCCCCATAATACTGGACTATAAAAAATCCTTTATTCAGTGGATAGCATTTTGATGAGAAGTATTTTAAATTAAATAATTGCTTCATTTAATAAAGACATTGACACACATGTCCATAGGTGTCATTATTGTTTAATATGTAGAAACTGATACTCTGGTTAAAGGTGTGAGAGAGAATAGTGATAAAACTCGATACTTTTAATATTCATATTTTTTAATGAAATCTTGTACTTCGGCTTAGGGTTTAATTTAAAACATATTTCATATTTTTGTTCTTTTGTTAGAAAATGATAAACAAGGTATGTTTACTCTTACGCAAAATACCGTTTCCGTATTTTTTATGCTCCCTGTATAAAAAATTAAATTTTTTAAAACGTGAGTCTCATGTATTTTATAAGCAAAAACTTTTATTAGGAGTGACTTTTTGACGTATCTTGCAAAATTAGTTCCATTTGCCCTCTTCTGAACCCCATCCGCGGACATACTGTATATTCTTTAATTTTAAAGGAACCTAAAATCACGACACTAATTAACAATATTTACAGTTACGTAAAATTTGTTATTGAAATTTTAAATACAGCGCTTTAATGTTCATTAACAAAAAGAACAGCTGCTGCAGTGTTAACTTCTATTTAAATCCGTCATTCAAATTCCGTTTCTTTCGCGGAAAATAATTTTTCTACCCATTTCAGTCAATTCAAAGCATACACATAGAATTGACTTGAATCGGCGCATCCGATCGCAATTTTCAAGCGGACGCAGTTCCATCGGATGCGTTTAAAACGTCCCGCTAGAACATGGTTAATGATGTTTAGTTAAATGTATAATATAAAAATATAATGTAATATGATCATTAGATTTGGACAGGTGTATAATATAATAAATATGTACTTATAGTAACATTAAAACAGGGTTGTGTCTGTGGCCAAAAAGCAGTTTAAAAAAACTTGTCTGGGCTAACGGAGACGTAAAAATATAATAGTAGATACAGGCAATACAATAACCAATTTTACCAATAAAGGTTTGTTTTCGTTTGAATATAATGAATAATGAATTTCAGTAATGTTTACTGTAAAACAGTTTAAAATTTAATATATTATTCCGTTGGTAGATAATTTTGCTGAATTTTGATTTTTTTGTCATTGTTAACAGGAGCATTCCCATGGAGGGGATGAGAAGCCCCCCTTCATAGGCTAAGTTGGAAAATTAAAAGACGAGTTGGATATTTTAATGACCTTGCGCAGATGAAATAATGTCATTAAAATATCCATACTACTGTTACACATTCTACATATCTTACAATCTGTGCGTGGCTATAACTGATAACATTTTTTCTTTGCAGTGGAGAGTCTTATCTACTGGAGAAACCCAAAGAAATCTGGACTAGTTTTTGGAGGAGTTCTCGTGGTTCTCTTGGCCCTTACATATTTCTCTCTTATCAGTGTAATAGCGTACCTTTCCCTCTTTGCACTGACAGGAACTATTGCATTCAGAATTTACAAAAATATCGTTCAAGCTGTTCAGAAAACTGGAGATGGGCATCCATTCAAGTAAGTATCAAAAATAATGTATATTTCATATTTCACAAAAATTCACAAGTTCACAAAATTGGAACAAATAAGATATTTGTTATATTATCAGGTACCCCACAATAATCGCTCACTATTATATTTTTTCCCAGAGAGGGTACCAAATCAAAATGGGGCATAATTTTGAATTTTGCGACTTTGACCGTGTTGCCAAATCTTGTTTAATTTCCAAGTTTGGACTATTAAGTTTCCATTTTTAAACGAGATACCATGTATATATTCAATTGATGTAGCAATGACATTTGGTGTTATTATTACATGACCCTGTGTATTTTTAATTATGTTAACTTGAGATTTTGAATACAGTCATTCTCATATTTCTCACTTTTTGACATCTCAAGTATTTTTAACTCTATGTTTTAATGTAACAAATATGACTCTGATGGGTAGTTTTAAAACAAATGTTTTTATAGCTAAGTTATGTTTATGAGTGAGAACACATTCTTTTAATTGAATATTATTTATTATTATATACATCAGTGGCTTATTCAGGGGGTTTGGGGTGTCCCCCCCCCCCAGCTATCTGAAGAAAAATATTTCTATTTCGATTTTATGATGAACTTTGGGCGTGGCTCCGAAAAATTTTCCATCTTCCCCCTTTCCATTTACTGGCTGACCCCCCCCCCCCCCAAATTCTGGATACGCCACTGCATAGACAAAGTGCTTTTGCAAGTGAAATGTTTTTACTAAAGATCTACCCACTAGTCGGCAAAAAAGCCGATAAATTGGCATCAAATGTTATTAAGCTAAAATTAACATAAACCGGGAAAAAATCTTGTTTTATATCATTTCCATTTTATTCAGTCACATTGTCACATTTCCTTTTTTTTTACCCAACCCAACCCAACCTGAGCAAACGAACTAGTTGGTCAAACCCCCTAGTCCATTTCTAGTTTTTACTCTTGACGTTAATTTAAAGGAAGGTATAAAAAATATATTAATATTAAGCCAGCCACCATGATTCTATTTAAAAAAAAGACTTAAAGGAAAGTGCATAAGTAGATTACCAGTGGCGGATTTAGGGAGCCCCCTAGGGCCTTGTACAAAAAGGATTTCAGTAACGAATTTTATAAAAATAAATATTGTAACATAAACATTAACCATTTCTACATATTCTACAAAATATTATAAACAAAAACAAACATTTTGCCGTCTGTGTAAGGTCTTTGAAATGAATTATACCAAAAAATATGAATAATAGATCAATATTAATATATATATATATATATATATATATATATATATATATATATATATATATATATATATATATATATATATATATATATATATATATATATATATATATATATATATATATATAAAATTCAAGCCTTTTTTGACATTTTTGATTTACATGCTCTTAGATTGAAACATTCCTTACACATCTCACTGCGATGTTATCATGGTGTCAAAATTTGCGCCGGATAGTTTTGGCTTCTAAACGAAACAAATAACCCAATAATTTTTTTCCCAAAAAACATCTCTGAAAAGTAACTTTTTTCGAAAAACAGCTTTTTCGAAAAAGGATTAACGAAAATTTTCAAAAATATTTCGAACCTACATTTTTTCAAAAATCTTCTGACCGCTCTTTTAAAAATGCTTTTTAGAAAACGAATTTATGAAATATTTTCTCCGTATTTCGAAAGTACATTGTTTCCAAAATATCTCCAAACAAATAATTTTTAAAACGTAAATTTTTCGAAAATACATTTTTTCTAAAATAATATTTAGAAAACTAAATTATGAACTCTAGAACCTTGGAAAATGTTAATGAAAAAAGTCGAAAAAAGATCCTGAACAAACCCAAACGAACCTTTTTTGGGTTTGATCAGGTTTCCTTAGGTTTGGTACGTTACTTTCTCGTAAATTACTTTTTCAAAAAGCCGTTGCTTCAAAAATTAATACTATCCGAAATAACTTAATTTCGAAAAAAAAATGTTCTCTGAAAAAAATATATTTTTGAAAAGTGCTTTAAAAAAATTTGAAAAATTGGTTTTAGACCAATTGTACTTTCGTTAAGTACTCGTATATCCCCCCAACTGAGCAGAAGGCATAAATAAAAAAAAATGCTACAATATTTAGACTTGCATATTAATCAAACAATTTGTCCTGTCGCGTTTAAGCTAAGATGACCAACTCTTCTAGCTGTTTCTTTTTTCAACAAATATATTCTTTGATGTTAAGTTCAGCAAATTTTTTCGAAAAACAGCTGCTTAGCTATATATTTAGAAAATTATTTTTAGAAAACATAGTTTTTAGAAAATATAGCTTTATAGAGCAAAAATTCTTTTAGATTCTGCTGCCTGTCCCCATACGATAATGCCATATTTCATGTGGGAATGGCACAGGGCAAAATATGCTCTTTTTAGGGTAACAGCCGATACATTTTTGACAGATTACGCAAGAGAAAAATGCTTTTACTTATCTTTTTGACCAGCTGCTTGATATGACTGTGCCATCTCAGTTTTGCATCTAGATTCCTAAGAATCTCACACTCCTTTCTAACTCCAAAGTGTCCATCTCAAATTCCCTTAATGAAAGAGTATTATTTGTTTTTGGTTGGTTTAGTAGAAGTTGATTGGCTGCAAACCAGTTCTCGCATTCGATCGCATCTCACAAGTGCAACTAATTTTTCCGAAAAAATCCGAATAAATAAGAATTTTTATGCGCATGTGGCAAAAATCCTCGTCTTCGACTCTGATTTTTATAGTCAGCAGCACTCATCCAATTGATAAAAATATTTCTTCAATTTTTTTATCTGTTCTCGTATTTGTGAATAATAGCGCATCACAAATTTTTTGTCTAAGGTAATATTACTTTTTTGTAATTTTTATTGACATCTACTTATCAAATTTTGCCCCGGCAAAAAATCGAATAAATTGTTGACAGGAGCTGTCGAACAATTTGTTTTGCTTAATAATTTTTGGTACAAGAATTCTCGCGTCTGATTGGTCAGAATTAAAACGAAGGAAATAGTCGAAGATAAACGCGTCTGATTGGTCAGAATTAAAACGAAGGAAATAGTCGAAGATAAACGAATCATTATGACATTTGGGATAACTGTTTTCAATAGAATTAACAAATATAAACACAGATGACGGGACCTATTCTCAAATATCATTTATATATCTTTTTTCTGTGTTTAAATTGTATGTACAAAAAATAGCAGAGGTCTACATTGCCGTCCAATCGGAAAACATAATTTGTCCAATTGGAGATTTTGGTGATTTTTAATTTTACGGATGAAAATCTAACATATTTTTTTGGGGATTTTCTAAGACATAAACTAAGAGAAAAAGCTTTGAAATTAGTTACTATAAAATTTATTTTCTGGCATAATCGCATAATACAGATATTGATTCCTATTTTACATATGAATACAGTGATTACAGTGCTTTTTTGTCCTTTCTATGGTTTCTTAATTCTCCGATATAATAATATGTATCTGTAACGACCACTATACCTACAGGCGACTTAAATTAAGGAAGCCAGGTGGAATCAGCTGATTTTTAACGGGGAACCAGGACTCACTAGATGATAAAATTGACAACACGATAATAAAGACTAAGAGGAAACGAAAATATTCCCCGTTATAGTAGTTAGCAAATCTGCTGAAGAGGACGCCACTTCTTAATTTGAGTCGCCAATAGCCATTATTGCGTTGTGTAAATTGTTCATTTGTATCGCGTGACATCACTCGCATCGGGGCGGGGCCGAGCAAAGCGCGAGAGGGTGTCAAATTTGAACTTTTAGGCGGCATAACTCAGTTATTAAAGATATTTGAAAAAAAATACTGTTACGGAAATTTTAACACTATGAGTACAAGTATATTAAAAAATATATGGAAACTTCCTAATTCTGTATGGATAACCTGGAATTATTATGGATTTTATTTTCCCTACTTGATATTATTATACCCCCGGCTAACATCCCACTTTTCAACACGTTCACTTATCATTCTTTATATTTTTTAGTGATAAAATAATCATAAAAATATTTTTAAATTCTTAATAGGTAACTTTTTTCAGAGAATGCTTGGAACATGATGTTTCCCTGTCTCAAGACAAAGTTAAACAAGTAACAGAAATTGGTGTAGCTCACCTTAATGCAGCAATTATTGAGCTGCGCAGACTGTTCCTTGTTGAAGATTTGGTAGATTCCATTAAATTTGGAGTTCTATTATGGGTGTTAACCTACTTGGGATCTTGGTTTAATGGAATGACCCTTGTTATAATTGGTAAGTTTTAGCAGTTAGTCTCTAAAGTAAATAATAGTAACAAACCTTATAAAGATGGCTAAAAAAATATAAATGTCACAAGCGGCGCACATGGGAAAGTAGGGGAGAGTAGTGTACCAATCACATACAAATGTGCAAAGAAATTAAAAGTAGCACTGGCGACACTAGCGTAAGAACGTATAAATAAGACTATTCACGGTGCTTACAGTTGACAAATGAAATGTAAAAGGCTAATTGATAGATTTGGAATAAAATTGAAGCATTAACAAGCCCTCCATATTAGTTTCGGTCAGCCTTCGACGATACTGCGAAAATGTATGCGTATAATGGGAACACGATCTCTCTGCATCGTCGAAGTGAGATTTGCATATTTCAAATACTGGGCACTTGTTTCAAAATTTTCGCGAATTATATTTTGTAAGTTCTTCAAATCTGGGTTTTTATTTAAAACTGCACACAATTTATTATATACCTGCCGTCCTGGAACATCATATACTGCTGAATGCACTCTCTAAATTTTATAAGTATAATACTCAATGACATTTGATTTTTGTAAGTCTGAAAGAGAGTTTAACAACAGGGAATACTGGCGCGAGATGACATCTAAATCGGCTTTTACTTGGGGATCTTCAAAAAGTTGTTGACTGTTATGAACTGATTTGGCTTCTTGGGGATTAAATTTACAGAGATTTTACCTCATAGTAATATTTGCTATAATATACTACTGCTTCGGGCCATGTCCCCCACCCTGTCACTATTGGCTGAGGCGGTGAGAAATTTTAGGACAAACAGTATGAAACATACGAATCCGTTTCGGTGATTTTAAAAACACTTTTTTTTGTTTCGGCTATTAACTTATTCACTGCTGGGTAACATTTTCGGACTGATTCTGCCACTAAATGACTGGCATGGATTAAACATGTCATGTGAAGTAGATTTGGAAAAAATTGTTTAATTGTCTTGCCAGCGTTCAGCATATGCATATGCAGTTCCGTCACTTGTTAGTAGGTCTGTTCCAACACAGAGTCCGAGAACGGTTTTCGATCAGAAATAGAGTTGCCCAGATAAATATTACATATTTCACAGCGACGGGCGCGTTTAGTGCATGTAAATGATTTATTATTTCGGACGGTCAGCAAACCGTTCGGACTGCTTGTTGGAACAGACCTATATCAGTAAGCTGCTGTGGAGGAGTTATACCGAACTTTTTCAAAACTTCCTTTACCAGATTTACTATATTTTCCGCGTTTGTTTGCTTTAACATTCTACTACATAAAAGATATGGAAGAGCAGAACCGTTCACAGTTAAAGTACGCACTAAAATGTTAGCAATACAGCTGTTCCTAGTATTGGTCGTTTCGTCCACAGTTACCCATATTTTATTTTTCAGCTCTGATTTTATGAGCACTTCAACCGACCTTTTTACGTCTGGCAACCGATACCGTAGTTGATTTCGGGTTAGTAGCTTCCACTTAGGTACATAAGTTTTCCAGAATAATTTAAAATGTGCATTTTCAACTATTGCCTGTGGAAAACTGTTACAAAAACTAAATCATTCACAAATTTCCAATAAGGTATGGCGCTGTTTCTATTTTCCTTTGTGTCTTTTAGTCTGCACATGTTGTTGACAAGCTAATTTTCTTGAATACACAAGAAACACTTGCCAATATTTGCAAAAAAACTTTACTTCCAGTATAAGTTAAACCAGGGAAGCAACTCAGATATTTATTTGCTGTTGTAACAAAGGGTAGCCCTTTTCGCGACATTTTCACCGCCACGGTTATACTGAGCAACACACAGTTCCCCTACACAAATCCGTCCTGCTTTCCGCGATTGTAAAATTCAATGAAAGGAAAGGCCGTGTATCTATCCCTCGTATTCTTTTGACAAATACACAACAAAGATGCAAGTACGCTTTGTGCTTGCAGATCAGGAAGTCAAGCACCGTACAAGGTCAACTCTAGCTCCGGATGGATCACCGGTGTGTTGTCGGCTTGCTCGCTTTTTACTTTTATAGTCAGTCTAAACTGCCCAGTAGGTGGCATCAAAGTAGATCATTATTTTAAAATTCTAAATGAAGATTACAAAGACGTATGGTTGACGTAACGTTACATAATTTTAAAAATTAGTAACGGCTATTTTCACGAGTCTCACGGATTTTACGCTATTTTTAATTGAATGCTAAAGTCAATCTTGGCAATACAGCGTCCCGCCACTGGAAGTGTCTAAAATTCACCAAGATACATTGGCATGCGTTGTTAAAAACGTTATAACTATTTCAAAAAAATCATTAGGCGCGCGCTCTTTAATAGATCGTGTTATATTCTTTTATATTAAATTCTTCCATACGTGGATATATTGAGACATCGCATAAGCCTTATTTCTAAACAAATCCAGTTCAGGTTGGCGGGCGCTTACGGAATTGTAGCAACCTTACCTGCTATCATTGGTTAGCACTTCTGGTGAAAAGACTGACTTTTTCGCCACCCTCCAATATAAAGGATCCCACAGACAAACGCCAATTCGCTACCGCCCCCGCTGCGTTTTTCTTTATTATTGTCAGGACAATGATAAGAATCAATTGTTGTTGACATTGTCAGGACAATGATAAGAAAAACCACAGCGGCTGCGGGAGCGAATTCGCGTTGGTCTGTGTGAAGTTCTTTTGTACACTCTACATATACACTAGCTGTTTACTACGCGGATGCCGACTTGCCATTGCTGCAGCGAGGCACCTTAAAAAAAATTTTAAGAAATGAGGATCCCACAGGCCAACGCAAATACATATTCGCTGCCGCAGAGGTTGCAGTTTACATGATGACAAATGCACAGGTTCAAACTAGGTTTTTTGCTTTATTTTTTTACTCAAAGCTACTACTTCCTGCGTGTAAATCTGATACAATATATATAATCAAAATGTGATTGGAGCGCGCTATAACATCACTGTTTGGGATGTCCATGGTATGATGAAGGTTGTTGTTTTGCCTGGTATGCATACTGAAATTGGCTGGTATGCATTCTAAAAATAACATAAATGTGCTTCCCACGTTTTGCACAAATCCTTTTTAATAAAAACAGTTCATTTTTCACAAAAATATTCAAACATAATATTCTTGAAATTCAATTGTGGAGGTCTGTACAAAGAGATTTTTTGGAAATCCTTTTTCGGTCATAATGAAGTTTCAGATAGTTATAGGTTTTTTTGATTATTATGAAGTATATAGTTAAATATTAATCAGAGATAGTTTGGAACCCTTATTTCGAGTATGCTCGGTATTAAAAGGTCGTAATATAAACAGTTTTTGAAGCGTCCGTAACCGCGTTCCAGTAACGACATTTGACATTCATGACAAAACAATGCCACTGTCTAATATCGGAATACATAGGAATCCGGAATCTTACAGGAACCGAACTATAATGACTATGTGACCGAGAATTCTTACATATCCTGAAAATGTTTCATTTCAATGAAAATTTTAAAATATGTCATTCTAGATTTACGGGAAGGACGATTTTAATAACACCTTCCAAATTTTTTCAAAACGAGTAAAAGTTCTGAAACCGAGTATTAGGTATAAACTAGGGCTTGCAATCCCGGAATAAATAGATTATAAAATATGTTTAAAAAACCTAATTAAATTGACGCCTAAAGCATCATCGCAGTATTTTTCCTAAAAATAATGTTTAACGCCTGATATGGCAGCCCTGGAAGATTCATTTAAGTACTTAAGTAAAATAATTCAAATTATTTTTACGTCTTACAACGGGTTGCACAAAACTTTTAATCAAGCAGTAAATTTAATTGGCGGTTAGAAGCATCTTTGGCAATGACATTAACATAAATGCTGTCACATTACAAGTGTCCAATTAGTTTAATTCGCGATTAAATTGTTTGCGCAACCGGACATTATACTTTTATGTTTCCTCTGCATAAACTTTATTTTGTTTTTATTTTAAAATTGCAATAATTTAAATACAAATAAACTACCTTTATTAATTTTAAAATTTAAGCTTAAAAGACACTATAATAAAATTACGTGCTACAGCAGCTCTATTCAGTGGTACACTATTTTCTGAAGGACTTTTAGAAACTACCGATGTAATTAATTGGTGGACAGCAATTCATAAATTAAAAGGTTGAGTAACTGAAGAAGAAATAAGAATATCCAAACAACTGCTTACGGATATTCGTCTTTGGCAGGAGTAAAACGAATATTTTCATCTTTTAATTTAGTACAAGTAAACTGCGTAATAAACTAGGTACTTACGAAAAATTTGCAAAACTCGTGCTTTTGCTAAGATGCTTTAATCGTTAGTTTTCATTCGCATCTAAGTCCCGTTTTTTTACTGTTAGTTATTTGGTTTTATTTCCGAATATAAGTTGATTATGTTATATGTTATGAATGTTAAATGTTTAAAGAATTAATATGTTGAGAATAAATACGAATTGAAATTAATTACATATTCTTGTATTTAAATAAAAAAAAATCCGATTTAAAATTATTCCAAAAAAATCAAAAAGAATCAGCAACCTGGATAAAACTAAATGATTTTACTTTGTACATAATTTAAAATACAGTACTATACAAAACTAGTGCTTTACGATTCGCTGTTCCGAAAATTATCACATTCGCATTGTTTTTTTTATTAACTACACGAATTATGAAATCACAATCTCATATTTGTACTGCGCATGTCCAGAATAACGATCATTATAACTATACATTAAAATCAGGGTTCGAAAATCTCTATTATTAGATCCGCCTAATACTTAGGATAACGAAGAAATTACATTTTTGAAATGACAACACAAAAAACACGCTTACAAATTTGAAATTACTTTATTGCGATAAAGTAATTTTCATGTATGTAAATTGATTTCATAACAACTAAACAGAAATAGATACATTTGAAAAAGCTCTGAAAAGTTGCAATATAGAATTCCACTTCAATAAAACCTTTTCTTGTTTTGAGTGTTTTTACAAGTACTTAACTTTATTTTCAGCTTGGGTCGCTTTGTTTACCCTTCCTAAAGTGTATGAAGCAAATCAAGCCCAAATCGATGCTAATCTTGATATTGTGAGGACCAAAGTTGCTGAAATTACTGCGAAGTAAGTATAATAATAAATAAAGAGATAAATAGGAAAATTTTGGAGTCTTTGATTATGGTCACGGTTGACAATAATTAATCTCTCAAACGACTGTAGGTGGCAGCACCCCTCGTGCAATATGGCGGCAACAATAAGGATAGATTTTAGTTTATAACAATATTGTGATTGTAAATGGTCTCTCGCTGAGGAGCAAGCGGGCCAGCTATATTATATCGTCGGGTTGCATACGAAGGGGCGTATCTCAAAAATCCATTGATTTCTAGTTGCGCGTCCAGGCTATGGCATTTATGTTGTTTAGCTGCTCTCCAAAGGGTGTATCTCAATCTCGCCTAGTTTCAAAGTTATGTATAAAATCTATTTGGGCGTAACGCTTTACAGCTCATTAATATGGCAAACGAAAAGGCGTATCTGAGATACGCCTTGTTTTAGCCGTATTAGGAAGAGACACGAGACAGAATATTAAAAACAAAAAGGCGCATCCCAAAATAAACCTTTTCGTTTGCCATATTTTAAGAAAAGCGGTTGAGATACACCCTTTTTTCTATTTCAGGTTGAGCCATAATAAAGTTCGCAAGAGCATATTGCGTTTTATAAATCTCTTCCGCATGAATAGATTTTTCCTGATATTTTTTATCTATTCATAATATATCATGAACTAGTACTTTTGTTTTAAACAAAATAAACCGTTTTGTAACATTTCTGTTATAAAACTTTTGTAGAATTATTTTTTGTTTGTTTTTCCTAATCAAAATACTTATTTCTCATTTTGATTCTGAATGTTTAAACATGTTTAAGGTATAATATTGTTGCTTTCCTGTAAATTATGGTTTTTTGAGATACGCCCCTATGTATGTAAGCCGACGATATACCAATCATATCGTCATGTGTAGACTCATTGGGTAAAAAAGAAATCTCACTATGGCACTCAACAATATCTGTTACTTTTTTTTATCTCTCACCACTCACTTGAGAATGCGAACAAAAGTTAATCCATTGTCTGCCGTGACAGTAGCCAAAAATGCCAGCAATTTACTTAAAGTTTGTATGTTGTCATAACAATACTTTTGCTAGAATCTAACAAAGAAGTACAAAATTAATTTTGAAAAAAGAAATAAAACATTGTAGAATGTCAGTGCTTTACGTTTCTACATTTTCTTGTTATTATTGTTTTATTATATTTTCAAATAATTTGCCATATTTCTGGTGTATTCCTAATTTTATAAAGAGTGCATAATGTTTAAATCCACTTTACTCGGCCAAGACCTGGTACGTTTCATTTAAAAATATACTAGATATAATTACTTATTGTTACTTAGGATCCGGTATATACATGGACGAAAAATAAAATATGAATGCGATATTCCTTTCGGGGTATGCCTCCTGGCCGATTCTTGAACTAATGAGAGGCTGCAACCTGGGAAAGTTCTCGGGTATATATATTGTGTCCGGCTCGACAATTCGAACCTTCAAAATCGTTCCCCGTAGGTTATTGCTGTTTCTTTCTTGGCCACACAGCTGGCATCACATTGTTCATAGGAAAGCAAAATTATTTGTTTTCAGCGAACTTTAGATTGTACTATAATCGTATTTGTTGTCGCTTCAAGTGAACTTATTCCGTATCCTATTTCTTTTTTCATCCATGTTATACCCAGATGCTGAATTCGACCATTGAGCAAAATTTATATCCATAGTGCACAGGTTTACTCAAATTTTGCGTTGCATTTGTGGGTTACAACACAAGATTATAACTTGTGGGTATGGATATTTAGACGGTAGCCGAATGTTGGCAGTTAAATTAAGTTAAGTATTATCCTTAGTAGAGTGTATACATTGTTTCTAACACAACATGGGTTGATTCTTGTGAGATGTTGAAATATTGAAGACAAGTTTGGACATACTTAATGCTTCTAATAAAGAACTGTAAATGTTGTTGTTAGATACTTTAATGCCTAATTTTAGAAATAAATGGTCTTTTTTAAACATAATTTCACTGATGTGAGATGATATTATATGGTAAACTGTTTTTGGCAATACAATATAATAAAATATTTTCGCTGATGTTAATAATAACGCTCTGTTATCTTCTTTCTCTTCTAGTCATACATCACGGAATTATATTTTATTTTTTACTGAGCTTAATCATAGCCTTCTTTTGTCTTTGTTTTTTTTTTGCTTTTCATAAACTCTTTTCAGACCTTTCGGTCCTTAAAATAAGTCAATGAAATCAAAAACTCCACTAATTTTTTATCTGATTCTATGTAAATACTGAACTTCACCAATGTGAGAAATTTCACTATTTTTCCCGGTTAATTACCAACAAAATACAAATCTAAAAATGTTATCTGTTTATAGTGGGTTTAATGATCTATCTATCTAGCTACACAACCAATAAGTTTCCCCACAAAAGTAGCTGTGACGTTTTTTATTTTTATTAAATTCAACTCGTCGCCTTGCACTTGTAAATTTACTTCGTTAAATATTTTAAACAGGTCTGTCAAATAAGCGATGTCATTTTTGGATATAATCAGGTTTGCGCGCAATGTTTCGTTTCTGTTTTCAAAGAGATCTAGTACCGAGTCAAATAGATTTTAAAAACGATTCAGACAAGTACCTTTTGAGAGTCAACAAACTTCTGTATCCAGCAGCAAGCAACAATAACTTCATCATTTTCACTACAAAGTTGGCCAAATAGTCTGTCACGCAATGAATTACTTCTAATCTTATTGACTGCTCTAATACCGTAATCAAGCGATGTATGCAGGCTTTCATTCAGATTTTTTGCAACCAAATGCTGACGATGAATAACACAATGTACAGCGAGTACATTTGGTACTGCTTGATTCAAATGCACTATGAAACCCTTATGACGCCCCTTCATTGCTGGAGCACCATCAGTAGCAGCTGATAAAATATTACGAAAAGGAATTTCTTTCTCTAGAAAAAACTTGTTCATGGTATTAAATATCGATTCTCCCTCTGTATCGGTTTCCAATTTTTTAGCAAATAATAATTCTTGACAAAAATTTTCTTCTTTTATAAATCGTACATATGATAAGGGTAGTGCTTCAATATTTGGTACAGTTGATTCATCGAGTTGATTTGAAAATTTGTAAGTCTTCAAGTAATCGCATAATGATATTTCAACGTCTTAAGCCATTTCATCTATTCTTCCTTCCACTGAATTATTACTCAGAGGTATTTTCCTAATGCTATCTGATGGTGTCTTATGATGAAGAACAATTTTTATTATTTGTGTGACTGCCGGCAAGATTAATTCCTCGCCAATTGTGTGTGGTTTTCCCGCTTTTGCGATTAACCATGAAATATTATATGAAGTTCGTAGTCCATCATCTTATTGTTTAGAAGACGACGCAAAAAGGTTTGATATAGTTGGCTGTCTTAAATATTTCTTTTCCTGTCCTTGAAAATAGGATAATTCTGTGTCCTTTTTATCAGCATACATTTTATTTAAATGCTCTTGTAGCCTTCATGGCTTCATTTAAAAAACTTTTTGCCAAATTAAACACTTAGGTAATGATTGGTTCGTAGGAGAGTGCGTAAATCCATATTTCAAATACTCGATGCTGTACTGCCGGCATTTCTTCTTAGTAGATTCAGAAATATTGAAAGACAAAATTTGCCACGGTTTCAATAAATTAACTTTTCAACAGATTTATAGATATAATAATAATATAATGGCTAATGACTTCTATCAGTTGTCATCACTCGCAAATAAGGATTTGTGGCGAAGCACACAAAAATAATTAGACATTCCTAGCTATCCATGCTTTTTATAGATTTGATGTCATGCACGCATCAACTCATACGCTTGTTTGCAATGCCGGCGCACCTGCTCTGTAAACAAGTCTTAACAAGCTCCCATATTTTTGTCGAAACATGTTTGATTGCGTGAATCACGTCGTTGCTTACAACTTGCAAAGACTAGTCACCAACAATTCTAAAACCGAATTAGGTATACGTATACCTAATGCTAACTTAATTTTTTTAATGCTTATTTACGCGATAACAATAAGATGAAACTTTTTAGAGATAGGTGAAATATTTTTTCATGAAAACAGTATTTTCAGAGTATTTTATCCACGGCCGATCCCCCCCGCCTGACTACCTTAATGTCCCCCATTTGCCGCTGGGCCCACTACCACCCCCATGGAAGACTCCAGCGCCCATTGGGGGGCGGTATCGCCCCCGTTGAGAACCTCTGCTATAAAAGTATTGCGGGAATTTCTCTCTTATTTTTTATGAGCAGTATTATTTTATTTTGCCTTTTTCAAAGATTCTATTGATTGTGGTTTTTGTTTTTAGGGTAAAAGCAGCCATTCCGATAGGAAAGAAGTCCGAAGAGAAGAAAGAATAAATTTTCGTTCAAAATTCATGTGTAAAGAAAATTCAATTATTTAGGTCTTCTATTATCTACCAAAAGACTTGTAAATCCTTCTCGTTTTTATTGTATTATTTTTTTTTTATTTTAAATATAACTTTTAAAAAATGTTGATTTATATTTCACATCGCACATAGTCAAAATTATAAATTTATCTTTAGCCCTGCTACGTAAAAGAATTCCTGTTGTATAGGGCCACGTAAAATTCCAAGTCGCTAAAATAAAAAAAGTAGGATTTTAAGAGGCGCTATTTATTTTGTTATTATATATTCTTTTGTATATACTAAATCTAGTGTAATTGCTGTTGTGTCAACTATTCGTCCTTATCAATGCAACCATTCTTTATGTGCAAACCTTTATTTATAAGTTCAGATATTTGTAATTTTAATGATTTTATTTTTATCAGTAAAGAATTTCTTTCTTGTGGAAGGCTTTGCCGTGCTTTTCGAAGTTTTAATGATTAGATTTTCTAATTTCAGTTATTTGTAAGATATGAGGTATAAGAACAAAAAGTGTAGTATGTCTCTTTTTAATAAAAAAGAAAAATTAATATATTCTAAAAATTAACTATGTGGTCTCAGTAATTTGGCAATTGTCAGTTCTTTTAAAATATCTTAAAGTTTCATAATTTGAATGAAAGAGATAGGTATGAGGATATTTCATATATTAAAAATATTTTTAAAATTTGGGATAATATTCAAATATTTTAAAAATAACGACTAATGGGACGTCTAAAACGATATATGTAGTTATTAGGGTGGGTATTTTAGAAAAGAAATAATAAGCAAGTAGAAACAGTATTCTATATACAATTCAAACAGCAAACATTATGCAAATTTGTGTGCCCAGTGATAAAAGTTACAATTTTAAAATTGTTTTAAATGGCCCTTTAATCGGATAAAAAGCTATATATTTATTTTTATTCACAAAGCATATGTCTATGCTTGATAACTAAAGCAGAAGCTATATAAATGTTATGTGTGTATGTGTTTTAGCCCTTTCGCACTTAAAGGAAAAGTGCTTTCTAAAATATTTTATTTGCTTTTAGAATTTCTAATAAGTGATAAATTTAGTGGTGTAAACTCAAAAGTATTTAATGAATAATATAGTACCTACTCATTCTGTCAGTTTTATTTCGTGGATCTGGATCTTAATTATTGAAACCCTTTGAATGAATTTGACGTTGAAAGTTGCTTGTCGAATGGTAATAAGAGAAAAGCTGTTGTAAATGGATGGTTTTTTTTTGAAAATCCACTTTCCTTGCCCTACTGCTAATCAGCAAAAGAAAGGTTTAATGGCCTTCAAAGTAAATGGCACAATCCTTCAAATGAATAGACAGTAGGGTGTCCGTTATTTATTAATTAATATTAATAATTATTAAGTTGATTTTTTTTCTTGCGACGCCCCCTAAATTTTTAGTTTATCGTCTAAAAAAATGTCAGACCAAAATAAGCCCTTAATATTCATAATAAACCTTGCCCTAAAGACGATACATTTGCCATTTAAATTACATGGGACTTTGCCACTTACCAATTTTTTTTTCTCGGACAAGATGACTTCTAGCAATGAGACATACATATTCTTAAAGGAAATTGAACGCTCTACAAAAAAGGTCTCTTATAATTTTTCGATTAATTCACTCCTTCAAAAGTTATTCACGGTGAAGTTTGAACTCTTATGTAAATTTTCAGATTTTTTTACTTTTACGGCAATGTGATTATTATTTTGATAAAAGTTATTAGTTTATTTCTAAAAATAGATAATTCTGGTGGTATTAGGGTAAAAAAATTTTAAACATGGAAAATAATTTACCGCATAACAGGTAG
Source organism: Philopedon plagiatum (assembly GCA_963971165.1). Taxonomy (NCBI): domain Eukaryota; kingdom Metazoa; phylum Arthropoda; class Insecta; order Coleoptera; family Curculionidae; genus Philopedon; species Philopedon plagiatum. The sequence continues at coordinate 83,274,675 of OZ020192.1, read as the reverse complement.
CTGGTTCTAGTTTGAATCATTTTTGAGACTTATTTATAACACGCAGTCAACTAATTTTTATTAAATTTCATAAATTTTTGTATACTTTCATGAAATTTCCCTTCAATACAGTAAGTGACTCAAAATTACACTACAAGCATTCCCGCCAACACACGGATTTTCTATTGACGCAAGCGCGCTAAGTCGCATTTAGTACCTTGAATAACTTTTGAAGGAGTGAATTAATCGAAAAATTATAAGAGATCTTTTTTGTAGATCGTTCAATTTCCTATAAGAATATGTATATCTCATTGCTATAAGTCATCTTGTCCGAGAGAAAAAAAAATTAATTGTAAAAAGTGGCAAAATCCCATGTAATTTAAATGTTAAATGTTTCGTCTTTAGGGCAAGGTTTATTCTGAATATTAAGGGCTTATTTGGGTCTGACATTTTTTTTAGACGATAAACTAAAAATTTAGGGGGCGTCGCAAGAAAAAAAATCAACTTGGTAAAAACGGACACCCTAATCGACAGTGGTCGAGAATGACGTAATTTTCTGCGTCGAATCGATTGGCAGGATTTTGGTAATAAAGGCCGTGATGCCAATTTTTATAACAAAAAACATTTTGAAAATAAAACTGACAAACTAAAATTTACATAAATAGAAACGTGAGTATGCCGTACTAATATACTAATGGAAACTATTAGATATATGTTGCTAAGTAAGTTCTTATTTAACATAGGTTTCTGTAAGACCAAAAGTTACATCTAATTAAATTTACCAATAGGTACATTCGTAGATATTAATATCAGTTAAGCTATTACTGGCTTAATAATTTCATGATCACCATTTCCATTCATCAAAAGTTAGAATTTAGTTATCACAGTGTTGGGATTTGTTGTTAATATTACAAATATGTCAAAATAAGTGATATAAAATATTTATTTAGACTGTTGCAACTTTTTATATAGCTTTGTAATTGCTTTATGATTAAATTGTTTATATCTGCTTACAAAAATTTGTTCTTATTTTAAAACGTCCCAAAGCTTCATTATTGTTTCTCTAGTTTTGTAATTAAAATTTCATAGATTAATTATTTTGAAAATATCTTTATTTTTTACTTTATTGACGTAAATTCCATTTACAATATTTCAGTACAATAGGTGTAATTTTTTTTTAAATATAGTATGAAAATAGAAACAATAACAAAAAATAGAGAAATAGCGACAAATCCCTTTGACCACCACAGTCAACCTTACATTTATCGTTTGAGATCAATTTTGAACTTAAACTTTGTAACATAAACGTTTATTTCATCATTAATCAAATTGAAGCTATGGCTGAAGCCTTGTTAGAAGACAATACATACCATAGTTTGAGGCGTGAAAAAGTAGGCAAAACAGATTCCTGTTTCGGGTACAATGACTTATTAAAGTTTAGTTTGGATAAAATATACGTACAGTCTGTGTCCCCAATTGACCATGTAGAAAACACATATCCAGATAAAAACGTCTGGACTCTAAAGAGGAGATATTTCTTATAAGCATATAATTTATGTGGTAACCCACAAAGTGAATATTTAACTTATGCATGAGCACATGAACGTAGAAACTTGTTCTGTACCCCCTCAATAAGGAATATGAACATATTTTTTTTATTGCATAAATCGTTTAAGGAAGTCGTTACAAACCAAAAAAAAATATTTTGAAGAAAATTACTAGGATAATTCTTTAGCTACAAAAAATGTTTACTTTTCGGTATAATCTATTACAATTTAAAAAGCAGCCACATTTGTCCTTGAAAAGTGACGTCAGGAGATCAGCAAAAATCTACATGTTAACGTAAAGCTTAACCGAAAGTCGAACAGGTTTGATTTTCTCGAAAACAGTCGGAGGGAGAGAAATCGAATTTTTTGGGTTGATAGAGGAATAGTTCAACTAGCTTCGGTAAAAAATTCAGTTATACAGGATGTTTCGTTTCGGAACTATTAAACGTCAAAGTCGAAATTTCCTCGATTTCCGTTGAAATCGGGTACAGGTCGCAAATGTGAATTAAATCGATGTAAATTTTCGGAGGTTGTAGGGGACCCGGAGCTTCAGAACTTCACTGAAGCTGGCGAGGATCAGAAAATGGCAAGTAATTCTTTTGAATTTTTTTAGGTCGAAAAATGCCATTTCCAGACCCCTCTTTGGTACCTAATAACTCGAAAACAAAACGTCAGATCGAAAAACGGATTTACAAGGGAAACCTTAAAATCCCAAATACTATTTTTGCAATACACTTACCTAAACCTAAAATCACTGGAAAATGGAAATATTTGGAAAAACTGGAAATTTAGATTTTTGACCCAAGTATCTCGCGGTTTTTGAATTTTTTGTGTGGTCAAAATGGTTCAAATTAAAATCCCATATACGTCATCGGAAAGAGCTCGTCAAAGTATGTGTTATGCATATTTTTTAATTTCTTCATTTTCTATAGGAAGGGAGCAATCGCCGATTAAATTTCGATTTATTACTTTTTGCCATAGACCGGTACATTTGAATCACTCTGTATTTTTTTGTATCTATTTGTTCCACAATTTTTCAACACTATCTTATAAAGGGATAATCACACTGTAAAATGAATACCGAATGGGTCATCCAGGAGCGTATTTAGGGGGTAAATATCGAATTTTCTTGATTTTTTTCCGACATCCTATTTTTAACCGACATTATTCCACACTATTTACCCTATTTAGTGATTCTTTTTGGGTTTATTTTATCCATTAATTATCTAAGAATACCTCCCACTAATTTAAATCGCTTATTTTTTCGGTAAAGTTATAAATAAAATGGTTTATTTGCATCGGGGACATCTAAAATTTGAAAATTTTTGAATTTTCCAAGATTGCCATGAAAATAAAGAATTGCAGTTTATTTACATGAAATTATTAAGATGATATGTCAAAAATGCCAATGTTCGTTGCAAAATTGAAAGGTTCCTGAACCGATTTCGGCTTAAAGTATACATGAATAAGATTTTAGGGACCTTCTACTTTAAGTGCAGGGATATTTCATTGGATGAGCTACGCATTAAATGCCATTTTTATTGAATTTTCGATGACTCTACAACACTGGAATTCGTCATGTACTCATGATGAGTCATAAGTTCAGTTTTGACGACACAGCCAATGGGATCACGTTTTACAAGTGTCGAAAATCGCGCGAAAATTTGCAGTTTTAAATCTTTTTTTTTTTTGTTAATAAAGACCAAAATAAATGGATAACAGCAACCGCCATGAACATTTAATTTAGGAAGTGACCCCGCTGCCGGCGCCGGCAGCCGTCATGGATGCCGGCGCCGGCAGCCATCATGGATGCCGGCGCCGGCAGCCGAGCTGGTTGCCGGGGAAGTGGCTCCGCTGCCGGCGCCGGCAGCCATCATTGATGCCGGCAGCATTTGAAAATTAGGGTCAAAATAAGATGAGAACCAAAATACCTTAATTCAATCAAAACATAATAATTTATTATAGCGTGAACTTTAACGCAATTTAAATTTTCCTACAAAAATATAACAGTTGTTTTTATTCTGCGAATTTCGGGGTAGAAATAAGAAAAATAAACCCATATAATATACCTACCTTCAATAAGAGTGTTCAATTTGTCAGATATCAATTTGATTGGAATTGTTCTCTTCTATGGACATATTGCCATTTTTTGAGGTAGAAATAACTAGCAGAGCATATGGATCTGTAACTCTGTGTCTCTGTTTTGCTAGAAAATTGAAATAAGCTTTGGATGAAGATGAAGTATGATTGTGATTTCGTTCAATCCCCAGGATGCATAGAAATTGTTTACACTCACTTAGTTTCAAGAAAATGCTAGCCTGGCAGCCTTTCTTACACGTGGAACACTTCCTTGTTGACTTTTTATTTTTTGTCTTGAATGGTCTTCCACCTTTAACACAGGCTAACCGCAGATAATAGTATTTCTGCTATCACGCAACCAAAACTCATTGTTTGTGGCTTTCTTGTACTCCACCAAAACGCAATTAAAATTTTCATATGAAGACAATTTATCACACACTCATATTTTATAGTTTTTACGCAAAATTCAAACAACACAATGTTGACATATCATTTAAAATACGTAACTATAATTATTTTAGGTTAGAACTGCCGGCATTCCGTTTTGGCCGTATCGGAACCGGCGCCGGCATCCGAGAAATTGTACCCGGGTGCCGGCGCCGGTATCCATGCATCAACATTTTGGGAACCGGCGCCGGCTGCGGGGTCACTTCCTTTAATTTATGTACTTAGAGAATATAAAAAAATATATTTCAGATTTATTTGGGTTATATGCATATTCCCTATTGCGTTTATGTAAACTTGGTAAAAAGGCGACCAGAGCTCTAGACCAGATCTCACAAAGGAACAGTACAGTACAGTAGTTGATATGAAACCAAGGTTTTTACAACCATTTGGAATAATAAAATTATATAACGTGGTTTACAAATGTAAGGGATCCCCTTTGGTAAGAGTAATGTTGTTAATATTGTATTTGAAATCAATATGATCTAGAAAGGGACATGCCATGGCACTTACTGATGTTTAAACTAAGTCCATTCAGCTATGACCAAAGTGAGCTTGGATCAATATCATTCTGAAGCAGGATGTTCTGAAGCAGGATGCAACTGTCAATAGAGTCTATTGATCTGTAAATTTTAAGGTTGTCAGCGAACATAAGAAATTCTGAGTGCCCAATAAACTTTGTAATGTCAATAACGAACAGTATGAAAAATAAGGGTCCACAGTGGGGACCTTGTGGCACACCAGAATGAACGACAATGTCTTTTTAGACAATTATTTATTCTACTCTTTGAACTCTACTAGTTAGAAAACTATTTATCCACTTCAGAAAGTGACCGCCAAAACCTCACGCTGCTAGTTTAGCCACAAGCAACCCATGATCCACTCTGTCAAAAGCCTTCGCGAAGTCAGTATATATACCTACTGTCAACCTGCAATCTTCTCTCAAAGGCATTCAACAGGTAGTCATGATAAATCAACAAATTTGTAACCGTCGACCTAGCACTGCAAAAACCATGCTGCTGGGCAATTATAACACGCTTACACTCCCATGATAAGATCGATGTTACAAGTGAATCAAATATTTTAAGGATGGCCGATTGGATGCCTATGCCTCTGTAAGTGACCACATTACTCCTGTCCCCTGACTTAAAGATCAGGGTAATGAAAGATTGTTTCCAGAAGTCTGCAGATATTCCAGTCTTAAAAGTCAAATTAAATATAATATATCGTTGATAATATGTAATAATGACTGGCTCAGAGTGCACACGCAATCCCTCAGCAAGAGTGTAGGTATATCATCGGGACCATGAAGCAGCTAGGCGCATAATTGAGTCAAATGCTTCGGTAACATCCAATACATTAATACTGACACACTCATCCAGTGTTCTATAATATGCAGGGACATTTATATTTAATGTTGAATAAACCGTAGAAAAATATTCAGCGAACAAATTCACTGAGTCACTACAGTTTTCACTATGCACATCATTAAAATACATAGAATTAGGACAACCTTTGACCTTTCCGGCGCTGCTCAGAAACCGCCAAAAATAACCTGGATCAGTTTGAAGATTGTCCTCGACCGATCGGATTTAGTTAGCATAACAAGCACGATACACTCGCAACGGTATGACGATGCGTCGATCCACTGTCCAGGCTCCTCCCATTTTGACGTCACTGCGAGGGATTTGCATTATTCAAGCGGCCTAGTCAGTTTGATTTTACCTCGAACTAACGTCATCTGCGCGGCAACGACGTGTTTTGATTCATAGCGTAGCATACCGTTGTAAGTGTACCGTGATAACAAGTCTTGGTTAAGACCGTCCGGTCGACTTTAGAGACCGTAGATTTTACAAAAAAAATTGCCATCAAAATGTCAGTTGTATGCGGTGTTGCCAAAATTTTATACCAACACGAATCGTGCAGTCGCAGTAAAAAACAACAAAGATAGAAATCTAAAAAAGATACTGATTAAACCTAAAACTGAGCAAACCTGTCCGAGAACGTATTTCACAACTCTGTCCACAAGAAAAAATTATATATTATTTATAACAATAACAGCATTAATGAAAAAATTTCACAAAAAAGAATTAAAACACCAACAAAATTATAAATGTGGCAACACTGTGTTCTCATAATGGTTTTTACCATAACCTCAAATATGTTGCAAAACCATGAAATCATGAAATAGTTGGTAAAAGTCATGTTTTTTTCCTTTTTCAGCTTATAAAAGAATTTTAGTGAAATAAGTTTGCTTATTTTTAATTATCCACATTTATTTACGTGAAAAATGAAGAACTAAAATTCGATATTACTATTTTATGTTTATATTATAAAGACACATTTTTCGCAAAATTTGGGGGGGGGGGGGCACCACGGCCACCCTCTGGATCCGCCACTGGTACTATCCCCAAAGTCGACTTGAACCAATTTTACAACTATTACGATGTATGGATAATTCTTCATAATCTGAGAAAAGACCCTTCACCTTGAACCGTTTATGAGCAATCTTTTTTTGAATCACATGCTGCTTTAATTAGTTATTAAACCAAGCCGGAAAGTTTGAGCTTCTAAAACGCTTCAACGGAACAAAAAGAGAAATGGCATGGTAGGTACCAGCTGGTACCTACGGGACACAATAAAGCCGATCCAAAGTCAAGTTTATATTTATGTTGAGGTAAGTATCCCAAACCCTTTTATGTTCCTTGATCCCAGTATTCCCAGTCAATACTGGGATCAAGGTTATAATGGTTTAAAGATGGTACCAGACAATAGTGAAGCGAGAAAACGTGTCGGCGCCTTTGATCTTTAGGGTACTAGTTTTGCTGACCTTGGACAGACATACGTATCCACAATATCGAACGGAGAAAAAGTATGCGTGAAACTACTGGTGTGGTATAAGGAGAAAAATTTAAAAGTTAAGTTAAACAGTGTAGGTGCAAATGTACTTATACCGATCATGATCTTTCGGGAAAGAAAACAGTACACCTCCACCTGTCTCCGAACGACAGCCACGAAACACGCATATGTATATTTCAGGCATATTTCAAAACTTTTGACATTGAAAATAAAGCACGACACAAATTAAACGCAAAATCAAAATAACCAAGAGCACGACCCAAACACACGTACCTACTAATGACAATTATGTTCCACCCATGATACAATAAATCCTAGACAAGGAAAGAGAGAGGACGCGTAACGATGCCTGCCTGCCTGTTACCGACTGCCACAACGCAGGTTTTCTTAAATTTTATTTTAGGCTTAAACAAATTCAAATGACTATAACTTTCTACAAACACCTTTTTTTCTCTCAAAATTTAAAAACTGTGGACAGAATGATGTAAAATTTGTTTAGAAAATAGAATAAATAAAATACCTAGACGTTTTCATTTTTTTCCTAGGAGGGGCACACCAAAAATTTAACTTTTTTTCGCAAATTACAAAATGCTTTTTTTCTTTACCACAACATTCCCAGTGGGCTCACTATTAAAACCCTTAAATTTGGTTCGGGTCCTGTAAGTAGGAACAGAGATATACAACTTCGAAATTTCACCAGCCGCCACTGATAAAAACATAAAAAACAAACTATTTTACAACATAAAAAGTAATTAAAAGGATAATGATTATAATATATAAGTATACAGGAAACGCAAATACAGTAAATGTTGTACAAAATCATTGTCCCTTAAACAGAATAAATTTTGTCAGTTTAAAGTGCGAGCAAATTTGCGGTGAATGTTTTCTGTTTTTCTCAATTTGTCTTTGTAACATTTCTTTAGTTAAAGATGTCACATTACCTAACAACATTGCTTTTTCATTATCTAACAAATTATTTTTTTGTAAGGTTTATACCATTGCTTTAGAGAAACAACTTTTTTTTTATATCTTTTTAAAGACAGAGTCAACAGCTGTTTTCTTAATGACTTCTTTCGTAAAGTTTCAGGTTCTGCTCATGTAGGCTCATTTGAAGGGCCTGGTTGTGGAAGACGTGCTACCTTTCTTGTCTAAAAAAAGTTTTAATTCACCTTCATGAAAAAAAGAATCAATTTTTTTTCCAACAAGCTTTTATACTTGAAAACACTAAAAAATACCTTCATTGACTGCAGATACATATATTGGAAGCTTAGAGAATATTGTTGGAACTGCTTGATTCAGTAAATGAACCCTTGACTGCGAGTTACATTTGTAGAACCATTGCTTTTCAGTGTTTTGAACAAAGGCGATCATGTTTTGAGGGCATCCAATCATCTACTTTCATGTTTTCTATCCACTTTTTGCATTGCCCTAACCCTGTAGGATAACTGAAAGAAAAAATTTAATTACTTAGGTAGGTATATAGATACTACTAGTCCTTTTTTACCTCTTTTATTTTTACCTTCCTTTAGTTACCCTTTTTTACAGAAACATGTATTATTTTACAAATTTTAAAATATTTCAATAATTAAAATTTCTTTCAATGAAAATTTACGTCCATTGCAAATAATTTTATAACAGTAAAAATCTACATTAGGTACGCCTATCCGCCTAAGTATGAACAAAAGGCCTGTTTCAACAAAGAATCTGTGTTTGAATACATAATTATGACTGAAAGTATCTAAATACTTTGATAAAATTTTGCCAATTGTTACATTATTAATCATACTTTAACATATTGTAAGGAAATAACTCAAAGACTAGGCTTTACACCCAAAATTTATACATAAACTAAAAGGGACCAAAGCATCTCTATTGGTTTTTACCTGTGAACTGATATTCCAGGCTCTTTCTTCTCCCTTCGACTTTTACAGCCATATGCTGAACAGTTCACTATGATGAAATTTGATATATTTCACTTCTCACCTTCACTTTACAGGTATAAATTCGCAAAATAAACTTTCGATGCATTCTGATTGTTTGCCACATAAAAAATGGCCGCCGCTCGAAAAGCGTAACAGTTTCTGCTCATTGGTTTAATACCTAGAATGCGCGGTATCCTCTCTCTTTCCTTATCTAAGCAATAAATAGAAGGTATTGGCGACTCCAATTAGGGAGACGGCAACACCGTTCTGGCCAACTACCCGCCAAACATGTTATGTTATATTACAAAAACATTACGTAACATTTTTTAAAAGTAACTTGTGTAACATTTTTAAAATCATATCCCATTAATGTTTTCAAGACGACAAGGTTCAAAATATTATTTTACCACATATATACAATATTAATACCATATTTTCTTAAAATCGCACAAAACAACAAAAACAGATTGCAGAGATGTCACTGTCATATGCATAATCATTAATAAAAATAATATTACTTTGTGATAATTTAATCATGTGCCATCAACATTTTATTTGTAACCACAGGGCGGAATAAACGAAAATGGCGCGCAGGCGCACTTCTCATTTCCGTTTCTTTCGACCTTACGTCAACTGACTTCGACGTACGTTTTTAACTGAAAATTATGAGGAGAACACAGACCGCAAGTCCGAAATATGTCGTAACTCGCATCGAACTCGGATTTGGTTTGGAAGGAACGCGACTGTCCTCGTGTGTCGCGTCCATTTTTGCTCCATATTGGTTTATGGTCGTGTGTGTTTGTGGCGTTGTCCCGGTTTTTTTGTAAATGTGTAAAAAATGAGCTCCCTAGAAACTCTAAAAAAGGTAAATGTCAGACATTTATAACTAAATAGAAAGTACGCCAAATTCTGCCTAGTAAAATTCAAATAGCAAGTAGGTACTGTTTCTTTTGTATGTCGCATGCTGTTACTGAATTTGTTGCTGTGTTTTAAATCATGTAGCTAAAAATGGAAATTTACGTTGTTTTTTTTTCTAGAAGCGGTGAGAAAACAATTTCCTGTCATCACAGATAGAGAATATGAGTTGGTGGTTGCAGAATGGCTTCACTATTCTAAACAGAGCAAAAATCGAGAAAAATAGTAACTTCCGTTAATTTTGTCATTGGTGTTAACTGGCAGAGAATAAATATTGTTAACTGATTTGTTTTGTAGTGTTTTTATTGCTTTTAATATTTTTTTATGGGTTGGATGCCATAGGTATCAAAGATGGTGCACAAGACTATTTCTAATGGAAAATTTGCATGTCTTCAGTAAAATATATGAATCCTTACCTTTAAAGAATTTTTGAAATAAACATTAAACTCTCTCAAGCCCACTTTTATTTTTTTAAATATGTAACTAATGTAAACAAATGATTTTCATCTTGTCTGAATTTGTCAAAAAAATACATCTTTCTCTGTAAAACTTTATACAATATATTTATAATCAAAAATATACCAGCTTACTGCTTTAGTAATGATTGAAAGGTAACTGACTACACCAATTTAAAATGTTACTTTGGTAACATTACTATAAGATAACCCCTGCTGTATTGTTTATTTATTACCTATCTCAATTTAAAAATTGCTTTAATTTCGGCTTGAGCTATTTATTTAATAAAATGAAGTACCCTGTCGGTTATATTTTGCTCCCCCACCTTTCTCATTTATTTAGAAATAACAACAAACTGAAGACTAAAGTTGTAGAGTTTTTAATGAATTTTCATGACATGATGTTAGATGAAACTAATGATCACCAAAAATGGCAAATGTTTTCCCAAGATATGTTCTTTTTTAAAGGAACATCCTATATTTGTTCAATCCTTTATTATAAATCTTTTTTGCCTGATTTCAAAAATATATACTTTGCCTGTGTTCACTCGAGCCGTTTTCGAGATATATTAGAGTTCAGTGATCAACTTTATTCAAGTTAATTAAGTGTGCCTTGGAATATGTTAATATGCAGTGGCGCAGCCAGGAATACGCTCTGGGGGGGGTTTTGACAAAAAAATTTGACAAATACGCTCTGGGGGGGGGGGGGTGGTTTTTGACAAAAAAATTTGACAAATATTGCTTTATTTTCGTTAATTTGGGAAATGGGTAGGGTAATCTTTAGGCCTTTGGGGGGGGGGGGGGTCCTAACCCCAACCCCCCCCCCCGTGGCTGCGCCACTGTTAATATGTATATTCCAATGTAAATTTTGAATCTTGAAAACGATTTGAGTAAACCATGAGCAAAATAAATATTTTTAAAATCGGGGAAAAAGGGTCTTTAATTCCGATTAAACATGTACAGGGTGTTCCATTTAAAAATCATACCTTTGGAAAAGATTTCTAAGTTTCCATGTTCATTTGTTTCATCTGATATCATTTCATAAAGATTCATCAAAAACCGTTTACCACTTTAGTCTTTAAAGTTTTTTGACACCTCCAAATAAATGAAAAAGGTGGGGGTGCAAAATATAACCGAACACAGGGTAAATACTTAATTTTATTAAATAAATAGCCCAAATAAAAATTAGAGCAATTTTTAAATTGAGACAGGTAATTACGTATGTAATAAACAATATGGGTCGGGTTACCTTATACTAATGTTACCAAAGTAACATTTTTAATTGCTATAATCAGTCATATCTCTCCAACATTACTAAAGCAGCAAGCTGGTAATATAGCTGTTATGACAGAAACATGTTGCCTCCATGTAAATGTAATATGGTGCCAGTTTTCAGCAATATAATATGAGAAATATTAATAAAATGTCACCAAAAAAATATGACATACACGTGAATTTAATGTGGCAAAACTTCTACAAGATATTTTTTAAATAACATTACTAGGATATCACAAAAAAATATAACGTCAATATTGCTGTAATATGGGTGAAATATCTCGTGACATTCGATGTCACTGTGTGATATCGAAACTCGGGACATAAGGTATTGCATACATGTTACAGTGACATCATCACTATATCTCGGCTAATGTCACAAAATTACAATGTTATATATTTACAATATTGAGGTAACAAAATTTTGTTTGGTGGGTAGCGGCCGTTTTGGTACTAGTTTAACGGGGAATGTTTACGTTTTATCAAAGAAAATCATAATGCGTAGCTATTATTTTCTTATATGGATCTGTGGTTTTATATAACTTTTGTAGCATTTTTGAAACGTCGAATTTAGTATTATTTAAAAAGTTTTTTTCGGTGTGCTCAAGTATATAAGTATGACTACGAAGTACAACAGAAACAATAGTAAAACTCAAAAATCATTTTGAAATACCTTGTGTACACAGCAGTTTTTTGCCCCCGTCGTTCGGTAAATTATGCTCAGTGTTTCGTTGATGTTAAGGCATAATATCCGCCCAAGGTTATGAAATAGTGTACCATAACAGTTTTCTAGTTTATATTATTATTTTTGTGTAACAATTCATTGTAATTCTTGGATATTATAACGTTTTTTTCTCATTTTTTCCAATGAAATGCGTTGGGGGACACAAGTTAAGAACGTGGCGTCCTCATCAGCCGATTTGCTAAACTATTATAACGGGGAATCAGCTGATGGCGGAGGAGTTCGAGTTGACGCTTGGAACGGTCCGAGAACACAATTTAGACATTGTATATTACTTCTTACTTTGTCATCTATATAGGATATGTTAAGAACGTATGTCGGGATTTGTCGGCTCGGATAAATCGCCGCGCCTCTAGCAGCCACTTTTGTAACTAGCATATCGGGGGTTGTTTACCTCTGTTTGTTTATTTATACCATTTTTAAAACCTCAGAATTAGTCCTATTTTGAAATTTTTGTTACAAAATCTAAAGTATATTGAGAAATAAAGAAGAAATGTATCAAAAACAACAAGCAGACCCAACCCAAAAATCATATTTGAATAACTCTAGTGGGAAAGTCGATTAGTGGCCCCGCCATTTGACGAACTTTTCAATGCCTGTGCATAAATATCCGTTTTACTCGTGTAAAATACTGTGCATTGACTATTTCCTCAGTTCTCTTAATATTTCTGTGTAATAGTTCCGTATAAGTTTCGCTTATTACATTTTTAAAATGCAAGATTTTTAACCTCAAAAGACCAAACCACAGACCTAATCAAGAGAGTGTGCAAAATGTAAGTTAAATGAAAGTTGAGTAAGTTTAAGCTCACATCCCTTTTTATGAAAAAAAGTCCTAAAAATGGAGTGACCATATCCTTAATGATGGAAGAAAATACCTATGGACAATACTGGAGACAAACCTCAATATGAGGAATATATAATAAGGTTTTCCTACAAATGAGTGACAGTGTCCTTCTTACATTTTACACTACGAGATTAATTCATTGCTTTTGATGGAGGTAGGTAAATTCATCATTTATAACTAGTTAAGAATTGTGAAAATGTGTTTGTTAATAAATGTAACTTTTACCGTTTTAAAAGGCAATGTTGAGGGCAATGTATTACAATGTTCTGCGTATTCTCATAATATATAAAGTACAATTCTATGCACTATAAAATTCTATTTTTAAAAGCAAATCTACATTTTTGTACTCCGTAATAAACCTAATGACTGGCAGACATAGATAATATCTTGGTTTCTATTATAGGTAGACAATATAATATTGTCAGTGTTCATTTTTGAATGTTTTGATGACCACAAAAGTCTTACTTATTATATTAGATAGGTAATTAACCTATAGTTGATTCTTTTTTAAACTGCTTTAATAATGTAAAAATGTCCCTACATGGGGATTGATACTGGAGTTATACGAAGAGTTATAGTAAATATGAAGGAACAGTAGCTGATAAATATTCTAAAATTTAAGTACCCACTTATGATTTATTATTAAATAATAAATTAAATACAATTTTGTTTATAAACCTAATTAACATTGAACTACTTTAAAATCATCTAGTGGGTATTTTGGATTTTCAAGTCTCCTTACTTTACATGTCTTTGAAAATAGTTTTTGTGATATTTATAAATTTTGTTCATTGTAGGTAATTATGCTAGGCATGCAAAATTAAAAAGGGTTGCTCCCAGAAATTACCAGTATAATCTCTGTTTAGTACAATTTTTGTGAAGCTAAGAAATGCAAGAAGTGAAGCATCAGTAGGTAAGTATGAAATTTGGTTATGAAAAGGTGAGCGGGGAAAACAAACTAGTGTCTATATAATTTTATGAATCGAGTATTTTTACTTAGTTTTACAAAGTAGATATTTACAAAAAGGAATAATAAATTTTCTTTATTTATAAAATAGTGCATATATGTACGCACCAATAAGACACTCATAGCAAAGTTTAGCCTCAGGCTACTCGAACAAAGCTGCTTGAACACTAAGATGTACTAGAGTTCATATAGGTGAAGTACGCCTCGAGGCAGCCACCCATAGAAATAGGAGGGGATATAGAAATCGCTTCCCCTCTGCGCGGATGGAGAGATTTGTTGGGCGGCCATTTTTACACACAAATGTCAATTGCAAAGCGGCAAACTTAAAACGGTACTTCTACCGTGCAAATCTACAGCATTTGTAATCATTTTGTAGTACATCGACTGTTTATCTGGTTTAACTGATTATTAGAAAGAAAAACAATAGGTATATATGTATGCCTGGGCTGAATATAAACCTACAATAAACGTCTTTTTTGGTACGAGCCAATAACAACTATTGTAATTTGTTTTTCAAATTCTCGTTGTGAATTTTTAGTCATTTAATACAAAAACCCAATTAAACCAAAAATCGATTTATAAACCCAAAAATACCTACTGGACTGCGTTTTATACTAAACTTGTTTTTTTTTTCAAACTTTGCTTACACCGTACCTTAAACTAAATTAATGTCTAAAAGTATGTACCTAACTGGAATTATTTTAGTACACACATACTATTGTAGTGTATTTTGAGAAACCGTATGTTGTTTTGGTGAATATGAACGTTGTGTAGTGCTAAAATATCCAACAATAGTGGTTCAGGATTAGGCTTTGGTGGAGTTAAGATTTTAAATCATAATAATCTTATTTTGTGGTAGGTAATTAAAAACAATTTTTAAAAAAAATTTAAACACTAGTAATTTTAAATTAAAAAACAACATAAAAATTTGCTTTATTTCATTTATTTATTTGCTTTAAGATCATACATAATATATTGTTATGATATAAGCTTCGTCAGTACCTACAAATCTGAGTAAAATGGGATAACATAACTTCACATACAAAGAATTAACAAATAGATATAACGGGCAGTTCACATCAAGAAAATTATATTACGAGGCAACATTTATAAATTCCGATAAGCTATAAAACACCCTGTCTTGTAGTACCTAATTCCTTCAGCCTCTTCTTAAAGGCTTTCATGTTACTGATCTGATTTTGTCTGGCAATTTATTAAAGATCTTAACGCATGCAAATTGTGGAGATCCTTCATAGTGGGCAGTCTGATTAGCAGAGCGGAAGCATTTCTTGTTGGGGTAGCTGTGGTTGTGTTGATTCGTCTTGAAACTGCTACTGTTGTTGAAAACATACATGGCACATTTCAGTATAGTATCTTGAACTGTTTAAATATTGGTCTACATAATTCTATGGGCTTGAGCCCAAACAGCAGTCTTATTATTTGTTTCTTAGAGTTTAACAAATGGGGGTAATTCCAGAGACGGCTTCTAACCTAGTTGGAAATAAAATTAGGATTCGATTTGAAAATAAAATACAAATATTTATTTACCCACATTGTGTTATTTGAAAGTGCGAGATACGAAAATATCATACAGGGTGTCTGAAAAGTCTTAGCATGGGCAAATATCTTTACTATTAATAAAGATAGCAACACCAAATTTTAGTTGTACCTTATTGGTTAGTAAATCTACTTTTTTACGTAATTTGACTCTTTCAACCCCCTTGGGGGGTTACGCTAGCGAGTTGAGGTCCAAAATTTTGGATGCAAACCTATGCCGTGTGGCCTCTTCGTTTAAAAGTCTTCAAAAAAGAAAGATTGTTTTAGTATTTTAGTATTTATTTATTATTGTAATTCATTTTTAAATGGCAAGCCTATAAAAATTATAACTCGTAAATCGTATAATCGGGCGGGGCACAAGTCGACCATTAGTCGGCCACTTGTGCCAAACAGTACAAGTCGGCGCTGCTATTTTTTGTTTTGTAGGGCACTTTTTTCTAACTTTTTTCCAACTTTACTCCTTCATTTGTCTTTTTTATATGTTTTGTTTTTTGACATCTGCGCAGTAGACCAAAATGCGTACCACGCGCAAACCGAGCGTGCTAGACATGCGCACGGAATTTCAGGAGTTGGACTTTGGTGTCTACATTTGAACCCATTCATTTTTCAGAATATATCTCCAGTAGTTAAGGTACCACTACGTATTTAACTTTATAACTGTGTTCCCAAGTTTTTTTCGACTTTATTTTTCATTTTTTGCCATGTGCGCAGTAGACCAAAATGCGTACCACGCGCAAACCGAGCGTGCTAGACATGCGCACGGAATTTCAGGAGTTGGACTTTGGTGTCTACATTTGAACCTATTCATTTTTCAGAATATATCTCCAGTAGTTAAGGTACCACTACGTATTTAACTTTATAACTTTGTTCCCAAGTTTTTTTCGACTTTATTTTTCATTTTTTGCCATGTGCGCAGTAGACCAAAATGCGTACCACGCGCAAACCGAGCGTGCTAGACATGCGCACGGAATTTCAGGAGATGGACTTTGGTGTCTACATTTGAACCCATTCACTTTTAAGAATATATCTCCAGTAGTTAAGGTACCACTGCGAATTTAGACAACAAAGTACATCCCCTGAAATTTCGTGCGAATGTCTAGCCCTCTTGGATTGCGCGTGGTACGCATTTTGATCAATGGTAAAACTTTTTTCCCAAGTTTTTTTCGACTGTATTTTTCGTTATTTGCCACCGCGCAGATAGCAAAAAAAGAAAAATAAAATCGAAAAAACTTGGGAAAAACGTTATAAAGTTAAATACGCAGTGGTACCTTAACTACTGGAGATAGATTCTTAAAAGTGAATGGGTTCAAATGGAGACACCAAAGTCCATCTCCTGAAATTCCGTGCGCATGTCTAGCACGCTCGGTTTGCGCGTGGTACGCATTTTGGTCTACTGCGCAGCTGTCAAAAAACAAAACATATAACAACGACAAATGAAGAAGTAAAGTTGGAGAAAAGTTAGAAAAAAGTGCCCCACAAAACAAAAAATAGCAGCGCCGACTTGTGCTGTATGGCACAAGAGGTCGACTAATGGTCGACTTTTGCCCCGACCGATTATACGATTTACGAGTTATAATTTTTATAGGCTTGCCATTTAAAAATGAATTACAATAATAAATAAATACTAAAATACTAAAACAATGTTTCTTTTTTGAAGATTTTTAAACGAAGAGGCCACACGGCATAGGTTTGCATTCAAAATTTTCGACCTCAACTCCCTAGCGTAACCCCCCAAGGGGGTTGAAAAAGTCAAATTACATAAAAACGTAGATTTATCAACCAATAAGGTACAACTAAAATTTGGTGTCGCTCTCTTTATTAATAGTAAAGATATTTGCCCATGCTAAGACTTTTCAGACACCCTGTATGATATTTTCGTATCTCGCACTTTCAAATAACACAATGTGGGTAAATAAATATTTGTATTTTATTTTCAAATCGAATCCTAATTTTATTTCCAACTAGGTTAGAAGCCGTCTCTGGAATTACCCCCATTTGTCAAACTTTAAATGATAACTCTGTCGATGTTCATTGCTTGACCCCAGAGTATTATAATATAAGCAAGGTAGTGATAGGCAAGCGAATAGTAAGCACTCAGTAACGTATGTTGAGGCACTGTCTGTTTAAGTTTCACGTATGTCCCCAGAAACTTTACCACAGCAGAGCTGTTGTTGATGTCTATCCTAGGTTTGTTTTTGTAAAAGTGTACCATCACCGTCTTTTTTTTGTTTAGTATCAGTTTATTGGAATTGCACCACCCACTCATACTATCACAAACTTTGGAGATAGAATTCATAATTAATATTACTTATTACTGCAGGGCACAATGGGCTCGATAAGTCTGTGTGTGCTATCACTATAATACTTAATTCTAAGCATGTAACATTATCAGATTTTCTTCCACTAAACCAGAATCACAGTAATTATCAGAATTAGTGATTTGTTAACATTTTCAATATAAATTACAAGAAGTCTAGAATTAGTTGTTTCTTGTTGATTGTACAGTGAATGTATTGTGGAAGTGTTGCTTTTGTGGTGACAAGTAAATGTGTGATGGTTTGGTTGCTCGAAATGCAATACATGAGCATGTGTTTTTAATAACTTAGGAAAGTATAAGTAAGTTTTTTAATTTGTAATGTGATCTAAAGTTTTGATTAGCCTTAGTTTATTGCTTTGTCAATAAGAATTTTGTTCTTGGACAATAAAACTTGTTTAAATAAAAATAAAAATAGTTGTTTACATATTTTCATATTTAACTTTATTTATTCGGAAGCTTCAAACGTCAAATTTGTAGGGGAAGTGACAGTTCTGTGTCAAAATGGCAGCCTCCGTTGCGTTCCAATAAAATTGGATGCGCACTCGTCCAAGCGCGTTCTAACTACCCTCTCTTTTCTCTGCAGCCACCAAGTGCACTAAAAGCAGGTCTTTTTCAAAAGTGCAGGTTTGTTACATGCATAGGAAAGAAGGAAATTTTTTACAGCACTTCTGTGGTCGGCGCTTAAAAGGTCATATGTCGATTTTTGACAATTCGAGTAATTTAAGGTTAAAGTTTTTAGGTTTTTCTAGCACCTGTATTAGGTTGAATTTTATTACTTTTGTGGCTGTTTTAGGTAAATATATTTAGTTAGGCATTTCTACGTTGATAAAAGTTAGGCCAATGAGATTACACATAATATTTACAAAAAATATATCAAGTTATTTCCTTTTTATCAAAGAAAACCATCCAATCAGAGATGGTAGAAAAGACATAAGTGTACATAATGCCAATTAGATAACAATTTTTAAAACGGTAAAAACGACATAAGTATGTATACATATACTTATAACATTAAAAAGGAATATTCTTAAAAGGCTATATCTATCTCCCCAATATATAAAGCTGAATGTAACTATGTGTGTCCGGAGAAAAAAAATGACTTCGAGATGAGGTAGAAAGATCGAATTTTCCACATATCTAGATATTGGTACCAGTATGTAGGAAAAATATGACATTCTCAAATTCTTAACTCTGAAACGAGTTATAGAAATAATAAATATGTAATATATTTCTTAACAAAATGGTGAACTTCGACGTCGATGGGCGCCACCGGTTGGGTTTGCTTGCAACCCAAGCAAACCCAACCGGAGCGGACGGGTACCGGCTAATGTAGACCTAAAAATATATTTTACGGGAAAAATACTCTTAAAAAGAGTAATAGTAACTACTTGCCTTGTATATTATTATAGTATTTAAAATATTATTATTTTAATTTGCATGAAAATAAAAAAAAAATATAAAAATTACACATGAATATTAAAAACAATTTTATTAAAAGGAATATATAAATGAACATACAAAACTAGTAAAACAATGTTTTTACTTTAAAAAAAAAAGCTAACGCACCTAACTAAATCTTAAATTTTAAGACAGGACCAAAAACTATAGAACCTAATCATCATCCTGTTCTGAAACTAGATCGAGATCTGAATCGTAGTCCTTTTCCAGTTTCTTATTTACTGGTAGGTTAATGTAATACTGTCGAACTTCTTTATCTAATAGATTTACAATTTCCAACAAATTTTCGTTTTTTTTAATACTTATTGGACGCAAGGCTTGATACAAGGGAATTAATGTATATTGTTTCAGAGCGTTAAGAGTCTGTCTTTTTTTAAAGAAACTAACTATTTTAAACTGTTCGTCTTCTTCGAAGCTGCACTTGTATTGAACTACCGCGTCTTTTGTGTAACGCTGCCAACAAACATTTCTTAACTTAAATGACTTGTTTTTACTTTGCAATGGCCCTTTAGTAGAAAGGTCCGAAAAATTGAAAAAGTTTTCTTGTTCCATAGCCACAACATTAAACTTTTTTTCTTGCTAGCCGTTCTTACCAGTTGATACCAGTCTCTTGGTACGTGAATGTTAAATGCGCATGTTTTTTTAGCTCTCTCTATAACAGCATGGTCAACATCACACTCCATGTGAGTGTGACCTGGTACCAAAAATTTGTGTTCCACTGCTTCTAATGTGGGGTGATGTTGCAACAGAAATTGGAACATTGAGGACACTATGGAGTTTTTATTCTGACCCCCACATGTGTCAGAATAAAATACTGCTGTTTTTATACCCTCTGGAATATTAAAAAGGTGATTGTACAAGCATGACGCTATTTCATTTGCACCCCGGCCAGCAATACATTCTGACCACATATAATGCCAAGACTCTCCCGTATTACCATTATGGATTGTTAAGTTATATGTGGCCAACTGTCTTAAGTAAAATATTTTATTGGTCGATAAGTAAGGAGTTTGAAGTACTTGTTGTAAATCAAAACCATAAGTTACGTGAGAATTATCGCCTTTGCCTATTTTTTTATCTTTGTCTTTTTCGGCATAAGCACGATCAGCACAAGCTAAATGCTCCTCTTTTTCTTTTCTAGCACTCAATTTGTCATCTTCATTTTCAGAATACTGTTCTTTGGCAAATAAACTGTCACATTTGGAGCATGTATCATTTTTTGGTTTTTTAAATTTGAGGCCTAAATTATGGAATTCTCTGGCATAAATTTTTATTGAAACAGGCTTGTCAGTGTCTGTTTCTTGGTAAAGTTCATACATTTGGTTTAAATTTAAATTTGACGCCAAATATTTTTTATTTGTATGTCTTCTAGAATAGTGGCTCTCATAGGCAGGAAATGATTGTATATGCTTAACAACTTCATCTATTTTATATTGTGGTGTCTTATGTACAGGTGTGTGAGATCCTCTCTTGTCAGTGTGAGTAACTCCACAACTTGACTCTAACTTATTTGCTACAGTACAGGAAATAAATTTTTCTGTTTCATCTAAAGTAGCGAAAAAGCAGCTTTTACAAATGACTACCTTATTGCCATCAATTTCAAAATGATAGATGTAGGTCATTTGTCTATTTTTTAAGCTTCTGCCATCATTTACTTTAGTTCTGGTAATTTGAGTTTCTCTGGATGTAATAAGACTCGCAACAAATGCTACGCGACGATCATGAGTATTTAAACTCCAATACTCATCAAAAATTTTTTGCCGTATGTTTTCATTAAGTTTGTCCTTGCACTTGTTTCTACAATTGTCACGTAAAGGTTTTAATCTCTTTGCTTCCCTAACTTTTCCTTTTGCCGTGGTGTATTTTTTTTCAGAGTTTCTATTAATTTTTCTTTTTTGTACTTCTTTTCTTGAAAATGGTTTTGACTTATTCTTTTTATCATCCAATTCGTGTTCTGCCTCTTCATCCTCGATTGTTTCTTCATCACTCATTTCGGGTATAAAATCTTTATCGTTCTGGTCATCCTGCTCTATTACTTCTTCAAACTCATTGACATTTTCGGCTTGAATAACTCTGTTTCCAATTTCGCAATCTTCGGTATTTTTTAATAGTTCTGTGTGCTCTGAAACAAATTTTTTCTCTATTAAGTTGTTTCCTTTACTCTCTTTATAGTTTCCGGTTTCTGTAAACTCTAATAATTCTGAAGGCTCTTTTAACATGAAGTCGCTGTTAAAATTTTCATTATCAAGTTCAATTTCTACATCTCTAGGTATAGTTGTATTATCCTCCAGGGAAACGTAGCTTGTCATTTTGTCATGATGCTGATTATCTTCACCCACTATTATGTTTAGAATATCTTCTTTTACACTTTCACTTAATAATGTGCCACCAGATATGTTAAAATCCCCTAAAACGCTGACAGAATTCAATAAATCATCCTCTAACATTTCTTTTCCGGTTCTTATAAACTCTATTGTTTTTAACTGCTCTTTTCCTACATAGTCGTTGTTCAAACTTTTGCCCTCAAATTCTATTTCTTCACCTCTAAATATAGTTGTTGTTTCACATCCTTCTATAACATCATTGTCTTTTGTAATTTGTTCACTGTACTGAATATCATTTTTATTGAGATTTTCGTCTATTATTATATCCAGTTTTACATTTTCCGAGACATATTCACCTGATAATGTGGCATCTGTTATATTAAAATCCTCAAAAACGCTATCATTTAATACATCCTCTCCGAGATTATCCTGAGCGACTTCGATACTTTGGCTGTTGTTGATTTCATTAGTTCTACCTTGAGTTCTACCTATAAAAAATAAAAACCGTAAACATTTTTAAAACATTCTGTACTATTCCATGTAACTATGACGCCCCGTTTTATTTTGTAAAATATTGAGCTAGATTGAGAATTCAAAAAATGGGTATTTTTTTATCTTTATAAAACCCACGAAGGCGGCAAGCCAAAAATTGTTTTTGTTGGGGCAAGGAGAACCAAGATTTTAACATTTTCAGAATCCCGCTAACTTGTTGCAAATACTGTCTACTGTATGATACAAAACTTACCTCTACTAGAGACACTCCCGCCGCCGCAACGACACGCAATTATAATTCTGGCGGTTCTAGACCGCAGGCCACCTCGTACTTTTGGCATTATCACTAAACTTGATAGTTTTAACCTGCAATAACTTTACGAAAATTACTTCAATGTTGCTTGCTTGCCTGTTCACTTGGCAATGCACCGAGTACGGACTGAGTTTGTATTTGTATGCTACCTTCTTTATGTCAAAGTAAGACAGATCTGTCTTTTTTAAGCGGGAAATCAATTATGAACGCTTAAAAGGGTATAAGTCAACTTTTGCCCGAGTGACAAATCAATACCCGAGCGCTTAAAAGGGTATAAGTCAACTTTTATCGGAGTAAGAAATAAATACTGAACGGTTAAAAGGTTATAAGTATACTTAAACCTAAAATAAGTGAAATCTTAAAGCCTTAAAGGGATTTAAGTGAACTTATTCTGTTTTAAGTGTTCAAAATGTTCTGCATTTAAACCAGTAAGTATATATATGATACTTTAATCGTTTGCTTGATTTAAAAATTTATTTATATGTAAACTTCTGTCCTTTTTTTCGTTTAAAATTTTAGAAATCTAGAACTTATGCCTTTAAAGGGTATTTTTTTTAATACTTGGGGGAAAAATAAATGTTATATAAATGTATCAGGTTAAACATTTTCGATTTTTTGGTTCATCTAGCCAAAAATGACAATTTACCAAAAAAACGACTTATGACCTTTTAAGCGCCGACCACAGACTTGATATAGGTATTTGTTTATTATTAAAAGCATATTTTTAAAGAGGAAGAGGAAGAAAATACATTTTTAGTATAAGTACCTAATTAATTCATTTCCAAAGCCAAAACTTCATTCACAGTACACACAAGTTCCCTTTTCTAATTGGTAAATAGGTGAGAAAATTGAAAAAAAAAAATGCTTTACATACTTAATTTAAAAAACGTTAGTCTTGCCGAAAGGTTCCTTGCTTCCATGTGCATGTGGAAGAAACTAGAAAAAAACGTCTATTTTTAGAAAATACCTGATTGTATTTTTACTCATTTTTTTTACCTGTGTGGCCTGCTTCAAATATTTTTTTAATATCAAATATAGGCGATTTTAAATCAGTGACCTAGTCATGACTATGTCACCTTATTTGGCAACGTTGCTCCAAATACTCAGTTTAACCTAAAAAATTAAAGTTTTAAGATTAAATGAGACAGTGTTGCCCAGTGATTTGACTAGATCACGATTTGGTCACTGATTTAAAAATGGCTTATGTATGTCAAATGCTGCAGAAGGTTCCCTTATGTACAGGTGAGAAAATTGCAAAGAAAATTTAGTTTTTGGGAAGACCTGCTTTCAGTGCATCTGTGTGGCAACCTGAAGCCTAATTTCAGTTATATTCAAGATACTAGTTGGTACCTCCCTTTAAAAATGTATGTTATAATAATAATAATAATAAATAATTCATGTTATGTTATGACTCACAATGGTGTTTACACAAGTCAAGGTGGGATGTTTAACTATGTTTCTAAGTCTGTTGATTTGATAAAGGAGTACACCACCTTTTTAAAATTTTTGTATCAATATCAATATTATGTCAACTGTACATTATAGATTCTGGTTCTTACCTCAGATATTGTTCAATTCAACAGTCCAATTTTTCTAAACAACCCAAAGACAATTACGAGAAAAATAAGCGTCACGGGAGTTTTTGTCCTAAATATCAGCGGACACCAAGTGTATATGTCGTAGGCTAATTACAAATTCAGTCGTTTTATAAAACGCCTAGTCGTTTTATAAATGACTAGGTATATTGTAAAATGAAAAATAAATACTGAATTTTTACAATTCGACTGAACTTTTTAGGCGTTTCATAAAACGCCGAATTGCTCTCAGGCATATTGTAAAATGAAGGTGTGGGCGATTATTTTTACAATGCGCCTGGAATAAAAGTAGACATATATAGGCGTATTATAATAAGACTGCTATCGAGTTAGGCGAGACCTAAATTCGATAGGGGACCACTAGCACTAGACCCTAAAAATATATTGAGAAATATCGTAGAAATAAAAAATGGAGTATACCAAATTGGTACTAAGCACGGAATTTTGAATCGATGGTTTTCAAGAGACGAAATCGTTGGCATTGAAAACCCCGAACCAAAATGATTTCTTTGAGAGAAGCTTTAACAAAGTTTTCTAAATTTGGAGGGCAGGGATTCAAAAAATGTTCCTGCAAAGCAAGCAAAACGCAGTGCCACACAAATAAGTGTTTTTGTTTTAAGGCTCACTTGAAATGCAATAGTAAATGTCATTCAAGCGGACCGTGTTCAAATAAGTAAAATAATATTACTTTTAAATTAATTAATTAAAAAAAGCGAATGTGTTGTAAGTGTTATCCATTAATTTCTTTTATGATGTTATGACAAAAATAAAGTGTCCAACTATTTATTTGTTTGAAATATTATACGATCAAGCAACAATATAAATATTATATTGTTGCTTGATCGTATAATATATATATATATATATATATATATATATATATATATATATATATATATATATATATATATATATATAATATACACACATTCAGTGTCCGCTACATATGGGAAAATTATTATTGATATTTAAAAAAACAGTGTACTGTGGTTTCGTTTCTGCATGTCCGACAACCAAAAAAATCTATTTTAACACACGTCGTGTGATCATTGGTTTGGCGGAAAGTTAAAAGTAAGTTGACGGGGTCAAATTGACAAGATATCCAAAAATTTTTACAGGCTTCCCACCAAAATTTTTAAATCGAATTCCTGACATTTCCCGACTTTCCAGGTCTCCTTGAACACAATTTCCGAGAATAAAAAGAAGCTAACCGAGCAAGAAAATTGTTTTTTATAGTTAATAGATAGTTTATTACCTACTTTTATTGCCTTATTTTCAATTTTGTTATGCAATGAAATTATTTTAATCGATAAGACACCCCCGGATTATTTTTAATTTTTTTGGGAAATGAAATTATTTTTATCTATAGCTGGAAAAGGCAAAATTGCCAGGTTTTCAACTAGTTTTCCCTGACATTCCCTGGCCACTTTTGAATCCCCTGACATTCCCCGACTTCTCTGACTTTCCAGAAAAGTGGGAACCCTGTTATATAAACATGGATCCCCAGACGCTTCTTTTTCGAGATACAGGGTGTTTAATATTTTCTTTTTAAAAGTTTGTTTTTAATTTCTCGAAAATGCGTTGGGTACCTTTGCGTGCAAAATCTTATTTTCTAAAGTACTTGCATCAGGGGCGTGCGTGCTAGTAAGTCTTTATTTTTAGCGAAAAAGATGGCACGCCACTGTTTTTTTTTGCAAAATTGATATTGTTTTCTTTAAGCCCAACCAATTCTACGTGAAAACTGTCTCTTGAGTCTTTTTGTTCCGTTTTCGAGATAAAAATTAAATTATTTATTACAATACAAACAAATAATAAAAATGAGTTTTTTTAATATCATTTGTTCAGGAAACTGTGCTTTTTGATTTAGGCCTATAATAATAGTAGATGCTGGAAATGGCTCCGTGCTTCAATTCATGCTCTAAATCGTCTTCGCATATTTCTCCTAACTTCGGAATACTTATTGAGGTGTGAAAATATTAAACACCCTGTATCTCTAAAAAGGAGCGTTTTAAGAATCCATGTTTGTATAAACTTATTTTCATATTTTTAGATGTAGAAACAGTCCTTAAAATTTCTTAATACGTCAAATTAACCTCACTCTAGATAAAGAAAAAGGGCAAATAAAAGTTTTTCCAAAAAATGCACCACTATCGTCTGGTTGCATAAACAATTTAATCACAAATTAAACTAATTAGACACTTGTAATGTGAGAGCACTCATTTTAACATCATTGCCAAAGATGACTTTAAACATCAATTAAATTTACTACTTGATTAAAATTTTTGTGCAACCTGCTGTATGACCAGTAACCATTAAATGTATTTAAAAATTTAATCAAATTAACAGTTTATTGTTTTTATTTGTAGATTATTTGAAATATATCTAGGACCATAGTTAACACAGATTCAAGTTCCTAGAGTTAAGACTGACAAGTGTACAGAAGCATCAAAGCAATCAAAGGAAACTGCCATACATTTGTTGAAGCCCCCTAAACACCTTTTCTTGTTTTAAAAAGATTAGCTTACCTTGATAAGTTATACATTGCTTTTTTCTTTTAGACTTTGTTTTTACATTTACTCATATTGTGCAGTTCTATAGTTCAATATATGTATGTTCTCGCATTTTCTCTTTTTAGACATACTATTATTATAAAAAATCAAATCACTTCACAAATCATTTATTTTTCTGAATGGATTATATAATTGTTTAGCTAAATACAAACATTTAATAATAAAAGATTGTTTATCAACTGTTGAACAAGAATGTTACTACTAGTACTAAATGTATAAAAGACTGTTTACATTTAAAATTTAAAACTCAGAATTACCAGTTGTCGTTCTGGAGTTTGTATTTTATTTTATTTAATTTGTATTGTAAAAGGTAACAATCACATCATACATAGTTATTCTCGAGTCAAGGAGTAATTCATTATGCTTACAACTGTTGACATATTATTATATGTTGAAATACAGCACTTATTCTAAAAAAAATGTTTATTCTAGTGTTGAATTTTAAGATACAAGGAACTTCCCAGTAAAATGAACGACTTAATTTCTTTATACTCTAAATTTAATCTCTGTTTGCCATTAACTGCCAACCTTTTCTGGCACACATCATTTCTTTTGTCTGGTGGTCTCTAGATGAATTTTATGATCAAGAAAGTGTTAAGATATTTTCTGATCTGTCCAACAAAATTCGGCTCATATAGTAAGCCTACTGATCCTGTATGTATCCAGTCCTAAAATTTTTGTCAAATAGTTAAAAAACTACAATTTACTTAGTCTTACTTGGCTCAAAATTAGGAATGCCATAAAATAGGTTTATATTATGAAATAAAGTATAGCTTGCTGGAGTAAAAATAGACCAATTTAGATCTACTAATCTTCATATAATGTTGCTTCCTTAAACAGTTATAGGCCTTAGAACTTTGTGTTTTACTTTACACTGCATTGACAACACCCTACCCACCTAACAAACCAGAGCACAATTGTACTAAGATAAGTTTGTCTAAATCGGTGTATTTTGACTTCAGGAAGCTACTATTAAAATATGTCGCATTCGTTTCCAGACACCCTTTATATACAATATCAATTAATGAAAGTTTCTGCTCACCAAAGAAATTAGATTCACCATAAGAAAATTTTAATTTCGTGTATAGGGTGCTCCAAAAATGCAAAAAACAAGGAATTGTGTCAAGAATAAACATGCGTTATTTAGAGTTTTAACACAAAATGTTATAATAATAATAAAATCGTCTATTCAAAATTGTGCTACAATACATGATAGACAACGCATCAAGCCTATTATCTAAAGTCATGAATAGAATATGGTTCCAATTGAACTAGCAATTTCCTCACAGAATGAAGGAATTAAGTAATCTTATTTTTTCGGCAAGTAAAAACTTTTATTAATAATGACATTTCGTCTTATCATTAAAAATTTGGTCCTCTTGTGAACCCCATCTGTGGATACTGTACATTATGCAAAATAAACATTTTAAAATTTTTTAAAATTTTCTCTTAGTTTTATTAATGTTCATTTATCACATGTTAAAATATGACAAAAAGGAAATAAAAATCAAAAATGAAATACTTCCGCTGGTAAGGAAAGTAAAAAAATAGTTGAACTTTCTATCACTGAAGGTATATTTTTTTAAAATATTTATTTTTAGTTGTCTTTGTTCAGAGTAACATTTAATTTGCTGGGGTTTGCTATCTATAATATAGTGCAAGATCAAATTTTGGTAATGAGATAGGTACACATTTTTATATTTTAAATTTTTCATCCTGTAGAGTGTAGATCATGTAACAGATTGTTTGACCATAGTTTTCGAAACCAGCAGGATTCCTTATAAACAGCAAGTAACTTCTTTGAATAATAAAAAACTTGGAGTTTTAAAATAAATTCACTGACGCATAAGTGCTGCAAATTTTTACTCGAGACCAACAAGGGTTTTTTTCACAATCTGCATACTTAATAACTAGAGAAATAGAAATCCAATGTTTTAAAATATTAGTTTTTACAAGACGCAAATGGTTAGGAAAAAATATTTTCAGTAAAAAATTTCCATGTTATTTCACTCATGTGTTAAAAGTCCCATAAGATGAGTAAAGTTTTTTAAAATTACAGCGATAATTTTTTGACGTTACGTCAATTAAAAAAATTACACCGATAATTTTTTCCTTTTAATTTAACAGTAAGGTTTGTTGTTTAAATTGTTTAATAAATATTCAATTCATATTTTTTGTGTTTTCATTCGTGAAATAATCCCTAAATATCACTCGAGCAGTTTGTGTTTTCATTCGTGAAATAATCCCCTTAATACCACTCGAGCTTTAAAATTACTGATAATTTTTCACTCTTACGTGTTTTCTTTGCAAATTTCACTCGTCCTGCGGACTCGTGAAATTATAGAAAACACGCAATCGTGAAAAATTATCGGTAATTTTTAAGCTCTCGTGGTATTATCCCCGAAAATTTTTGTACTAGATAAATTTTCAGTAAATTTAAAAACACGTGTATTTTTGTGGAGCATCGTTTCTTAAACTGATGGCAGCGAGCCTCAGAAGGGTCGCGATCTGATAAGGGGGGGGGGGGAGTGTCGCAATCTGTTAAGAAAATAAGGCACGTATACTAAAAATCCTTTTATTAAATAATGAATTTTACACATTAGTAATGTAAAACTGATAAACATTAAAATGTACAGTGAGGGGGTCGTAAGGTTTTTTACTTTATTTTTTGGCTTTTTCGGAGGTCGCGACTCTAAAAAGATTAAAACACAATGCTGTAGAGAATTTAGTTTAAAATATAATGCACAAATCTGAAGTGAATCGAGATATTTGCGGGGCTTTTTAGCTTGGGGTTAAGTACATGTAAGTAAGTATTTTACATATCTATATTAAGCAAAATCAATTTTTTTAACAACCTGTATGGAATATTAATACTTTCTTGATGACAATCCATAAACAGTAACTTGTTTTTAAATAAAAAAAAAATAAAAATTTAACCTGTTGAGCAAAACCTATGTATATATTAACATAAAAAATATAACTTAAATTCAAGTAGTTTTTCATTTTTTATAAATTACCTTATGCATCCAGACTCAATATAGACTGAGGTATATAACTGGAAATTGAAGCTCCCTTTTTCTTGTTCTATATACACTGAATGTCAGTGGAAGATAACTCTTCCAGTTCAGTTAAATTAGATCTAAAACAGAAACAAAAACTAAGATAATTAATAATGATTGATATTCAGTGACATACCTTGGGGGCTAGGGGGCAGTCAGCCCCCCTCCGCCCTAGTTCATGGCGCCCCTAGCTACTAAAATTGTGCATCTAATAAAAAGTATTCTTATTTGCAAAATAATACCAATTCACTCCCGTCCCACAATGGTAGGTACGCCACTGTTATCATCTTTTAATCACTGGAAAACCTCAATGTCATGCCCAATTTAATTATGAGTTATACAACCTGGTGCAATGTAACAGAACTGCTGGTATATGCTTACACTTTTTCCCTTACAGGAACACCTCATATAGCCCGGGAGGTGGTGTCAAATTTTTATGGGTGATTTCAGCATAACTACTCTCTATTCTGTATGGTAGTTTGTACTTGACAAGCAACTAAAATAAGTGTTAGCTGGCGCGACGCTGTGACCTGCGGGTGTAAGAGGCTGCCAAACTCGTAAAAAAAATTTTTTTTTCGAGTCATTTCAGCAAAGCTAAAAAGCTGTAGATTGTTTATTTATAATGTTTCCATCATGAAAAAATGTGTTAGCTGCATGGGGTAGGTGGAAAAACTTGTTAGCTGCCGAAGTGAAAATGTATGAAAAGTACGGAAAATCAAGTGATTTCGGCAAAGCTAAAAAATTGCTTATATAACAGTTTACGATCTGAAAATCGTATAAATGACTGTTAGCTGGTATTAAAATGTGGCAAAACCTGTTAGCTGGGCTTTCAAAGTGTAGCGTAGCATTGAGGCGCGGTGCCTTTAATGACGCAGCTAACATATTTTTCCACCTTTTCTTGTCAGCTGACTACTGATTTTTTTATCATAAACTGATGAGGTACTCATTTTCATACCTGCTGATATCACATTACTGAAAAAAAATGCAATTGAAAGAGAATACGGAAGTACAATGGTATCATATATTGTATACTAATATTATAAATAAATTAGTGTATTTTATAATTTGTACATTTATCGAATGTCAGAATATTATTTCGAACAGCAAGAAAAATGTCTTCTACTACAATCGATATAAATTATGTACATTTTTGTAATAGTATAATTTAGAAAATGTAATAACATATATTCAGTAAGCTCTCAAATTATTTATATTCATCATCTGAATCATTTTCACAGTCGAAATCGGATTTTTAGACCTTTCTAACTACGACAATGTCGTATACTATACTAGTAGAAAACATAGTCTCTGCTTTTTGAAATAATATTCTGCAATTCGATAAATGTACAAATTATAAAATACACTGTTTTAATTTATTTATAATATTGTTATACGATATGTGATACCATTTTACTCCCGTATTCTCTTTTAATCACATTTTTTTCAGTAATATGATATTAGCTGGTATGAAAATAAGTACCTCATCAGTTTATGATAAACAAAAAACAGAAAATCAGTAGTCAGTTAACAAGAAAAGGTGGACAAATATGTTTGCTGCGTCACTAAAGGCACCACGCGAAGCGCGCGCCTGAACTCTACTCTACACTTTGAAAGCCCAGCTAACAGGTTTTGCCACATTTTAATACCAGCTAACAGTCATTTATACGATTGTCAGATCGTAAACTGTTATATAAGCAATTTTTTAGCTTTGCTGAAATCACTTGATTTTCCGTACTTTTCATACATTTTCACTTGGGCAGCTAACAAGTTTTTCCACCTGCCCCATGCAGCTAACACATTTTTTCATGATGGAAACATTATAAATAAACAATCTGCAGCTTTTTAGCTTTGCTGAAATGACTCGAAAAAAAAATTTTTTTTACGAGTTTGGCAGCCTCTTACACCCGCAGGTCACAGCGTCGCGCCAGCTAACACTTATTTTAGTTGTTTGTCAAGTACAAACTACCATACAGAATAGAGAGTAATTATGCTGAAATCACCCATAAAAATTTGACATCACCTCCCGGGCTACCAGCTAACAGGTTTTGCCACATTTTAATACCAGCTAACAGTCATTTATACGATTTGCAGATCGTAAACTGTTATATAAGCAATTTTTTAGCTTTGCTGAAATCACTTGATTTTCCGTACTTTTCATACATTTTCACTTGGGCAGCTAACAAGTTTTTCCACCTGCCCCATGCAGCTAACACATTTTTTCATGATGGGAACATTATAAATAAACAATCTGCAGCTTTTTAGCTTTGCTGAGATGACTCGAAAAAAAAATTTTTTTTGCGAGTTTCGCAGCCCCTCATCATCTTAAGCCCCGCTTTTGGACCAGCTGACACATGATTCTTCGATAAGCTATGAAACAACAATCTGTAGTAAAAAAATGAACTTTGGTGAAATGGTCCGATAAAATTTGACACCACCTCCCGGGCTAATATCCTTAACTTCTAGCTGATCGTGAATAATTTTAAAAGTTCCAGTAACTTCATGAGGTGCAGAGTTTAGAGATGTTTGGAGACATAGAGACAAAATTTTAATGAACAAATCTAAAACAATAATTCGAAAATAAGTTAATGTAATATGTATAGTTATTTGAACAACATAAAAAAGGTGGCATTCACACCAAAATATGTTTGCCCTAGAAAGTACCGACAAGACCATATGTTTTTTAAGTAATAACCTACAAACTTTTTTCATCATACCCACAATATTCATCCCTTTGGTATTAATAATATCGCATAATCGTATTTTGTTAATTAAAAATTCCAAGGGTAAACTACCCAAAGATTAACTCAGACAATTGTGGGAATCAGTGTATTGACAGCTACCAAAACTTATCTTAAATTGCACTTTGCGTTATGGCTACTATTAACACTTCTTTATGTACCATTACGGTAATTATTGATATTACTGTAAACAGCGAATTTTTTCATGAAATTTTGCACAGACCCTAATTTTGGGTCGTAGAACACGAATCCGAAGTCAGTTTTTGGCGGTCTCGAATGGTTTTTCCGCAAAAATTTTTTTTAACTTTTAGGTTACCTTTTTTTATAGATTCCTTTAAGTTTCGACACTTTCACTTAAACATATCTGTAAACTTATAATTTTTAATGGTAATTATTGATATTACTGTAAACAGCGAATTTTTTCATGAAATTTTGCACAGACCCTAATTTTGGGTCGTACAACACGAATCCGAAGTCAGCTTTTGGCGGTCTCGTATGGTTTTCCAAAAAAAAATTGTTTTTGGAAAACTTTTAGGTTAACTTTTAGGTTACCTTTTTGTTATAGATTCCTTTAAGTTTCGACACTTTCACTTCAACATATCTGTAAACTTATAATTTTTATTAGTTTTCGTCACACAAAACACCACATTTAGGCAAAAATAGCTAAGAAAATTGCTGTTTTCTATAGAAAATTCCATTTTATCGCTCTAGACGTCATTATTTTGCCAGCTGTCAATTTTCCGGCGTTGCCACGTTTACAAAACATTTTTCTCGCAAATTTTAACAATTTCCGGCCATAAATAAATCCAAAAAAAGAGATGGCAATATGAGAGTAAAATAAGACAGATAGCATTTTATTTTCCCTAAAAGGGCAAAAAGATGACCCCAACCAACACCCTGGGGCACCGATCCCTCTTCGCCTGCGAGGAAAGAGACTGGTCAGGGCCCCTAACCAGGTGCTAACCCTTTTCCGACCTTAGGGTGCCCTCCGATCCACCGTTATACCACCGTTATATCGAAAATATTAGATCTGTCACCTAATTCACCGACTTAGAAAAGTTTTTGATACGAACGGTGGATCGGAGGGCACCCTAAGGTCGGAACAGGGTTAGCACCTGGTTAGGGGCCCTGACCAGTCTCTTTCCTCGCAGGCGAAGAGGGATCGGTGCCCCAGGGTGTTGGTTGGGGTCATCTTTTTGCCCTTTTGGTTAAATTTGGTTCATTTTCGCATTTTCCCGCCAACTTTTTATTATTCCTAATTTACAACTTTGTCTTGAAAAATAAGTAAACCTGGCAACGCCGGACATTTGACAGCTGGGAACGTAATGGCGTCTACTACCAAATACAATGGAATTTTATATAGGAAAAAGCAATTTTCTTAGCTATTTTTGGCTAAATGTGGTGTTTTGTGTGACGAAATAAAATAAAAAGGTAATTATTGATATTACTGTAAACAGCGAATTTTTTCATGAAATTTTGCACAGACCCTAATTTTGGGTCGTAGAACACGAATCCGAAGTCAGTTTTTGGCGGTCTCGAATGGTTTTTCCGCAAAAATTTTTTTTAACTTTTAGGTTACCTTTTTTTATAGATTCCTTTAAGTTTCGACACTTTCACTTAAACATATCTGTAAACTTATAATTTTTATTTTATTTCGTCACACAAAACACCACATTTAGCCAAAAATAGCTAAGAAAATTGCTTTTTCCTATATAAAATTCCATTGTATTTGGTAGTAGACGCCATTACGTTCCCAGCTGTCAAATGTCCGGCGTTGCCAGGTTTACTTATTTTTCAAGACAAAGTTGTAAATTAGGAATAATAAAAAGTTGGCGGGAAAATGCGAAAATGAACCAAATTTAACCAAAAGGGCAAAAAGATGACCCCAACCAACACCCTGGGGCACCGATCCCTCTTCGCCTGCGAGGAAAGAGACTGGTCAGGGCCCCTAACCAGGTGCTAACCCTGTTCCGACCTTAGGGTGCCCTCCGATCCACCGTTCGTATCAAAAACTTTTCTAAGTCGGTGAATTAGGTGACAGATCTAATATTTTCGATATAACGGTGGTATAACGGTGGATCGGAGGGCACCCTAAGGTCGGAGCAGGGTTAGCACCTGGTTAGGGGCCCTGACCAGTCTCTTTCCTCGCAGGCGAAGAGGGATCGGTGCCCCAGGGTGTTGGTTGGGGTCATCTTTTTGCCCTTTTAGGGAAAATAAAATGCTATCTGTCTTATTTTACTCTCATATTGCCATCTCTTTTTTTGGATTTATTTATGGCCGGAAATTGTTAAAATTTGCGAGAAAAATGTTTTGTAAACGTGGCAACGCCGGAAAATTGACAGCTGGCAAAATAATGACGTCTAGAGCGATAAAATGGAATTTTCTATAGAAAACAGCAATTTTCTTAGCTATTTTTGCCTAAATGTGGTGTTTTGTGTGACGAAAACTAATAAAAATTATAAGTTTACAGATATGTTGAAGTGAAAGTGTCGAAACTTAAAGGAATCTATAACAAAAAGGTAACCTAAAAGTTAACCTAAAAGTTTTCCAAAAACAATTTTTTTTTGGAAAAACCATACGAGACCGCCAAAAGCTGACTTCGGATTCGTGTTCTACGACCCAAAATTAGGGTCTGTGCAAAATTTCATGAAAAAATTCGCTGTTTACAGTAATATCAATAATTACCAAAATTACTTACCGGTGTTTTCTAAAATTCCACACGTAATTATGTGTTTGGCCAAAGTTTACAGAATATATATTCTGTAAACTTTGGTTTGGCGTTTAAAAGTTCTCTCCCTTCAATCACATTTCTAGCGGCAGGGGTTTCTCAAGAAAATTAAAAAGAGTCAAAAGGGTTTAAAACATGATCGCTTGTCGTAACCCACAAAAAGTTTAAAAAACAATACGATTTTAACAACTAATAATCACGAACTACGAGTAAAGCACAGTTTGTTGTCATTAACCAAACCAAAAAGTAAGGTTGACGTTAGTTTGACAAATGTCATGAACTTTTCAGAGAAGACATGAACCCAAATTATCGCATAGGTTTCTGTAATTTTGCATCGAGTGGGCCAATGTTCCCCCTTATATCAGCTGATTGCAGCGGTGGCAACGCTGGGTTTCCTTAATTGGAGTCGCAGGTATGATACCAAACCTTATCAAATTCGTCCGGGTTCGCGCATGACGTCACGCTGTGATTAATTTTTTTAATTTATAACGCGCATTATAGAGTTTACGTTAGTTAAAGGCGATTTTATATAAATTCTATTGGCAATATACTTTGCCTCTTGCTTATAATACAAATTTTATAGTATATGATTTAAAATAATCATAAATAAAGGGATAAATACATACATTGATTATATTGATTGATTAATTGTCCACATCACAACCATACACAACACATGTCACCTTTGCGGTAATTATTGATATTACTGGAAACAGCGAATTTTTTCATGAAATTTTGCACAGACCCTAATTTTGGGTCGTAGAACACGAATCCGAAGTCAGCTTTTGGCGGTCTCGAATGGTTTTTCCGCAAAAAATTTTTTTAACTTTTAGGTTACCTTTTTTTATAGATTCCTTTAAGTTTCGACACTTTCACTTCAACATATCTGTAAACTTATAATTTTTATTAGTTTTCGTCACACAAAACACCACATTTAGGCAAAAATAGCTAAGAAAATTGCTTTTTTCTATAGAAAATTCCATTTTATGGCTACTAGATGTCATTATTTTGCCAGCTGTCAATTTTCCGGCGTTGCCACGTTGCATTTTATTTTCCCTAAAAGGGCAAAAAGATGATCCCAACCAACACCCTGGGGCACCGATCCCTCTTCGCCTGCGAGGAAAGAGACTGGTCAGGGCCCCTAACCAGGTGCTAACCCTGTTCCGACCTTAGGGGGCCCTCCGATCCACCGTTCGTATCAAAAACTTTTCTAAGTCGGTGAATTAGGTGACAGATCTAATATTTTCGATATAACGGTGGTATAACGGTGGATCGGAGGGCACCCTAAGGTCGGAGCAGGGTTAGCACCTGGTTAGGGGCCCTGACCAGTCTCTTTCCTCGCAGGCGAAGAGGGATCGGTGCCCCAGGGTGTTGGTTGGGGTCATCTTTTTGCCCTTTTAGGGAAAATAAAATGCAACGTGGCAACGCCGGAAAATTGACAGCTGGCAAAATAATGACATCTAGTAGCCATAAAATGGAATTTTCTATAGAAAAAAGCAATTTTCTTAGCTATTTTTGCCTAAATGTGGTGTTTTGTGTGACGAAAACTAATAAAAATTATAAGTTTACAGATATGTTGAAGTGAAAGTGTCGAAACTTAAAGGAATCTATAACAAAAAGGTAATCTAAAAGTTAACCTAAAAGTTTTCCAAAAACAATTTTTTTTTGGAAAAACCATACGAGACCGCCAAAAGCTGACTTCGGATTCGTGTTCTACGACCCAAAATTAGGGTATGTGCAAAATTTCATGAAAAAATTCGCTGTTTCCAGTAATATCAATAATTACCATTTTTGCTTTTAAACTTCTGAAAGTAGTATAAAAACACCAAAAATAGTTGAAAACACAACTCGATCTTAAAAAAGACGTGTTTCGTTGACAAAATTTCGTGGAATTAATCACGGCGTGACGTAATGGCCACTCTTACCTGCGCGGTATCATATCTTCTTTTATTTGTATCATGTGTTCCAACCCACACGTTTGACAGAACTCCACATTATCGTCGCACATGCGCTATAAAATCTCGTCTCGGCTTTGTCGCTTCTCTGTGATTGCTATTCTCAGGGATAGCACCCGAGAATAACATAGCACTCCTAAAATCATAATATTCCAAGTCGTAGTTTACCGAGTCACTTGCATCGATTCTGGACACAGACAAATATATGCAGTGTTCTGACAACTGAGGGGAAGTAACAAATCGTCTGCCACTGAAAAAAGACAGTCACTCATGTCGGGGAAACACATGATTCAAATAAAAGAAGATATGATACCGCGCAGGTAGGCGTGACCATTTACGTCACGCCGTGACCATTCCGCGATATTTTGTAAACGAAACACGTCTTTTTAAGATCGCGTTGTGTTTTCAACTATTCTTTGGTGTTTTTATAATACTTTTCGGAGTTTAAAAGTAAAAATGAGATGTGCTGTGTATGGTTGTGTGTGATGTGGATAATCAATCAATCAATGTAATCAATGTATGTATTAAACCCTTTATATGATTATTTTAAATCATATACTATAAAATTTGTATTATAAGCAGGAGGCAAAGTATATTGCCAATAGAATTTATATAAAATTGCCTATAACTAACGTAACCTCTATATTGCGCGATATGAATTTCAAAAATAGGACACATCGTGACGTCATGCGCGAACCCGGACGAATTTGACACGGTTTGGTATCATACCTTCTTTTATTTGTATCGTGGGGGAAACACAGATCAAAAAGATGCCATTGCCATTGGAAATGTTTATAAAGTTGGTACAGATTTAGAAATCCAACAGTGTTGCCCAAAACCCGAACCAATAAAGTATGTGGAGCCGCAGGATGCGCACCAAGATCGTCGTCAGGTAAGTTATTGTAATCACCAACTATTATAAAGCAGCTTTTTGGACATTTTCTTCTCATATCACTTACGTTCATATATTTATTGACTGGACCTTTTTAGGGATTTAAACAGCTCCAAAAATAATTCTCTATGATCCACATTTAACTGTGACAGAGCTGTTCCACACCAAAGAAAATAAAAGGGTTTGATTTCCACACCATCTATTGAAAGGGGGATTTGCCCAAGGGTACTAAACTAGATTTGTCAGGTATCCGATCTACGTTCCGTAGTAAAATCCGAGAACAAATCGACGAGAACCGACAGCTTTGTCGGAACCTTTGAGTTTGCTGCGGTCGATTTTCGTGACCTTCAACACCATAATAACACTGCTCGAAAGTTAAAATGGGTCCGTCGGGCTGAGTCCCTACTGCTGAACCATCGATATGGTATTAGTAAGAGGGCAAATTTTAATGTATGTACTTACCTTAGACAGTCTTATTGTGAAAATGAAGAGACTGACTCCAGAGCCAGTTTTTAAAAAACAGCCAGGAACTGCACAAGAATATCCAACCATGTCTGTCACATAAGCGCACACAACCATATACTTATTAAATAAATATACCGCGAGTTGTCTGGAATTATTCTTGATGCCAACAATAGACGTTTTCAGATGGCTTTCGTTACAGTACTGGTTGACAGATAAACAATGGACTAAACTTCATTTGTCAACCAAACTGGTGACAAATGAAGTTTAATTCATTATTTAATTGTCAACCGTAACTAAAACCAGAGCCACCTGAAAATGTCTAATGTGAAATGGAGATATACAATCTCGCATAAGTCTATCCTTTAGTCTGATATTTCTGTATATGCGCATGCGTTAATACGAATTTTTTCATTGGTCAGACATTGTACTGAATTAGATGGTGAATTGTACTAATCATCGGCTGTTGTGCGTCTATTTCGGCTTCTTTCAGCTTTCTGGTTTGTTTAGTTTACAGTTGGATCGCCATTCGCCATTTTTTCTTTGTGTCGTGTTGTATTTTGTATTCGGTGTTCTTGTGGTCTATTTTGAAGTTTGAAGTGTGCTAACTTATGCCCTGATGTACAAAAAGTAATAAACTAGTTCAATTATACTAAAAAACCAGCCCTGTCAAGAAACTTATGAAGCGTGGCGCCGTTAGATTGCCAATAGCAACACAGAATTTAGGGCAATCGCAGTTTACGAAATATCGGACTAAAGGATAGACTTATGCGAGATTATATATCTCCATTTCACATTGTTGGCATCAAAAACCGCACATTAGGTAAATGGGGAACCCGAGGTCCGAGGTATATATTTAATACGTATATGCACACCACTAATTTTATTAAAGAAGGAATTTGATAATTCGATACGAGCGAAATTACAGCCGCAAATGGACTAAAACTGCTGTACCTACACTTAATTACTACTATTACAATTACTACAATTAACATCACAAAACAAGTCGCCAAGCCGAACACCATAGCTGGAGCATGCGCATTCAGAAAACGTTCGCGCGGAAGCCCGCTTCTCGTCGATTTGTTTTTCTCGGGTAAAATCGTTCTTTTCAGGAACCAGCGTTACCATTGGTTTACCGCATTATACCGAGTGGTTAACTAGGTTTGACAACGGTACACCACCAAAATAAATTGTGTTAGTACATTTGAATGACTTTTCGATTGTCTGAACAGTTGCTCTTTTAGGTAATCTTAAAGTTATCTTTAAGATGTCTTCATTCCATTTGGGTTTACTATTAGTTATCCTATCAATCAGTTCAGTTAAGCCGACGTCCCATGTGCGGAATTAAAGACGGAGGCGGAACGGAAAAGGCGATTCTATTGGTCGCTGGGCGGCCATCTTACAATTTTTGACGTCAAAAATTCAAATCAAACCAATAGACGTCGGCTTTATCGCTGACGAAATCAATTTGGATCACCTCACGAATATATTGTTGATATAAAAAAGGAGTACAAAAAAATAAATTAATGCTATATAGTAGAGCAGTGGTTCTCAACCGCCGTTCCGCGGAACACTGGTGATCCGCGAACATCTTCCAGGTGTTCCGCGAAATTGTTTATTAAATATTCAAGTAATCCGAATATTTGAATAAAAATAATTTTGCGATAAATTACACAACTTGGCAACATCTATTCATCACCCTACCCACGCAACCGCTTTTTTTTCTTTATTTGTCCATAAATTCATTGAATTCATAATCAGTCTAGTAGCCGTAACCGTTTCATCCTGTTGTAGATCCAAAAGTGGTTTTGCGCATGCAGTTTTCGAACTTTAAGACAGTTTGTTTTTACGTTTGGGCTACCAATTGTAGAGCTAAGTGTTGATACAATTTCACATATATCTGAGACACTCTACTTGGGCCGTGTACCGTTGTCAAACCTGGTTAACCGCATCGGTTTCTTCGGTGACATTAATGACAGATATTGCGTTTCCAATCTGTCAACTTTTCAGATTACCGATACTTACGGGACACAAAACCGTAACCGAAGTTGACAACGGTACACGCCCTTGGTTAATCGGGTAATCTTGTAACAAAGGCAATTTCGATTATATTTATTATTTATATTCTAGTTTTATGGTTATGACTTAAGGTGGAAAAATTTCTGAAACGAAAATTTGATATTAAAAAAATTAATGAGCAAGTACCAGTGGTACTGTAACTGATGGAAATACGCAACCAACACGCGAAAGAGGGAAAATGTAAGAAAAAATCGACGACCCGACAATATTTGGACGAATACTTGAGTTTTGGCTTCACCTGGACTGGAGATAAAGACAATCAAATCCCAAAATGTATTGCATGTGGAGAAAAATTGGCCAATAGTGCAACAAGGGTTTCTGCTAAGATAGTCACTTTTCTACAAACACACTAATCTAGCATCAAAAAATAATTTATAATATTTCAAAAGATTTCTTTGCCATCTGATCGCACGTTAAAAATAAATAGAGTTTACAGAGGTAGTTCTTGAAAAATTTTGGATTTCTGAGCAAGAGGGATATCCAGCTCTTTCCAAAAAGGCAATTAACATTTTGCTACTCTTTTCGACTTCATATCTATGTAAGTTTGGATTTTCAACATTGACCAACATAAAAACTAAAAAAGGGAAAGATTAACAAATTTGCAAGATGACATGAGAGTAGCATTATCCCAAATAATGCCAAATATTGCAGATATCTGTAGAACTCACCAACGTCAAATATAAAAGGGCGTGTACCGTTGTCAACTTCGGTTACGGTTTTGTGTCCCGTAAGTATCGGTTATCTGAAAAGTTGACAGATTGGAAACGCAATATCTGTCATTAATGTCACCGAAGAAACCGATGCGGTTAACCAGGTTTGACAACGGTACACAGCCAAAATAAATTATTTTTACATAGGCGTGCCATATAAAAGTTAAATTTATTTTTAACAGAAAAATCGTTATATTTTTCATTAGAAATAGAAGTTTGCCTATTTTTTTGTATTTTTAGAATAGAACAGTTTGAGCTCCAATATTAGTTTATTTGTTAGACAAAAATATATGTATGTTTTGTCCATTTTGTATTTTGTTAGATTTTTAAAAAAATCTTAGATTGTGCTTGAAAAAACGGATTACTTTAATATAAACATGCTAACAAAGATGGTGTTCCGCTATATTCCTATTACTACCACAAGTGTTCCGCCTGCTCAAAAAGGTTGAGAACCACTGTAGTAGAGTATTGCAAAGTGATCCGGTGTGATCCAATGTTTGTCAATCGAATACGTCTCTGGCAGTTGCTTCGTCGCTTGGGTTTTTTCTGGCAGTAGCAGTGTAGCCCTGTATTAGTATTCGTTGAGTGTAGCACTGTGTAGCACTACCAGAAACCAGAAATATGAATTTTGAAGAAGAAGAAATACCAATATGGCTGTGTGAGCTGTTTTAAACCGAGTTTTTGCGGTTGAAGATTTCCCAAAATTTTTTACGTACTGTTCATATTCAAAAAACTGTAGTTTGTTATTGTCGTTATTGTAAGTACATAAATACAATATATATATTTTTAATTTCCTTTGTCGGTTTTCATTGCCAAGTTACCAAATTATTTATTTTAGTATTTGAAATTGAAATACCAACACCGAACATTTACCTATGTATATCTAGGTATATAACTTCGTCTTTTGTAGAACATGTTATGTAGAGACATTTTTATGAACAAAAATATTTTTAACTTTTGATTTATTTAATTTATAATTAAAGGACAGAAGTAAGTCCCGGCTAAATGTGCAGTGGAGTTTTGTTAAAGAGAAAATTTGCTTCAAAAGGAAAACTGTATTCATTTTGCCGATAAAAGTAGTTTTTGATTTCTAGAGTTGGTGTCACTAAAACAGATTCTGATTCAAATATTTACCTAAATTTATAAGCTGGAAAATTTCTAAGTCATCACTATGTAGGTATTATCCGAGAATAAATAGTAGTACATATTATGTTATTAATCTTTCATTTCAATTAATTTTTTTTTCGAACCATGGAAATTCTGTTGTCCCATGTCTTCTAGTGGTTAAAAATTACGGTAATTATTGATATTACTGGAAACAGCGAATTTTTTCATGAAATTTTGCACATACCCTAATTTTGGGTCGTAGAACACGAATCCGAAGTCAGCTTTTGGCGGTCTCGTATGGTTTTTCCAAAAAAAAATTGTTTTTGGAAAACTTTTAGGTTAACTTTTAGGTTACCTTTTTGTTATAGATTCCTTTAAGTTTCGACACTTTCACTTCAACATATCTGTAAACTTATAATTTTTATTAGTTTTCGTCACACAAAACACCACATTTAGGCAAAAATAGCTAAGAAAATTGCTTTTTTCTATAGAAAATTCCATTTTATCGCTACTAGATGTCATTATTTTGCCAG
This sequence comes from Philopedon plagiatum, assembly GCA_963971165.1. NCBI lineage: Eukaryota > Metazoa > Arthropoda > Insecta > Coleoptera > Curculionidae > Philopedon > Philopedon plagiatum. Next base: position 83,231,758 of record OZ020192.1, on the reverse strand, counting down.
CTGTCAATTTTCCGGCGTTGCCACGTTTACAAAGCATTTTTCTCGCAAATTTTAACAATTTCCGGCCATAAATAAATCCAAAAAAAGAGATGGCAATATGAGAGTAAAATAAGACAGATAGCATTTTATTTTCCCTAAAAGGGCAAAAAGATGACCCCAACCAACACCCTGGGGCACCGATCCCTCTTCGCCTGCGAGGAAAGAGACTGGTCAGGGCCCCTAACCAGGTGCTAACCCTGCTCCGACCTTAGGGTGCCCTCCGATCCACCGTTATACCACCGTTATATCGAAAATATTAGATCTGTCACCTAATTCACCGACTTAGAAAAGTTTTTGATACGAACGGTGGATCGGAGGGCCCCCTAAGGTCGGAACAGGGTTAGCACCTGGTTAGGGGCCCTGACCAGTCTCTTTCCTCGCAGGCGAAGAGGGATCGGTGCCCCAGGGTGTTGGTTGGGGTCATCTTTTTGCCCTTTTAGGGAAAATAAAATGCTATCTGTCTTATTTTACTCTCATATTGCCATCTCTTTTTTTGGATTTATTTATGGCCGGAAATTGTTAAAATTTGCGAGAAAAATGCTTTGTAAACGTGGCAACGCCGGAAAATTGACAGCTGGCAAAATAATGACATCTAGTAGCGATAAAATGGAATTTTCTATAGAAAAAAGCAATTTTCTTAGCTATTTTTGCCTAAATGTGGTGTTTTGTGTGACGAAAACTAATAAAAATTATAAGTTTACAGATATGTTGAAGTGAAAGTGTCGAAACTTAAAGGAATCTATAAAAAAAAGGTAACCTAAAATTTAACCTAAAAGTTTTGCAAAAAAAAATTTTTTTTGGAAAAACCATACGAGACCGCCAAAAGCTGACTTCGGATTCGTGTTCTACGACCCAAAATTAGGGTCTGTGCAAAATTTCATGAAAAAATTCGCTGTTTCCAGTAATATCAATAATTACCAAAATTACTGCCGAAAATAGAGACCTACAGCCAAAGAGGTACTGAAATTCTAACTAAAATCAACAAAATTTGAGTGGATGAAATTAGTGTTGAATTTAGGGTGTAGCCTGGGGGCTTCAAAATCCCCCAGGAGCAAATCATCAAGCACAACTCGAAAATGATGAGTCAAAATTTGTAAAAGATACCTACTAATTTTTATTAATTCACATAATATACTACGTGTACTAAAAACAAACATTTACAAACAAAATTAGTACCTATTTTAGGTATATGGTTATTTATTGTTTTATCTAAAAAACTTGTAGGTATGTCAAGTCCAAATGTTTAGGGCCGGCAGTACACATTTTGCCGCTCTAAGTAACAAACGAATTTTTCAGACAACGGATAAAAAAAGAACATTCCTAATCTTAACAAAAAAAAATTCACACTATTGGCCAGTATTAGTATACATCGTCTATGTTTTGTAAGAAGTGGCCATCTATCATTTTCTCCTAAATAGTGCTATCTTTGCCATGAATATTATTATAAATTCTTCTATAGGTTATAAAAAGGGGGCATCTGCAGGATTTGTCCTTCTCAGAAAATTATAGGGAGCTATCTGCAGAAATCTCACATTTTTTTAGACTAAAAGGATTGAAAAAATAAAAACACATTTTTCGACATAATTTGTTTTATTGTAAAAATTTTTGGAAATGTTGGCCATTTTTTTCTTGACAAAACCCTAATCTGAAGTAAAATTCATTCTTGACATTATGTACAATATCCGGGGTTATTTGGCGAATTTCGTTTATTAGTTGTTGCCTAAGTTCCTCTAAATTTTCTGGTTTTGTTACGAAAACTTTAGTTTTTAGGTGACCCCAAAGGAAATAATCTAGAGGATTAAGGTCCGACGATCTTGGCGGCCGTTCAGTAGTACCCCTTCTTCCTATCCAGCAGTTTGGAAAAGCTTCACTTAAATATTGTCGAACATTTTGGGCATAATGAGGTGGAGCACCATCTTGCTGAAACCATATTTGATCATCATGAAGATCTGCTTCTGCATGGTGAGGAAAAATATCAGTCAAAGCTGGAATAAGTTCTCCTTGTAAAAAATCCAGATATGTACGGCCATTTAAGTTACCTTCAAGAAATATTGGCCCAATGACTCGCCAATTACCTATGCCTGCCCAAACATTAAGTTTTTGCGGACGCTGGGTGTGCGTTTCCCGCATCCAGTGAGGATTTCCTGTGCACCAATATCGACAGTTCTGTTTATTGACTTCACCATTTAGTGCAAAAGTACACTCATCTGTAAAAAGGATCCAGTCGCATTCATCATTTCACAAAACTGAAGACTGCGGTCCGGATCATCTTCCAGTACCTAACTCTTGTACCATTAATATTTTATATAAGGACACATTTGACATGACTTCACTAACTTTAAAGCAGACATATGGCTTATGTTATTTTCTCTTGCAAGTTGCCGAACTGGAGTAATAGGATTTTCTTGGAGCGCAAGTAAAACGTTTAATTGTGTGTCTTTCAATTTTGCTGATTGTGCCTTGGGAAATTGGTGGTAGATCAGGGTGTGTTTCGTGAAATAATGCTGATACTTCTGCTTGAGTACGCGATCTGTCGCCAAAGCCAATCATCATTAAAATTTCGATTTTGTGTGATTCAGTTAAATAACCCATTTTAGTATAAAAATACTTCTTATTATAACTAACGCTAACGTTTAAATAGCACAAAATACTACAACAGATAAGTATTCAGTTCTTCCAATAGTGAAAATACAGTGATATTGGAATGCGGCACCAAGTACAAAAAACCTTATCAATAACATGTTTCGTTTTTATTAGACAGTCTGAGCTGGCAAAACTAAAATTGTAGTATCAATTGTTGCTAAGATGGCCAGTTTTTATTTTTTTTCTGACTTTCTAGATTACCAAAATGCAAAAGTACAAAGTGGGTCATATCCCTTTTTTATGCCCTTTCCAACGAGCTATCACAATACATACCTTTACATTTGAAAAAAAAGTTAAGGGCGGTTTCTACCCCGAAAAGAGGGGTAACTTTCATGAGGAGACGAAAAAAGTGTGCCAAACTAAAAATATAGAAACTCGTATTTTTTTATTTTTTCAGCAAATAAGAAGCTTTCTAATACTGAATTTATTCCAGTTATAAATTCCACCCTGTATGTTTTTTTATGGGTCTGCGCCGGAAAGTAATTGGTTCTCTATAGCAAATAACTGAGCAACAACAGTGTTAATAAAACAAAATAGTGGTAATGAGCGCTGGATACTGCTTTTAACGGAGTAAACTTTGATACTGCTCTTAAAATAATTTCAAATGCAAATTAAATTTTAATATTTGTATTAGTCTGGATATTGTTGAAATGGTAGAAATATGCACTTAGTCCATAGATTATTTGTATGAATCGTGCAAAAGAAAATTATTGGTGTGATGTGCAATAATTTTTGTTTGGCTTAGCAGCTAGGGATATGTTATTGAATCTTCTCGAACAATATTAAAATTTTGTTTCAGATTTGTACGGTATTTTACTATGGAAGAGGAACGGGACGAAATTCAGCAACCGAAACCTAAGCAACATAAAAGGAAAAAAGAAGATCTTTATTTAATCTGGGAATATTATCATAAAATACAGCTAACAAAAGACAGTGTTATTAAATGTGTGTGCAAATTTTGTAACAGGGTTTACAAACACCATATGAAAAGATTAATAAATCATTTAGTTAGATCCTGTAAAAAATGCCCTGAAAATATCAAAATCTATATTCAAACAATAGCGAAAAAAATTTTGGAAAATAAAGAACAGGACGAATCAAAACCCAAAGATGACAATCAAAATGAGGAAAATGTATAAATGCAATTTTTAGGTTTTAAACAAAAGACATTTATTAATAAATTAGATTAACAAGCTACTGATCAGGGGTTCGTTCACAGTGGACGCCGTTCGTATGTCGGACGCACTGAGAGGACGTAATTTGGTTATAGTTTTAAGTAATTTAACAAAAAATACTTATTTATAATTAAGAGAGCCAGTGCAGTTTTTACTAAACTACCCAGAAATAATTTTAAAATTTCAAATAGCGTTTTTTTGTATTCTGTATGTTTTTATATCGGGGTGTCCGAGAATTCTTAGTATAGACAAATATATTTGCTATTAGTAAAGATAGAGACAGTGGACACCACATTTTAGGTGTATCTTATTGGTTAATAAATCTATTTTTTCATTGTAATTTAACTTTTTAACCCCCTTGAGGGGTGACGCTGGGGAGTTGAGGTCAAACATTTAAAATGCAACCCTATGCCGTGTGGTACCTCAGTTTAAAGGTCTTTAAAATGAAACATTTTACCGCAAACCGTATCCAGGCGTGGATCTAGGTTTTCGCTCGATGGGGGGGGGGGGGATTTTCGTTCAGGGTTTTATCCGGTTGGGCAATTTTTATGAGAGTTATCTATCTTCCAGGAAATTTGTTCTGCTTGTTTGCGTGTGAAACCAAAAATTGGGTGAAAATTTAGTTGAATATCCATCATACTCAGGCTCAGGGGGCATTTGCACCCATTGCCTCCTTGTATCCGCCCCGCAAGCCTTTAAAAATTAAAAATCGTGAAAAAAATTATAAATTGAAATCCCTTTATTTCTCTTATTACTTTAAAAGTTGTTCAAAATTACCACTATGAACTTCTTGACAGTAATAATTTTAGAACTCATTTCTCACCTTTTCGAGAATGGCAGGTGTTGCTTCTTGGCAGAGTCCCAAAATCGACTTTATTACTGCCAGGAAGTTCATGGTTGTCATTTTGAACAACTTAAAGTAATAAGAGAAATAAAGGTTAATTTTTTTTCACGATTTTTAATTTTTATAGGCCTGCCATTTAAAAACGAATTAAGTAAGATACGGACCTCGGGTTTGCGGCAAAATGTTTGTTTTTTGAAGACCTTTAAAATGAGACCACACGGCACTGGGATTGCATTTAAAATTTTTGACCAACTCCCTAGCGTCACCCCTCAAGGGGGTTTAAAAAGGTAATTACATAAAAAAGTAGATTTATTAACCAATAAGATACACCTAGAGTTTGGTGTCTGTCTCTTTACTAAAAGTAAATATATTTGCCCATACTAAGACTTTTCGAACACCCTGTATACTAAATACACTAACATCAAACTAAAAAAGTTGGTTTGCAGTGCAGAATAGCAACTGATAAAGACACATTGTCCATTTCGTTTCTCATCATATATTACGGTTGCGCCACTAAATACTTGGCTGATTCGCGGGAAAAGTAGTATAAGTCAATTTTTTTAAGAAATGAGTTAAGTGCACCACCTATATTATGACTAGTTTCTTTGGGCAAAGTACTATAAGTATTTCAATAATAAAAGTTATACAAAATTGTTAAATTAGTATGTCTAAAAACCTTCTTGAATCGAGCGGGATGTGTGTCAATTATGTGTCAAATAGTTGTCACAATTTTTTTTATTTTAATAAAAATAACCAGAAACTACATATTATTTTGCAATGATAAAAGGTATTATTATTAATATATTGGTAAAAAAATATATTTTCACTGATTTCACAATGTTTAATCGCCCATAACTCAAAACTAGGATTTTAGACTTGTATTACTTTTCCCGCGCATCAGACAGTTGCTCATTGGCAACACTGCGCTAAAATTTTAAAAAAAAACCATTAAACTTCAGTTGCAAGAAGTGCAGAAGCAGAAATGGAAACAAAATCCTAAATTAATACACAACTTCCGCCTTTCCGGAAGCAGAAGCGAAGGTCCGTTACGTCACTAATAATTTTATGGAAAAAAAACTTCTTAATAAAATTTTAATTTTCGTGATGTTTTGAAATTTTACCGAAATTTTTATTATTGGGAAAATACCTCAAATACCTAGTTTAAATGTTAAAAATGATTTGAAAGAAACAACGTATGTACATACATATGTGTATGAAAATATTGAAATTGCAAAGCTCTTTATGAATCGTGTTGCACAAAACGAATATTTTAATATTAGGTACAATGATTACGATAATTTATTTGTTTATGTATTTCCCATTTCTTGTTTTTGAGTGTACGGAATTAGAATTATCTAGTAAACTTTCTGATCAAATTTAGCTTGGTATGGCATAATCTAAATTGTCAAAGGCTCATAAGGAAAGTACCCCCAGGACTAGCTCACCGAATTCTTTCATTCCCAGATGGTACATTTAAAAAATATTGGCCACGATTTTGTGCTAATTCCCTAAAATAAGGTAGAAAGTCACCCCTGAAGTTCAACTCCATAAACGCAATGTAAAAAATTGCCACTGGTTTGATTTCAAAATTTTCTTGGTGAAACTGACCGAAATTCGTTTTGAGGATGAATTTTAGATGTGATTTTCTCCCTTATGGGGAATTCTCACGTAAAAAATACGATGCTCATATTTTTTGATTTACTATAACATATCAAGGAATGAAAGAAATTGGTGAAGTATACTCCTGGGGTACTTTCCTTGTCAGTGCCAATTAAAGTGGGATTAAAAAGGTTGTTTTGATTTATCAGCCAATGATAGCTCTATCGGAATTTAACAACGTGAGTTGCTCTTAGGAAGTGGTGAGCTTTTCGGACTTTTTTGCCCCTTCCTCGTCGACCGGTCAAGGTGGGCATGCATTGAATTGATAGATTCGAACGGAACAGCGACAACGTCCGCGAATGCTAGAAGGGGCAATTTGTCAAAATCAAAGAGTAACTTAAATAAGTTACTCTTTGATTATGACATTGACATGAGTAAATACTCGGAATAATATCTTCTTCATAGTGTGATAAACTAAAACTAGTTAGTTTTTAATTTGTAATTTTATTTTTTCGACGTTGTGCCAAATCAGTACCTACACTTACCTAATATCTTTTACTTTTTGATTTTTAGTGTGCAGTTATTTTCTGGTCACTGAATCAGTTTTATTATTCTTAGGTTGAAGAATGTTCTGGTTTAGAATACCTTTCTATTGACAAAAAAACAAAAAATACAAAATGCTTTGTTTTTGGATGTAATAGAACTAGAGATGAATTTGCCATTTTTCCAGCACCAACAGAGAATAGAGAACGCGGTATTTGGAACAGCATAATAGCGCATCCTTTTCAGCAACGAGATCTAAAAGCTACAGATTTTATTTGTGAGAGACATTTTGCTCCTAGTGATGTTGTAAGATATCTAGTTGTTAATGGTGTAAGTACATTTATGTTTGAGAATGCGGTATTATAAAATATCTTTAATAATTCTCTAGACGAAATTTTTTTGTTTATTTACCTTTTCACATTATTAAATTAAAAATCTATCCAATCATGCCGAAATTTGGTAATCTAAAGATAATTTTTTACCAGTTTCAAATTCACCATTAAGGTAAAATAATTTTTGTTCGGGTTTAATGAGCTTAAATGATTAAACATGTGTGTGTTGTTATTTGTGATTGATATTTTTTACAATATATCTACATAACTTATCCATATTATTTTAGGTGAGAATACCTAACAAGAGCCCAGTATTAAGACATGGTTGCCTTCCTATTAAATTTTTTGATGACTACGTTCTAAAGAGTTATAATCGTCATATTACAAAGTTAATTACCAAGTCCAAGGGAAATAAAAAAAGGAAAAAGCGCGATGAAGATGAAAACGACCGAAATTCAGAACGTAGAAATAAAAAATCGTTAAATGGTCTCGAAGTAATTGAAGAGCTTGCTCCAAATCCAGAGTATGAAATAGAATTTGAACATGAGAAAAGTTTTCAAGACTCTGAAAACCCTAATGAAGTACCAGATATTCAAAATGAAGAAATTGTTATTAAAACGGAGACCAATGATGAAATACCTTTACAAGATCCATTAGAAATAGACATTCCAAATATAGATGTAGGATACAATATTAATATGTTAATTAAGTCTGAAATATGTGATATGGCTAATTCTGATGTTAAAGATGAGGTTAATGATGACAGTGATTCTAGTGATGATGAAGATGTGGAGAATAATTTTTTTGAGAGGATTTTTGAAACCAAATCATTTCCTGGGTTAAATGATTATTGGGCTATTTATCCATGTAAAAATAATGTCAAGCCCATTTTACAAAATTTAGTTAGTGAAAATAAGTCAGTAGTATTTACTCAGGTAAAGAAAATAGGTTTTTATAAAGTTCTGCACATCCATTTATGAGGTTTAAGATTTAAAGTGATCATATTATATGGAAAATATCGTTTTTATTTATTCTAAAAAGTATGTAGGCACATTGAAATAAAAGTCGAGGGTTAATATATAGTTTTTTTTTGAAGAATAATTGTACTTAATATTTTCTGCGCCTATATGTGATTCTTTTATTTCGATATTCTCTTACATTGCGATTTTACCGTGCTATTTGTTCTCGTCAACTGAACTACCAAGCAAATAAGCATTTATTCAGAGTAAAATATTTGATTCCAGATAAGCAGTTCTTGTGGTATATATATATATATATATATATATATATATATATATATATATATATATATATATATATATATATATATATATATATATTGATACCTGTTAAGTAGTCACTTCCGTTATTTATAAGAGGCGACCTAACTTCCACGAGTTCTCTGTAAAATATCCCTAAACTTTTGATAGATTTGTATTTGGGGGAGCCTCAAGATTCCAAAAGTCAAAAGAGGGGAAGCAATTTTTTAATTAATAATTTTCTCGTATACACCACGTAGAGGCTACGAAGAGACTTCCAAAATATATATATATGCAAGAAACTAGAGTCCCGTTGCCACTTCATGCAACGTTGCCGCCAAATAAGAATTACGTATTTACCGGGAACTAAAAAAATGTTAATTCCCAGTGTTAAATTTGAAAGAAGTTTACTTAACGTTAATATATTATTTTTTGAAGTATATTTAATGAGCTTTAGGTTGTTTAGGAAATTTGTGGCGATTATTAAGGGCAAGAGTATAGGGAATAATTTTTTCTGTCGATTCTTGCTTATCAAGGTTGTAGATTAATAAACTGTTCGTCATTCCCATTTTAAAATTACTATTTATATTAATTAATATTTAATATTTATTTTACAACTGGCGTGCATAAACAAACAGACATTGCCTGTCTTAGGAAACAGTCAAAAAATTTGGTTGCATAAATTTTATAATATTATAATAATACATAAACTTCATAATATAATAATACCAGGTGGTGCGTCGGAAAACGGGACATGGGAAATAATATGAAAATTGTAAAGAAGTCAAATATTGTATTCCTTAATTATTATTTTAGATGTTACACTTTTTTGAAGAGGCAGAAAAGACACCCCACGCAAAATTTTATTCATTTTTCCATTTAGGAGTATTTGCAAAAATAATCTCATAAAAAAATTGTTGATTTGTCGAAGTTAAAACTAACATGATAGAAAGTGGTTTTAGTTTTTCGATAATATTTTTTAGTTTTCCCAATAAAGATTTCGACCCATGAGCTACGTACATAAGAACCGTTTAATATTTTATACATCATAACACCCTTTGTTTGTATTATCTTGTCTTCCCCCACATAAAAGTAAAACACACTACAGAAATAATGGATATTTTGGTAAATAATTCCTAAACATTTCAAAATATGAAAAAATCAGTAGAATAAGGGAATGAATACGATTCCAATAATTACTCTTTATCTGCAGCTCTTTTTACTAGAAATCTCACTCATTCTAAAAATTTGCCTCACTTTAAATGCATGTCGCCCATAATCGGGTCCTTTGTACTTTTCAGTTCGGTTAGAGTTTACTGGGTGTTTAACGGCAATAAAAAGTATATGTACCGACGGACGATGGTTCATTTTGTATTACCCAGGTCAAATTGTTGACGCTGGGTGGTGACCTGTAAATATATATTTAGGATATATCGGCACTCGACTATTTTAACTGCTTCTGAAGTGCTAAGAAATTGTTTTAGGGCTTTATGGATTTAACCCAGGGATTCATTCTTGAAATTTTCTTCAAGACATGTTATTTTAGCTTTGGAGCCAATATACCGGGTGTCACAAAATAGTGGCTCACACTTACAACTTTTTTACTATACCTACAAGATATTGAATCTTGGGTGGTCAAATGATACATTAAAATGCATTTTTTAAATAAAGCACTGTTGCCACATCTGCATTGGTTTCTGAATTTTAGCTACGTAGTTTGGATTTTGAAATGGAACACCCTGTATATATTTCGTTATTAACTAAATTAAGACGACAAAATGGATGTTTTTTAACATTTTTCCAAAAAATTAGGAGATAGTTTTGCCTTGGCCCATTTGTGTGTGACATCAAATTAATAAGAGAAACAATCTCCTTCCTGTCATAATGAACCACCCTGTTATTACTTAAAAAAATTGACTTGGGGGAAAAATATTTTTTTTTGAATGTTGAAGTGTGTGTACAAAACAATGTACTATAGAGTGTGTCCCAAATTCGATGCTCACCATTGGGATCTCGGTTGTTATTGAAGTTAGAGAGAGAGTTAAAATAGAAAAGTTTTAAAGAATTTTATGCTGATTTCAAATTCTTTTTAAGAATTTGCTCAAAACGTTTCGCTTTTGAAATATTTTAAAACAAATTGAAAATTGACGATTTCGTTTTACGTTAATTAGTAAACTATTTATTTCACTCCTGTCAAACTATGATATTATTAGAACACTTTTTTATGGTGAATACTTTAGTTCTCACGAAAATTATCGATCGTCTTTTGTTTTCGACTTAATGACACTAACTTTTGTTTTTCATATGGGCGCCATCTTGAATTTTTATTTGATTTTGTAGCCCTTGTAATTACCTTTTCAACCATGTATTACATGCTATAAAAAATTTACATTTAGCATCATGTCAATACCTACACCCATATTTATCATTGCCAATTTTGATAATACGTTTGTCAACCGAGATAGTACCTATTTACTCCAAACCCAACCTCTTTAAATATTTCTCGTTACTAATGCAGATTACCTTTAATTTATTAAAACACCCCTGTTTAATATTTCTCTTTACTAATGCAGATTACGTTTAATTTAATAAAATACCCTTTCTTTCTTATCTACCCTGTCGGTTTACCGACCTTTGTTTTTTTTCTTTGTTACTCCAATGAAGCCCCGGAAGACAAACTGGCCATCTGTATTTACAAGAGAGGTGCTTTTGCACTTGCCCTAACAATACTGACCCAAATCTCGAAAGCAAAAGTTATTTGACACCATCTGGTACCCTTAGAAATTAGGTCTCTCTTTCAGTCATAATTTGGGTAAAATAATATTTGATAATCTTATTTTATATTTTCATTTTCAGTTCTCCCCCAAATGTTGTCCCATTTTTAAGATTTAGTTTTATATTTTTAAGCAGATTACTTTATATTGTTTATAAGATTAAACTGTGCTGTATGGCTGCCAGTATTTGATTTAAATAATATGGTAAATTAAATTACAGTAATGGATTTTCGTCGTCATATCAGACATATACTGAGGCACAATGAAATATTATTTGATAAAAAACATAAAAACACAATCTTAAATCTACAACACTAGAATACTTAATAAACAAATTTGTTACTTATTATCTAAATTGTTCAATGTGTCTTTCATTTAGTTCAACACATTTTTGATACCTCTTTTTAAGGCCTTGCAGACTCGTCGAATAGTATTTCAATTAGTGGGCCTTAGTACAACTTGGGTTCGAGCTTCTAAGATTTCAACTGTTTTAGGAGGATCAAACTCCTGAAACAGTTGAAATCCTAGAAGCTCGAACCCAAGATGTACTAAGGTCCATTAATAGAAATACTATTCGACGAGTCTGCAGAGCCGATAAAAAGAAGTATCAAAAATGTGTTGAACTAAATGGAAGACACATTGAACAATTTAGATAATAAGTGTAGTAACAAATTTGTTTATTAAGTATTTTAGTGTTGTAGATTTAATATTATGTTTTTATGTTTTTTATTATTGGCAGTTACTCGAATAATATTTGATTGTGCTTCAGTATGAGTCTGATATGGTTCTTTTTTAGTATAATTGGCGATGTTGCCATATTCCATGCAACAATAATATTTTTTTAATTATCCATCTAAATGTTAATTTTGTAATAAATTCAAAGCAATATATTGAATTTATTACAAAATTAACATTTAGATGGATAATTAAAAAAATTTTATTGTTGCATGGAATATGGCAACATCGCCAATTATACTAAAAAAGAACCATAGCATGTGATACATCGTTAAAAAGGTAATTGTAAGGGCTACAAAACCAGATAAAAATTGAATATGGCGCCCATAAGGAAAACAAAATTAGTGTCATTAAGTCGAAAACGAAAGACGATCGATAATTTTCGTGAGGACTAAAGTATTCACAACAAAAAAGTGTTTTACTAATGTCATAGTTTGACAGCTGTCAAATAAATAGTTTACGTTGTATTAACGCAAAACAAAATCGATAATTTTCAGTTTTTTGAAAATATCTCAAAAACGGAACGTTTTAAGCAAATTCTAAAAGGGCACTTAAAATCAGCATAAAATTCTCTAAAACTTTCCTAATTTAACCATCTCTCTAACTTCAATACCAACCGAGATCCCAATGGTGAGCAACGAATTTGGGAAACACTGTATACAGGGTGTTTTCTAATTGAATGTCAATATTTAAGGGAGCGATTTTTGGGTCCATTTTAAAAAGAAAACTTCATATGAACGTATGTCCTAAACAATATCGTTAATATGACAATATCACCATGCAGAGAAATAGATTTTATTGTTTAGAACAAATTTGCTTAGAAATGAATAAGGAAGTTAATTTTTGAGATCCTTATTAATTTCTAAGCAAATTTGATCTAAAAAATAAAATCTATTTCTCTGCATGGTGATATTGTCATAGTAACGATATTGTTATGATCATGCATGAGAAAAGGTTTTTATTTTTTTATGCGAAAATCGTGCATCGGATTGAAAAAATTCAAGAGATCAAATTTGCTTAGAAATGATTGGGAATTTCAGGAATAATTTTAATTTTACGAGAAATCAGTGGCGTACCATCAATGTCTGCCAAAATAGGCAGGTGAAATTCCGTACGAACGCCACTGGTGTAACTAAAAAAAATTGTGGTACACTAAATAATGCCTCTTGATACATAGTACATGTATGCCAAATTTAATTAAAATATCTAAAGTGGTATTACAGATATTAATAAAAAAACTATTTATTTTTGAAAAGTTTACCACCCTGTATCTCAAAAGTTAAGACGTTTAGGACATACGTTCATATGAAGTTTTCTATTTAAAATGGACCCAAAAATCGCCCCCTTAAATATTGACATTCAATTAGAAAACACCCTGTATAGGTAATATAAAAGAAAAAAGCTAAATTGTATTTTTGCCAAGGTCCTTGATCAAAATTTTAACATGTTAAATAATTTTAAGCGCTTTGGATGCAAAAATAAATTTAAAAAAAAATCAAACCTCATGTCAAAAAGTAACATATAGGGTATCATTGCACTTAGAATGTCATGCTTATTAATTTTTTAAAAAATGGTATACAGTAAAGTATATGAACATAAAATAAAACACATTTTAATAAACTACCAGTGTTAACAGGAACTTTTATTCATAATTTGTTGCCAGGCATGCTTTAAAAAATGGCCGTGAATTCTTCTGAAAAAAAAAAATGGAAGTGGGAAGATCTTTGGGTCAAACCTAATCGAAGCACACCGTGCAACCTGTATAGGACAGTAAAACAACCGTTTTGGAAATATTATTTCTTAGCCACTTTAATTAAGTGTTGAATTTTAGACTTAATTATTGTTACACTTCGTTTGCTGCCTGTATTTTTGATAAATTCTTTTATTCTTGCTCCTGATGGGTAACAGTTTTTCTTTATGTTTTTATCAAACTCGTTGCTTAAAGCTTCTATTTCTTTCTTAGACCATCCTAAAATTTATTTATTTTTCTATAGTTATAAATTTAATATTTATGGAACGTGCATACCTTTTCTTGTAGCCCTTTTTTTACTGCTAGAATCTTCATAATTTTGGTCATCATCACTGCTTTCGTCGTTGTCTGTAATTGAACAAAAAATTAATCAAACAATATCGATATAGAAAATATTATACGGCATACTTGCTAAATATTTATGTACAGGGCAACTGCTTATATTTTTAGGAAATGGCTATCTTCGTTATAGTTGATACTATAAATAATGTAACTTACCAGGGGTTTCTTTATACATTGTTTTGTTTATCTTAGAACATGTTGGCAAATCCGTGTAAGACAATGGTTCATGGTAAGCAACAGAAGGTAAGGATTCCTTTGAAACCACCTTATCTATTATGGACGGTTCGTGAATTGATGCTTCTGAAATGATATGTAAAAAAAATTAATATAAATTATATATATATTTGTATATCATGCAGTACATTATATTTTTGACTAGTAGGTTACTTTATGTATATAGATATTTTTGGGAAATATTAACATGAGAAAATACTCTGCCACTACTGATGTCCCACTTGCTAAGGTAGGGCAAAATTTGATTTTTTATTTCTTCTTCCCCCTGTAATGAAACTCCCCTATTTTTTTTGCCAAAATTTTACTATGTATGTGTGGGGGTTTATAATTTAAAAAATATTATCCTTTATAATATTTTAGATAGTACCATTATTTTCATCTTCTTCAGCATATTCCATGCAGACATCAATATCAAGTTCGGCTAACGATTTTCCTTTATGCTCTACAGGTAATGCGCCTTTCTCCATTATTAGCAAAAGTTTTGAAATTTTAGCTGTTTGATATATATCTATTGGTAGTCTAAAAGAAAAATAATAAAATTAGTTCATTTTTAATGAGTACGGTTGAATTATTGTTAAAAAAATTTAGGATACTTCATTTATCTAAACTACTTATAATTTTAAGAAAGTCCCAACGCTCGGAACCCAATAAAAAACTCAATCCTGATTCGCTGTAGAGTTAAAAAATATTTTAAGCAGAATACTTACTCGTAAAAATCTTCATGAGTTTTTTGTGTGTGTCCCATAAAAGAGCTAAACTGTTTCATTTCCTCGTGACTTAAATTTAGTAACTGCATAACTGTAGCTATGTGTTTCCTTAGCTTATTACTAGAGAAGGCTTGCGGCGCTTCCAATTTAATTTGTTTAGCTAATGTCCTAATAGCTACATCTCCCTTGCCCCATTTTACAGTACTGCCAGGAATCGCAAACACGTAGTCATTATCTGCAGGGATATATTTTTGTCTATGTTCCAATAACATATTAATAAAACTTTGTATTATTCCTGGTATCAATATGACAACCGCTCTTGAACCTTTTCCGCCATTCACGACCCGCCTGTATTGTTTTGTTAGTATCTTTTCGGTTTGGCTTAATGTACCCTCAAAATCAACGAAATTAGTGCGTTTGTCTTGGTTGTAATCGTTAATTTTCAAAAACTGTACATCTCCGATTCTACGTCTGTTGAAAACAATAAGCAAAGCTAGGGAGCAATTTACTAATAGTTTGTAAGTGTCTGCATCGTCCTTTCCATCTTTAAATAAATCAATACAATGATTGGCCAATCTGATACACTCTTCCCGAAACATTTTTACATCAGTAACTAATGGTACGAGCAAAGGTTTTTGCCATTGCTTCTCTTGCAGATCCTTACTCGCAAGGGAAGATAATTCAATAGTCCAGCGAGATTCAACCAGCTTTCTAAATTTCTTTATATTTTTCAAACACTCATCTGTTTCGGCTGGGGTCTGGCACCTGAAGCCGATACTCTCCTTTAAAATTAAATGTGTTAGCTCGTCGGCAACGGCTTTAAGAGATGTACCCAAATGCATTGCAAGGCTTGCTGTTTTAAAGGTTTTTTCCACGGAATCATAACCTGAAATACTTCTTACAGCTGATAAAACCGTATCAAAATTTCGGGGATGGAAAAGTTCTTTTAATGTTATATCCTCGTTATTAACTAACTTTCTGTAGGTAATTAATAACCGGGAAAGCTCACGCATCCTGCTACTACATGCATATGCCATGCGTTCTCTCTTATGCTTTTTTAAATATGATTCGCCGAAATGCACTATAAGAAGATCTTTTTTTGCCTGCTGTGCGATCTCATCCCCCCTCATCAAGTTAAAAACCTATTAAAAAAAAATTAATACAGCAAGGGTAGTTACATAGTATAAGTTTACGTAAAAAAGCAAAGATTTTTGTTATCAAAATATTAAGCACAATAATGAAAAAAAAAATGGTCCATATATGGACTTTGTTTTGCACTCACCTGCTGCTTAACATTTAACCTGGCAATGGTATTAGTTGAATCCATGGCACAAGCTATTGCAGTCTGCGACTGAGATATATGATTTCTCTTGCCGCCAGAATGGGATCCTTGATCGGAATCGGATCGAAGGATGCAGGACTTGGCATGACGTTTCAGATAATGTTTTACAAACATACCTTTGCAACGTGCACAAGGATAATATTCTATATCTTCGCTTACATTTTTTTTCAGGTGTCTATTGGGTCGCAACACACCATTTATAAAAAGATCAAAATTTATATCATTTCTTAACAAAGCAAGCGCTTCGCGTCTTGCCTTACTGTTTTTCGGATACTGCATAATATCGATTACTTCTTTTTCTTCCACGTGTTTCCTTTGTAAATGCCTTGCAAAATTTAACGTTCCTACCTCGTCTCCGCAATATTTGCATAACACAACTTTACGTTCACTCAACCGTTCTTCCTAAAATGCATACGTTGAAGGCAATAAATTATACAGGATGGTATGGAAAAAGTGTAATATAAAAATATGTATATACGAGTATAGACTTTTTTAATTAGTTTATTGAGTAGACTCCCTCCTTAATATGAGAGTATTTTCATAACACCCTGTATATATTTTTGACAATATTAGATTGATAATTCAAATAAAACTGACAATTTTAAAACATATTTTTGAAAATGTAAAATATCGACAGTCGAATTTTATTCGTGAATCTTAGAAACCATGACATATGAGACGTTTTATATAAAAAACTTCAGTTAAAGAGCCTGTGCCCTAATTAAATGAAACACTTTGTTAAACTGAATAAAATTTCAATGCCTAAAGTCCCTTACTAAGTAAAACTTTTTGTTATAATATACACTTTTTTTATAATACTAAAAGAAATATTAAAATACTCAGTGCCGGCGCGAGTATAAACTTACTTTAATTTTTTCTGAAAGAGGTAACATTTTTGTTCTTTTATTATCATGAGCGTTTGAAATTGCCAACTTTTTTCTTTTAGTATCACTTAATACACATTCTGAATCATCATCAGAATCATAGTCACTTTCAGTACTCTCTGATAAATTACTAGCTAAAAATTCTCCTAGATTAAATTCTTTATCTCCGATATCATCATTTATATCCTTGTCTGTATCACTTTCTACACAGTCGTTACCACCACTTGCTATTTGCATTAAAGACTCTGGATCAAAATGTTTGTCTCCGATATCATTATTTATATCTTCGTCTGTGTCATTAGTTGCTAAACAACCATGGCCGCACCTTGCTATTTGCGTTAAAGACTCTGGATCAAAATGTTTGACTCCAATACGATTATTTATATCTTCGTCTATATTATTAGTTGCTAAACAAACATTACCGCCACTTGCTATTTGTGTTGATGACTTAACATTTAAATTTGAAACAATGACATTTTGTAAAATCTGAAATTGTGTATACGGTTAATGGGTTAATAATATTTTACTAAAAGGTTTGATTAAAAATATACTTGGTCTTGTTTAAAATCGTTCTAATGGACTACAGAACCAATAATCAAATTTGCTTTAAACTAACCTTCACTTTAGTATTGGAATCATCGACTTCAAAATCATTTTCGTATTTACCAGCAAATTCTGATTTTGAAACTGTATTACCTTTTTCGTCGCATTTCTGGGACGTATGACGGCTTTCGTCCACCCATTCCTATAAAGTACGCAAATTAAGTTCACATGATACGTAAGTAACAAAAACTTTATCTTTATTCAATTCCCTAATATGTCACGTCTGTGATAATAGTCAGAGTCCAAATAATTTTACTTCAAACAATAGTGATAGTGAATATTTTTTTTTACGCAATAGTGTGTTATACAGCGATATTTGGATCATTTTAATCAGTTTATTTTAGAGACCGTGTTACAGACGTACCTATACGGCAATGGAATTGACGTCCGTTCTGGTGAAAATCCAAATCATATTTTTTATGATAATACTCATTAATTTAGCAACAAACCTGAACAAAACTTTTGAATCTATGTGTAAATCAAAAATATATGGAATTATGTTTATAAACTTTACAAACACCATAGAGATAATAAAATAACTTTTTTGGCGATCAAACGGGTTTGGTGTATTCCCCGCTGTTTACCTTCCTAACACCAAGATTGTTTTCAGATTTTTATAGTACTTTTGAGATAGCGGGGAGGCGCCATTTTGAACTAAAAAAAAAAAAATAGTTATATTATTCTACTTGGCGTGCTCTTTAATTTGATGCTCCACTTGCTAAGTAAGGTAAGACAAAATTTAATTTTTTATTTGTTCTTCTTTCCCGTGATTAAGCTCCCTCAAAACAATTTTTTTTGCTAAAAAAAGTGTCTTTTGTAGAAGGCATGTCCAGTATCGGCGTAAAAAATAATGAGGAGGTTAAGGGGGTCGTTACTTCGAAAAAAATAACACCCCATAGATTATTTTAAATATTACAATAAGAAGATTTCGTGATCACTATAGAAAGTATTTTATGTACAGAAATTGAACGAATTATCTTCGAAAAAGTTTAAAATAATTAAAAAAAAAAAAAACATATATAATAAATATCATGTATGTATCTTGGAAACAAAGTGTCTCCGGATTTATGTTGATAAAGATTTTTTTAACTTTAGAAAATCACCCGTTTTGTCAGTCGAATATTGCAACAGCATGTTTATATCCCAGCCCTTTAAAATTTAAAGGTCCCAAGTTCTTAATAATTCAGAGAAACGGTTGTAACTAAAAAACACATGGGCAAACTACAATGAGAAACACGTGGGAGAAAGTTCTGATTTTAACCGTTGACATTTTTATCTTAGTCTCGAATTCTTAAAACAGACCACATTGTTTTCTGTATCATGTGGGTGCATGGTAGACTTTTAAGAAAAATGAAAAAGAAAAATAATGGAAAAAATATCAAAAACCTAACAGTTTAACTTTGACCTTAAAAACTAGTCGTAGGATTCAGTTGTGTCCACGGAAAACATTGATCAGGAAGTCGAGAACTACATCATATTAAAATTTGAATAAAACTGACGGAAAGCCATTTTGCATAAGATTTGTGTGTGTCCAATTTGAAATAAATAATTACATACCTTTATAAATTTCTTTGTATTGTGGTTAGCTTTTAAATAAAATATTTTTTTAAATTGAAAAATATCTTTTCAAATTGTAATTAAAATAAAATAACCTGTGTTGTAAATAAAAAAAATATGCTTATTTCTACTGCATGCAATGTCAATTCTGTTCTGTTTTCCACCTAAAAAGGCAGCTGCCTCTTTAGAAACCGAAAAGGTCAAATTAGGAATATTGGGATGCAGTTTAGAATTATTTCAAAAAGAGTTTAGGAAAAACCTATTTTCGGAACCAAATGCTTTGAAAACTGAACTCTGGTAGACCACCTCCTAGACCAACCCATAAATCACATATTAGTAGCAAGGTTAATGTAACAAAAATTTTTATTCCATAAACTACTAATCAATTTAAATAGTCTAGCGTATTTAATACGTGCGTTAGACCGACATAAAAGAACTGAATGTTTCTTCATTTTAGTTTAGTACCTAAAAAAATCTACAACTTAAAGTAAAACAGTACTTAATTAAAATCAGTCAAACGGGGTTTTGAACAGCAGCAGGTTTAAACACGTCTTATATATCTGTATTTTACAACAATATTACATATATTATTATTATATGCATTTTATTATATACAACTGCTTCTAAACAGATAAAAAACAGTCAATTTTGCTATTCTTGTAAAGCTATATAAAATCTAACATGTGAAAAAATATGATGGCTAGGAAATTCGAGTAAAGATTTTTAAATTATTTACTTACGT
This sequence comes from Philopedon plagiatum, assembly GCA_963971165.1. Lineage (NCBI taxonomy): Eukaryota > Metazoa > Arthropoda > Insecta > Coleoptera > Curculionidae > Philopedon > Philopedon plagiatum. The sequence goes on along the minus strand of OZ020192.1, from coordinate 83,211,654 downwards.
AAACGTCTACATTTTTAGCCTTATGACCTTTCTCATTCTTATTTCGGTTTGAATCGCCAGTGTTGTCTTTTGGATTTACTGCAAAATAATAACAGGCTTTACATCACCCTTAAAAATACTTTGACAATTCAGGTGCATAAAGCTCCCAAATACTTTTAAGCAGTAGGTACTTTATTTAAATAAAGGCAAGTTAATTTCCTCTCGTTTGATATCCCTCAATGGCTTTTGAAAAATTAAAAATGTCAATTCTTCTAAAATCTTGAGTCAACTCTCTTTCATTTGATACCGCACACGCTATACTTTTAAAGAATATGTATTTTTTAAAAAACAAACCTCTTTTCTCGGCCCCGAATATATGTGCCTCTAAAAATGTTAATTCTTTTCAAATCTAAAGTCAATTTGCTTTTATTTGACACCCACACGCCATATATTTTTAAAAAAATGTGTGTTTGGTAAAAACAACACCCACTTTCTTCGCTCTTGATATACCCACCCCTTAAATGTTACTTTTTCCAAAATCTTAAAAGTCGATTTGCGTTTATTTGATACCCCACACGCCATACATTTCAAAAGAATGTTTGTTTGGTAAAAACAATCCCCATTTTCTTCACGCCTAATATACCCACCACTAAAATGTTACGTTTTCTAAAATTTTGTCAATTCTTTTTCATTTGATACCTCACTCGGCATACCTTTCGAAAAAATGCGCGTTTTTAACAACAACCCGCCCCCCTTTCACCGCCCCTAGTAGATCTACTCCAAAAAATGTTAATTCTTGTAAAATCTAAAGTCAATTTGCTTTTATTTGACGCCCCACACGCCATACATTTCAAAAAATGTGTGTTTGGTAAAAACAATCCTCATTTTTTTCACTCCTAATATACCCACCACTAAAATGTTACTTTTTCTAAAATCTTGTCAATTCTTTTTCATTTGATACCTCACTCGGCATACCTTTCGAAAAAATTCGCGTTTTTAACAACGACCCGCCCCCTTTCACCGCCCCTAATATATCTACTCTAAAAAATGTTAATTCTTCTAAAATCTAAAGTCAATTTGCTTTTATTTGACACCCCACACGCCATACATTTCAAAAAATGTGTGTTTGGTAAAAACAATCCCCATTTTCGTCACTCCTAATATACCCACCACTAAAATGTTACTTTTTCTAAAATCTTGTCAATTCTTTTTCATTTGATACCTCACTCGGCATACCTTTCGAGAAAATGCGCGTTTTTAACAACAACCCGCCCCCCTTTCACCACCCGTAATATATCTACTCCAAAAAATGTTAATTCTTCTAAAATCTAAAGTCAATTGGCTTTTATCTGACATCCCATACGCCATACATTTTAAAAAATGTGTGTTTGGTAAATACAATCCCCATTTTTTTCACTCCTAATAACCACTAAAATGTTACTTTTTCTAAAATCTCTAGTCAATTATTCTTTTTCATTTGATACCTCACACGGCATACTTTTCGAAAAAATGCCCGTTTTTAAAAAACAACCCTCCTTTTCACCGCATCTGATATACCTACCTGAGCTAATTAAATAGCAAGTTCTAGATATATCCCAATAAATTAAAAACCATTTATTTCCTATTTAACTTACCTGCAGACACGGCCGATTGGTATATTCTATAACTTCTAGCACTAATCATTGTATTTCACTACGTCGCAGAAAAGCACTGTTGCCGAAAAAATGAAGTTGAAACGTACCGTACTATAATCTGAAGTGACTTCGTCATAGCGATATCTGACCATATATAGCCTAAAGCCGATTGCAGCGCCAGCGATATATAGGTGAACTAAAATGTCTCACTGGGGATAAACTAGGACAAAATCACTTCTACACAAAATTTTACCGTGTGCTTGACAGAGGCATTTGTAATATATTTACCAAATTTTAAGCGTTTTCGTTGTCACTTCCGTTCATGGAAGTGACAACGCCATAAATGAAGTGACAACGTTTACCGTGTATCTGCTTTGGAAGTGACAAGTACCTTATATCAATATATATATATATATATATATATATATATATATATATATATATATATATATATATATATATATATATATTGAGCAATCCTGAATATAGAGACGGAGCAATAAAAAAAGCAAAACAAGTATTATCGCTTAATCTATATCCAAACAAATTAGTAAATGCAATATTTAAACAAAGACAGGAAAAACACTGCTCACCAGGTAATAACAACCATAGACAGGGTGAAACAAACAACAACAAACAATTTTTATCTTTGCCTTATATTCCTACCCTTTCAGAGAACTTTCAAAAACTTTTCAGAAAGCATGACATAAATGTTAGCCACAAGGGATACAACTTATTAAAGAACAATTTTAGTAAACTTAAAAGTGACATCCCCACCAATAAAAAAACACATATCGTGTATGAAGTACCCTGTAAAGATTGCCAATCAGTTTATATAGGCCAAACCAGCCAATATTTACACAATAGACTAAATGGTCACAAATATGACCGAAAAAATGTAACCGCCCTCAAAAAACACGAACAAACTCTTAACCATAATTTTGATTTTGCAACAACAAGAATTTTAAAGGCAGAACTTCATAAACGAAAACGTGAATTGCATGAAATGATCCACATCAAAAAAACACCCTTAGCTATTAATGATAAATCCGATATAACTGGGCTAAATAAAATATACAATAACATATTAATTTAATATATATTTGTCAATTATTAAGGGTAAGGGGTAACAACAATTTTGGTTTTGGTACTATTTTTATTCCTTTATCAACAGAATTTATAAGATAACCGGAGCATAAAAAACTCTAACTTTACATTCTCTTTACCGTATTCCTACACCGAAATCAGTGCATTTTAAACTTTTAAACAGTGACGTTATAAATATAATTTGTGTTGTTTGAATGAGTGTCTGTTATGCATATGTGTTCCTTGTTACCGAGGATATCAGGGCTGATACCAGAGGATAATTTCTGTCTCTAGGGTAAATTTTAAATATAAATGTTTTGTACGTACGTCATCTATTTGTAATTGTTTCATTTTAGTGCCAACATCGTGTATCAATATAGTTGACAAAGGTCAAACAAAATGACCGAAACGTTCTATACTATAACAAATAAATATGTAACTGTCTAACAACTGCAGTTAATTAATTAATTGGAACCACAATCCCAAGAATTTTAACCTAAATATATATATATATATATAAATATATATATATATATATATATATATATATATATATATATATATATATATATATATATATATATATATATATATATTTAATTATTTATTTATTTATTTGTGAGCGTTTCAGATAAGCAATTAAGAAAGAATTCGCAGAAAGTTATTTATATTTCGATAATAATAAATTACCTAATGTTTCTATCGCGTATCCTTATTATATAAATGCTCTTCGCCAGTAATAAGTCACTTGCCTTGCTATAAGTATACAGGGTGTCCCAGAATTTTCTTAACAAGCAATATCTCAGTTATTATAAAAGCTAAAAAAGTGATCTAAGTGGGATGGGTTAGGATATCAAATCGACTTCCACAAAATATCCTCGAAATCATTTTTCATTATGCCGACCCCCATTTATTTATTTATTTATTTGTGAGTGTTTCAGATAAGCAATTAAGAAAAAATTCGCAGAAAGTTATTTGTTTTTCTATGATAATAAATTACATAACGTTTCTATCGCGTATACTTATTATATAAATGCTCTTCACCAGTAATAAGTCACTTGGCTTGCTATAAGTATACAGGGTGTCCCAGAATTTTCTTAACAAGCAATATCTCAGTTATTATAAAAGCTAAAAAAGTGATCTAAGTGGGGTGAGTTAGGATATCCAATGTACTTCCATAAAATATCCTCGAACGCATTTTTCATTATGTCGACCCCCAAAAATCTACCCCTACCCCTAATATTTCAAATTAGACGAACATTTTTTTTCACAAAAATATAAATCTTACTTTGTTTTATATCTGGTAATAAACGTATTTGGGACATTTATTTCTATCTTTTATAGAAAATATTTTTTTAAGTATTGTTTCACTCATTTTTTCACCTTTTTAATATTCATTTTTATGACAAATAATCTAAGCAAGTTTCTTTCAATTAACCTAAAATTAACATTTTCAGAGAGAGAAGTTAATCGGTAATTCACAGTGGTGATTTTTACAAAATTTAATTTTACCAACTTTAGTATCGAGAACCTTGAACATGAGACACTGCATGTTGTGAAATGACACAGGGATTATATTTTTGCAGAAAAAATAGTAGTGCCATTTGGAAATAAAGGGGTGAGGGTGAATTTTTAGCGGTTGAAACAAGAAAATATTTCGGAGGCATCATGTGAAAGCCCATTTGAGATCCTAAAAATACCGCTTTGTTAATTTTTATAGGGTCTCCAATAATGAAAATTCTGGGGCACCCTGTTTATTGTCTATCCTTAAATAAAGATTTTAGTACCTATGTGTGGGTGGTGTTTCTATTAACTACCCATTCCAAATAGTCATAGTAAATGTAAAAATCTAAAGATGCTTTCAGCTTCTAGCGTTTGCCTACATAGGTATTTTTTTATTGATTTGCTTGTTTTATTTTCAGATGAAAGTAAGAGAAGGCATCCCATTAACAGACAAGCAAATAGTACTTACTAAAGATCTTCAACTTAACTATTTTGTTGGACACAACCAAATACAACGGGATGATTTACCTTTGAACATTTCTAATACCACAGAACTAGCAGCAGCAATAAATCGGTATTCAATTTTACAGTCTTGTGAAGGAGGACCAGGCATTTTTGAAATACAAATTGATTTTAAAACCACTACCTATTATGAAGACTATTCAAGCCAAACTTGGAGACATAAACTGTGTGACTTTTGTTCACTTTCTGGGCCAATTTGTATGCACTGCAAACATATTAGGACTTACCTTAAACGAAAACTGAAGCTTATGAGCTACGCGGCTAATAAATTAAAATCTAAAAATGGAAACAATAATCTTAACAGCGAAAACATTTCTAATGAGGATTTAGGTAAAAATGATACAAAGTGTAGCAAAGAAGATAACTTTCAAGATGTGTGACATTTACCTGTAAGTAGTTATTGGGATTATAGTGATTGAAAATATGTTTTAAATATATTTTTTAACATAGCAAGCGCAAGGTTTGTAATTCCTAAGAATCAGACTGTGATATAATTATTTTTTGCTCATATATTTGCATTAAAATATGTATTTTTTTCTAAAATATAATATAATATCACTCATAATCTAATCATTTTACCTGAAATATTGTTTGGTTTATTCACGGAAGAGAACTATTAAGTTGATTATCTTAGTTTTGTTCAATCTGTCGAAGATCTGTCTCAGTTAAAATGATGTCATTTTAACACTGCCATTATCAGCATTTAAAAAATATTATGTCTATTTTTAAAATTCAAAATAATACCCTTATAATCAGGGTTGGCTACTCAGTGGGTAACGAACAGTGGTTTTATAAAGGTACAGCCAGTTAAAAAATCCACCTTACTTTCTTTAAACCAATATAAAAGTACAACAATAAGTAAGTGAAACAGGTTTAATCAAAAACATTTTTGTTTTGAACGAAAACATCAGAATAAGAATAATCGTGTAAAGATATAATAAGTCTGATTAAATTAAACATTGTTTGTAAACTCTCTATCTACAAGTACAGTATAGCAATCTTTAAAAGTTAACAAAACTAAAACGTTAAAATTTATTACCTTCAGATAAAAAGAAACTAATTGAAAGCAGGAACAAACAAAAGTTATTAGAGAAACCTAACAAACAATATGCAACATTATTCTTACCCTTAACTAAAGTACGAACAAGTCATTTTTTCCTGTACCTACTCATACAGGAAATACTGTTACTGCATAGAGAATTGGTATAGTATTTTTTTTATTAAGTTGTGACGAACTAAGAAATTTTGAATAATTCCAACTGCCATTGGTCAGGTTTTCTCAGCAAGCTAACAAAAAAAAAATAACGGGTTTTGCACAGTTGGACAAAATTTGGGAAATTTGTTTTGCTCACCATCCTGTATATAAAAAGTACGACCATTATAAATATCGTCAAGTCATTGGATCGATAGCGCATGAAGTGATCTTGGTATAAACGGCATTTAAATATGATTTTTTTTTTGAGACTATTATGTTCAGAGTTAGCCAAAAACTTTGTTTTTGCACTTCAGAATGCTGTTGATACTTGTAGTGCGAACAGTGTGAGGCGTTCTAGAGGCAGCGTTCTTCTGATGATCAAGACGAAAGAGCAACATTTAATTCCATCTGCAGGTAAAAAACCCAAGCAAACAAGGAAAATACAAATTAAGGAAGGTTTTTTAATAAGGTGCCTAGTTTTGCCAAGAAATTATTTACCTGCAAATAAACACCTCAGAAAACAAAATACTAAAATTGCATTTTTGCTGACTTTTTTAAATTACATGCCAACAGTTTGTTGCACTGTTAAAGCCATTTGCACAGTTAAAGCCATTGTTAACACAAGTACTCAAGTACCTACTAGTACTACACTACTACACAAAGGACACAACACAAATATCAAATAATATCCAAAAACATTACAAAATAATTAGGAAAGTCGAAACTCCGAAACATCTCTTAAACTAATAATAAGTGCCGGCGCTGCGTAACGAAATGTAAACGAAAGTTTATGCAAATACAAAGCGCATAGTACCTAGGTAATTAGTTTTTCTTTGTGTAACCTATGTAAATGTTTTACGTAGACGGAGGGGTTCGAGTGTATTTCCATAGTCGGCCGGGACATCAGGCGCGTTGACGGTCGCACGCGTGCCGACACCCGACACCGATCGATATTGTTTAGTGGGCCGTCGACTATTTCCTGATATATTTGTCTCGTTTTAACTTCCTAAAGCGCGAATGTTTGTTTCTCTCTTACTTTTAATGCATTTATATAGTCCATATAAACCTATGAGGTGAATTTAAAATACGGCCGAGCCCGAAGCAAGCAACAGGAAATTGGTGTTTGGCTGCGCCGCGCCGATTCTTCTTTTGGGAGTTTTCACACGGACTTACACTTTTTAGAAAAAAAAAAGATAATTATTTTTTGGTTTAAAAAAATATATTATTACCATTTAAAATAAATTTAGGTGGGCCATTGACCAAATGACTTTATGGACGGGCCCGCGCCTGGTATATAAGATATTTTTTCATATTAATAAAATATTCAACCACTTTGTAATGAAGTTCTTGAATTGGAGATATTCCTCAAAGAGAATCCTAACATTGACATCTTCTGTCTAATAGAACATCAGTTAACTTTAGACAAGCTAAATTCAATAAAGATAGAGGATGTTACGTTAATTTATGGTTTTTGTAGATCCAATAAGGTAAGATGGTTTTATATACCTTATACTATTACACAAATTTCAAATTTTACATATACTTTTACTACTGTTTAATAGATTTTTGTATTTTTATAACAGTCGAGCACTTTTCTTTCACCGTCTAACAGGCTAACATTAACATTAATAGCTCTAGCGCGTTCAATATCAGAACATTCAGAACTGAACGCAGAGAGTATCAGCAAAGACCGTGTGTTGGAGAAAGAGGAGTCCGACGCGTGAGACAAAACATCGTCATATCAAAATGATGCAAATTTTAGCGTTCTGGGGTGCACTGCACAAGGCACCTGAATCATATCAGTAGTCAGCTGACAGAATGGTGATATACGCGGGAGCCCAGATGGCTAGTAGTGATAGTAGGTTATTTTCGAGGTTATTTTGATTAAAATGCAGTACCAGATTTTAAATTTTAGTCACGTAATTGAAGTTTTTGCAAAAATGAAGAACGGGAGAATGGACTTTTTACATAGATAAGCTTCAATTGGTTTGCATTTTTTTGCAATATTTCTCTTCGGTTTTTCTTGCATAACCACCGTGTTGAACACCCAGTTTAATACCTCACGAGCCGCCACTGTTCTCCGGAAAATTGTCCAGAATAGTTGTCCTCTTGCATAACCTGAGTTATTCGGTGTCCACTTCCACGCTCAGGGTAGTGTAAACTAGTGTTGTAAATATCCGTATTCATTAGATATCCGAATCATACGGAATCGGAATCAGCTAATATCCGTATCCATTATCCGAATACGAATCCATTTCTTGACCCGCGCGAAAGCGGTTACAGATCATGTATACGTATGCATGCAACAGACTAAAACATTTTCTATCCGGATACACGGCTAGGTAGGTCGATGCGGTATCGGTATCATACCATTCGAAGTCGAAGTTTAGGGATAAGAAGGCACCGCGTCGCGCCGTTCTCGTTTGAATTCGGTTCGGGTGAGGCGGGACTAGTTTAACCAATGGGTCTCATCTCATATGATACCCGTTACCCCTATAACTATGCCATCTTTTTTTAGGAAATGTCATTAGAAAGAGAAAGCACAATATCAAATATGCCAAATCGCAGACCGTGTTGTTCGCTTACACTCGATTCCGATTCCGTTTTCTCTTTGCACTTTGCATTAGTAACCACCCGATGCGAATTTATTTTGATTCCGAATCCGTATTCAAGTTCTCGGCCGGTTCCGGATAATCCGGATTCTTTTAATATTCGGATCCAACGGATTTTTGGATACGAATCCTTACATCACTAGTGTAAACTGATCTTTGATTGTTTTTTAAATAAATGATGTAAAGTGTTAAAATTTATTGGCCAGATTCACTATTGGTAAGAACGGTCTAATTTGTCAAGATTTTCTATTGACAAGTGTAAGAATAAGACAACTAACTTTAGTACTATGAATATGTGAGACTTTTTAAGAAAAGAGCAATTTAAGTATGTCAAAAAAAAAACAAATTTATTGTAATAAGAAGATCCAAGATGAAAATGATTTAGAAACCAAACAAATTGCAAAAGTAGTAAAATAACTTACAAGTTTTTAACGAAAAGTTATTAGCACTGACAGGACAAAAACTTGTTAAAACGTAACTGATCAACTATAAGATCTAAATTTTAACTTTACCAAAACGATGATCTGCATGTCCATATTTTTCTTGCTAATTCTATTTCTAATCATATCACTTTGTTATCTTGCTGGCAGACTTACCAAATGGTCAAAAAACGTGACTTTAAGATTACAGGCAAATACAGAAAGCAGTCGGAGGGAGGTGGGGGGGGGGGGGGTCTTAAAATGTATCTACCAAAAATAAAATTTTATACAGCGTCTGCCCAGATTTGGTTACCAAATGGGAAACTTTTTTATTTTTGATTTTACGAGAAAAAGTTATTCTTGATAAAAAGTTTTGCTTCTTATAAAAGTAAGACTAGCATTAAAAAAAAAGATATTTTATACAGGGCGTACTGAAAATCGTGTAGTTAAAGTAAATAGTATGGAATTTTCGCTAGTAAAGTCGGTTTGTAAATGAAAAAAAACTCTTTATATGAAACGTTTTATTTACCTTCTTTCTTAATACTTCTTGTATGACTTCAAAGCGTTTTTTTTTTGTGAAAAAGTTAAGAACTTATTTTTATTATCATACCTGTATGTGGTGCCGTGTTCATAATAGGTAACAGGTAAGGGTGACAGAAAGTGCTTTAGTGACAGTTTTAAAGGCAGTAATAATTAATCATTGTAAAAATGCTTTTATCTAATGAAGATAAAGTTGAAATTGTTTTGATTGTGGGAAATAAATACAAAACGCACCGAGAAGCCGCAACAGAGTTTAATGCTAACCATCCTGAAAGGGAAAATATTAGCCACGTAACCGTTGGCAAGGTTATGAAAAAATTCCAGTCATGTTCACCAAATTTTTTTAAGTTTCAACCGACTGTGGCCCAAGAAAATAAGGTAATTATTGATATTACTGGAAACAGCGAATTTTTTCATGAAATTTTGCACAGACCCTAATTTTGGGTCGTAGAACACGAATCCGAAGTCAGTTTTTGGCGGTCTCGAATGGTTTTTCCGCAAAAATTTTTTTTAACTTTTAGGTTACCTTTTTTTATAGATTCCTTTAAGTTTCGACACTTTCACTTAAACATATCTGTAAACTTATAATTTTTATTTTATTTCGTCACACAAAACACCACATTTAGCCAAAAATAGCTAAGAAAATTGCTTTTTCCTATATAAAATTCCATTGTATTTGGTAGTAGACGCCATTACGTTCCCAGCTGTCAAATGTCCGGCGTTGCCAGGTTTACTTATTTTTCAAGACAAAGTTGTAAATTAGGAATAATAAAAAGTTGGCGGGAAAATGCGAAAATGAACCAAATTTAACCAAAAGGGCAAAAAGATGACCCCAACCAACACCCTGGGGCACCGATCCCTCTTCGCCTGCGAGGAAAGAGACTGGTCAGGGCCCCTAACCAGGTGCTAACCCTGTTCCGACCTTAGGGTGCCCTCCGATCCACCGTTCGTATCAAAAACTTTTCTAAGTCGGTGAATTAGGTGACAGATCTAATATTTTCGATATAACGGTGGTATAACGGTGAATCGGAGGGCACCCTAAGGTCGGAGCAGGGTTAGCACCTGGTTAGGGGCCCTGACCAGTCTCTTTCCTCGCAGGCGAAGAGGGATCGGTGCCCCAGGGTGTTGGTTGGGGTCATCTTTTTGCCCTTTTAGGGAAAATAAAATGCTATCTGTCTTATTTTACTCTCATATTGCCATCTCTTTTTTTGGATTTATTTATGGCCGGAAATTGTTAAAATTTGCGAGAAAAATGCTTTGTAAACGTGGCAACGCCGGAAAATTGACAGCTGGCAAAATAATGACGTCTAGAGCGATAAAATGGAATTTTCTATAGAAAACAGCAATTTTCTTAGCTATTTTTGCCTAAATGTGGTGTTTTGTGTGACGAAAACTAATAAAAATTATAAGTTTACAGATATGTTGAAGTGAAAGTGTCGAAACTTAAAGGAATCTATAACAAAAAGGTAACCTAAAAGTTAACCTAAAAGTTTTCCAAAAACAATTTTTTTTTGGAAAAACCATACGAGACCGCCAAAAGCTGACTTCGGATTCGTGTTCTACGACCCAAAATTAGGGTATGTGCAAAATTTCATGAAAAAATTCGCTGTTTCCAGTAATATCAATAATTACCGAAAATAATGAGGACATTGACGAAGATGAGCTCGATGTATTACTGCATGTTACAGAGGAACCCAAAAAAAGCCTTGAACAAAGATCCCGTCAATTGGGTTACTCAATTAAATTTATCCTAACTGTTTTGAAGAAAAACAACTGCATATACTAAAAAGTTTGTAGAGAGTATGCTAACTTCACTTTCTACTACCATTGATATATTTAAATACTGCAGTACCTTTTAAACCAAAATTTATTCACACATTGTTTCCTGGGGACATGGATATACGATTTGATTTTTGTCACTGGATAATGGGGTATTATGAAGATCATCCAAATTTCGGGTTTCAAATTTTGTTTTCCGACGAAGCGACGTTTACCACAAACGGAATTTTTTCATCACAAAATTCGAGGTTTTGGAGTACAACTAATCCTAAGTGGGTAGTAGAATGTAGGAGTCAAGTGTCTCAAAAAGTTAATGCTTGGTGTGGTGTTCTGAAGAACAAAATTTTAGGACCAATTTTTTTCGAGAACAACATTAACGGACAACTCTTTCTAACGTTTTTGCAAAATGACTTTTCAGATATTATTGATGAACTGCCCCTGAATGCAAGGCAAGATTTAATATTTCAGTTAGATGGTGCCCCTTGTCATTTCTCGGCAGAAGTAAGAGCCTGGCTTAACTTTAATTTAGAGGAAAATGGATTGGGCGGGCGGCTTCGAATCAAAATGAAAATTTTGCGGAATGGCCGCCTAGGTCCCCCGACCTTACTCCTCTCGATTTCTTCCTTTGGGGACGAATTAAGGAAATTGTGTACAAAGACAGACCAGAAAATCTTATTCAATTAAAAAACAGGATACGAGAAGCATGTGAACAAATCTCAGCCGATCACGTAAGACATGCTGTTTGCCGGTTTAAGAAAAACCTTATTAAGTGCATTGAAAATAACGGTGGTCCTGTTGGAGCCTAAAATTTGTTTTTAAGGTCTGTTAGCTAAAATAAATAGTTTCCTTAACATTTGTTCTTTATTTTTATTACGCCCTGTATAACATACCTTTTTTTTTCAATGCCAGTCTTCCTTTTACAACAAGCAAAATTTTTATCAAGAATAACTTTCTCGTAAAATCAAAAATAAAAACGTTTTCCATTTGGTAACCAAATCTGGGCAGACGCTGTATATATATATATATATATATATATATATATATATATATATATATATATATATATATATATATATATATACCGGGTGTCAACGAGATCACTTTCAGGCTGCCGTCTATTTAGTTTTTAATCCAACAAGATGAAACTTGGCAGGAGTCATAGGCTAATAAAAAGTCACTTTTCGAGGTACTTGTCAAATTTTGGCGACTTCCGGTCTAGCCGGAAGTGACACCAACTTTAGATTTTCAAGTGAGACACCCTGTATATTTCTCGATTTTTGGACTCTAGAGATCATTTTACGTACAACTGTATTAATTTTATTACTTTTTGTGTGTCAATTTACCATTTTTAAAACAAATTTTTTGTTTTAATCTAAAGTGCCATGACCCACCTTAAATCGTTCTAATAGACGTTTACATCTGCACAAAAATACCTACACAATTTTATCACCTTTCATTTGTCTTACCAGAGCGTTCAAAGTTGACTAAATCACTTTTTTGATAATAACTTAAAAAAATTAAATACAACTATAACACTTTCATAGTATAATTAGATGTAGTTTTTTATTACGAATCCGACGGTGCATCACAACATCAAAATTATCTTGGATTTTCTAAAGAAAACTACATTTTATTGCAATATCCATTTTATATGGTTTGATCAAACATGCAACTGCACGACGATCAAATATTATATCCACTTGGCCATGACTGGGCCATGACAAAACTGAATAATAATAATGGGTGGCAGTAAACAATTCGCCACAAACCAGAAACATAATAAATGACCAGAAAAAATAATTGTTTACAAATTTGTAAAATTCTATCATTTATCCTGAATTCAATTGTTTCCATGGCAAACTGAACAATATTTTGATTCCGTTATTTTTCAAACAGCTATAATTTAATTGTTTGTCATGGCTAACTGGATATAATATTTAATCGTCGTGCAGTTACATGTTTGATCAAACCATAACAAATGACTATGGCAATAAAATGCAGTTTTCTTTAGAAAATCCAAGAGACTTTTGAAGTTGTGTTGTGATGCACCGTTGGATTCGTAATAAAAAACTGCATCTAATCATACTATGAAAGTGTTACAGTTGTATTTATTTTTTTTAAGTTATTATCAAAAAAGTAATTTAGTCAACTTTGAACGCTCTGGTAAGACAAATGAGAGGTGATAAAATTGTGTATGTATTTTTGTGCAGATGTAAACGTCTTTTAGAACGATTTAAGGTGGGTCATGGCACTCTAGATTAAAACAAAAAATTTGTTTTAAAAATGGCAAATTGACACAAAAAGTACTAAAAATAATACAGTTGTACGTAAAGTGATTTCTAGATTCCAAAAATCTAGAAATATACAGGGTGTCTCATTTGAAAATCTAAAGTTGGTGTCACTTCCGGCTAAACCTGAAGTCGTCGAAATTTGGCAAGTACCTCGAAAAGTGACTTTTTATAAGCCTATGACTCCTGCCATGTTTCATCTTGTTGGATTAAAAACTAAATAAATGGCAGCCTGAAAGTTATCTCGTTGACACCCGGTATATATATATATATATATATATATATATATATATATATATATATATATATATATATATATATATATATATATATATATATATACATATATATATATATATATATATATATATACATATATACATATATATATACATATATATACATATACATATATATATATATATATATATATATATATATATATATATACATATACATATATATATATATATATATATATATATATATATATATATATATATATATATATATATATATATATATATATAACGTGCCTGTTTCTTTGTTAAAGAGAATAGGAGCGGCGATAGCGGAGCCCCTCGTTTATCTTATAAATTTAAGTTTTTTGGCAGGTAGATTTCCGAGTGGCCTTAAGACCGGAAAAGTGGTTCCAATTTTTAAGAAGGGCGATCCCCATTTAGTGGAGAATTATAGACCTGTGTGTGTGTCCCCTTCATTCTCAAAAATTTTCGAGTATGCAATTTTGGATTGTCTTTTGCCGTTTCTGACAACCCATAACATCATTACAGACAAGCAACACGGCTTTCTTGGTGGAAGATCTACGAATACTGCAATTCACAACTTTTATGAGAAAGTACTGGAGAGGCTGGACGTCGGCGAGTGCCCTGTTGGGATCTTCTTTGATCTTAGCAGGGCTTTCGACTGCGTCAGCCACTCTAAACTGTGTAACAAACTATCTAGGTATGGTATCAGGGGCAATCCTCTGAGTTGGATCAAGTCCTTTTTGAACAATCGCATGCAGTATGTCAGTATTGAACACGCGTCCAGCCGTGGGAGTAGCAGGTTCGAGTCTGGAATGCGCGAGGTAGACGTGGGCATACCGCAGGGTTCCGTTCTGGGTCCGTTGTTTTTTGTTCTGTATGTTAATGATCTAGTTAATGTTGCTCCCAATATCCATTTCACATTATACGCAGACGATACTTCCATTGTCGTCTCAAACAGGTGTCTGGACATCTTGCAAATGGATTGTAATAGGGATTTGGAGCGATTACACGAGTGGTTTAGTAGCAATGACCTTTATGTAAATGCAAGTAAAACCCAGGCTCTTCTTTTTCAGTCCCGCCAAAGGGCCTGCCAGGCGCCGCCAGGCTTAAATATTGACGGCAGTCCGATTGAGTTTGGCGATGTCGCCAATTTCTTGGGGGTAAGTGTCGACAGGTATCTTTCCTGGAGACCTCATTGCCGGGCTGTTTGTGCGAAACTGAATTCAATATCTTACCAGTTTAGGATGTTGTATTCAGTGTTGACTACGCAACAACTTTTAGCCCTCTATCACGCTCAGGTGGGTAGTCGAGTTTCATATGGCGTCTGTTTCTGGGGTAGGTCATCTATGGCCAGCGATGTGCTTTTATGTCAAAAGAAAATTTTGAGGAATATTGCGAATGTGCCATCTACTTATTCCTGTAGACCTCTTTTTAAATTGTATAACATTTTAACTGTGACGTCTGTATTCATTTTCGAAATGTGTGTATATGTGTTTTTAAATAAAGCTAAGTTTAGGCAAAATTCTATGGTGCATAATTTTGATACGAGACATAAATCGGACTTTTGTATACCATACTGTAATCTAAAGGTAACCAGAGACTCCAAATGTTCTAGGTCTTAAATTATACAACAATCTACCACTACACTTAAAAAATTCTAATAGTATATTAAGTTTTAGAAAAGGTTTGAAACATTTTCTAACCAATAGGACTATCTATAGTTTGGATGAATTTTTTTGTACCTGATTTATAAAAAAAAAATTTACCTTTTTGACACTCTGTAAATCATATTAATGCTATTGACGAAATCTATACATTGTAATAATGTCCACAGATCAATAAACATTTATTTATTTATATATATATATATATATATATATATATATATATATATATATATATATATATATATATATATATATATATATATATATATAAATGCTAGAAACTAGCGCGGATATATATATATATATATATATATATATATATATATATATATATATATATATATATATATATACATATATATATATATATATATATATATATATATATATATATATATATATATATATATATATATATATATATATATATATATATATTAGGGTGCTTTTTTTTTCGACTATTTTTGTTTTCTCGGTCCCATCGTGAAATTTTGTTGGAAATACCAAAAACAAAATTGCCTGAACGTTTGAGCCCTTAATATTAAAATTAAGTCCTAGACCAAGGCGTGTAAAGATTTCCCATTGAAAATACACGAAAACTCTGATTTTTTATCTTTAAATTTATATAGCTCAGCGGCATTTTATGGCATCGCTTTGACCATAGACAAGTATTTCTCAGAATTGAACGCTCTACAAAAATGCCCATTGCGGCAAAGTCGTAACTCACACCGGCGAGGTAGTACGGGCCACTAAACCTGATTTTTCGCATTTATCTCGCAAACTAAAAGCGATACAGAAAAAAATGTATAAAACAAACTTGTAGGAAATTCAATTTTCTACAAAAAAGGTCCTTAGTACTGAGTCGCTAACATCAATATTTCTGGAAATAACTATCTATAAAGTTTTTGTAATTTCAAATTTTTATCGAAAATCACGTTAAATTATAAAAATATCGTTCGTTCATTATCCATCACTCGACCATCATTTATCCATCAAGCGACTCAGTACTAAGGACCTTTTTTGTAGAAAATTGAATTTCCTACAAGTTTCCTACATTTTTTTCTGTATCTCTTGTCGTTTGCGAGATAAATGCGAAAAATCAGGTTTAGTGGCCCGTACTACCTCGCCGGTGTGAGTTACGACTTTGCCGGAATGGGCACTTTTGTAGAGCGTTCAATTCTGAGAAATACTTGTCTATGGTCAAAGCAATGCCATAAAATGCCGATGAGCTATAGAAATTTAAAGATAGAAAATCAGAGTTTTCGTGTATTTTCAATGGGAAATCTTTACACGCCTTGGTCTAGGACTTAATATGAATATTAAGGGCTCAAGCTTTCAGGCAATTTTGTTTTTGGTATTTCCAACAAAATTTCGCGAAAAAAAAATAGTCGAAAAAAAAGCACCCTAATATATATATATATATATATATATATATATATATATATATATATATATATATATATATATATATATATATATATATATATATATATATATATATATATATATATATATATACATATTTTTTTTAAATGAACCCACTTCACAAAAGAAAAAGCACTAAAAAGTATGAAATAATATTTCTACCTATTTATAACTGTGGTTAATGGTAAACTTAATTTTGTTCAAAGTTAAGTAACTTGTACACCGAAGTTCTGAACTTTGAAGTCGGCGCAATTTTAAAGTATAATAGAAATCCTTAATGATAATACATTAAATAATTGTTAATAAAGAGTAATGTTTTTATTATAGAGCGCCAAAGGCGCTCTATATAACGCTCCGTCAGTGAAAAATGTTCGTCGGTTGCCGTCATTTTCGACATTTTCCCCTTTCCAATTTTTTTTCTCGAAAATGGTCAGAGGGGGAGCAATTAAATTTTCTGGGTTTATAGAGGGATAGTGTATCTAGCTTCGATAAAAAATTCAGTTATACAGGGTGTATGGTTTCGGAGTTATTAAACGTCAAAGTCGAAATTTCCGCGATTTCGTATGATATCGATTACAGGTCGCAAAAGTTAATTAAATCGATTTAAATTTTCAGAGGTTGTAGAGGATCGGGGTCTTCCGAACCCTATTGAAATTGGCGGTATTCGGAAAATGGGAAGTAATTCTTTTGAATTTTTTTAGGTCGAAAAATGGCACTTGCAGACCCATATTCAATTCTACATTGCTCGAAAACGAAGCGTCGGACAGAAAAACGGATTTGAACATAAAACTAAAGAATCTCAAATACTTTCTTTTTGCAATACATTTACCTATACCTAAAACGACTGGAAATTGGAAAATTTGGGAAAAACTGGAAATTACGTTTTTGCATGCAAATGTTTGAGTCAGTTGTCAATTTTTTTGGGGGTCAAAATGGATTCAAATCGAAATCCCATGTGCCTTATCGGAAAGAGCTCGCCAAAATACGTAATTTTCATATTTTTTTGGTTCCTTCATTCTTAATAGGAAAGGAGCAATCGATAATTAAATTTCGATTTTTAACCATTTTTTTTCATGACATCTATACATTTGAATTTTCCTATCTAATTTCTTCCAACTTTTCAACGCTATCCCTTGGGGATATAATCAGGCTTTCAAATAAATCCCGAACGGGTGCTCCAGGACCGGATTTAGGGGGTAAAAACTCATTTTTTTCTATTTTTTTCAACCAATATTCATCTTTAAAAGGCATTATTATATATTATTTCTCTTATTTAACGATTCTTTTTTGGTTTATTTTCATCCCTTATCATCGGAGGACACTTCTAACTAATTAAAATTCCATATTTTTTCGTTAAAGTTATAAATAAATACCTTTTTTCGCATCGCTGCAGGAAAAATTTTAAAAAGTTCATATATTAAATGCCTTGCCTTGAAAAAACAGTTGAACGGACTCTCTTTACATCGAAATTAAAATATGACATGTCAAAATGTCATGAAAATACCAGTTTTTGTTGCAATATTGGAAGGTTCCTGGACCGATTTCGGCTTGGAACATACATGGCAAAGGTAAAACGGACTTTATATTTTTAATTACGGTATATTTCATTGGACGATTTGAGCATTAAATACCGATTTTATTCATTTTGCTGAGGCCCTGCAAATGCATTTCAAAACGCGTTTCATACGGAGAAATGTATTAAAATATGAAGTGTCAAAATGTCGCAAAAATGCCAGTTTTTCTTGCGAAAATTTTAGGGTTTCTGGACGGTTTTGGGCTTGAAAAATACCGGCCAATCCCTCTAAAGACCTTCCAGTGTCGATTCCGGAACATATAATTTGAAGAAGTACGCATTAAATACCATATTTAACAATTTTTCGATGACGCCGCAAGGCATCATAGAAAGGTATTATTCCATTAGGTAATATACGGGGTAAATCACAATGACATGATTTAAATTTTGCTTAGATTTGCAATTAATTGAGAACAGGTTATTCGATTGAAAAGAGTGATGTGTCAATCGAAAGGGGAGGAAGTAAGCTATTTTCTTATTTCAAAATAATTTCGACATTTCGTTGGCATGATGACGAAAAATTTGCTATTTCCGATGTTTATTGAGTTGGAGAGTTGAAATTTGATATATTAGAAGAATTCGGTCAATCATTCAAAATTATATGTGTAAATTTTGATTCGCATGGTTTCTATAGCAACGATTAAGGATAAAGTTGACAATTTCTAACTCACGCACGGCTGATCTGATTGAAACGAGTGAGGTGGCAATCGAAAGGGAATGAAGTAAGCTACTTTTTTATGTGAAAATAATTTTGACATTTCGTTGCCATGACGACGAACAATTTGCTATTTCCATTATTTATTGAGTTGGAGAGGTGCAATTTGATATCTGGGTAGAATTCGGTCAATCATTCAAAAACATTTTTATAAATTTTGATTCCGATGATTACCATAGCAACGATTGAGTATAAAGTTGATCATTTTTAACTCGCGAACGGCTTATCTGATTGAAACGAGTAAAGTGACGATCGAAATATTAGAAAGTACACTACCTTTTCATGTGAAAATAATTTTGACATTTCGTTGCCGTGACGGTGAACAATTTGCCATTTTCGTTATTTATTGAGTTGGAAAGTTGAAAACTGATATCTGGGAAGAATTCGGCTTATCTGATTGAAACGAGTAAAGTGACGATCGAAATATTAGAAAGTACACTACCTTTTCATGTGAAAATAATTTTGACATTTCGTTGCCGTGACGGTGAACAATTTGCCATTTTCGTTATTTATTGAGTTGGAAAGTTGAAAACTGATATCTGGGAAGAATTCGGTCAATCATTCAAAAATGTATCTGGAAAAATCGATTCCCATGGTTGGCATAGCTACGATTAAGGATAAAGTTGACAATTTATAACTTGCGGACGCCTTCTGCGATTGGAACGAGTGAGGTGGCTATCGAAAGGGATGGAAGTAAACTACTTTTTTATTTGAAAATAATTTCGTTTTTTGGTAGTCATGACGACGATCAATTTGATTTCTCCGTTATTTATTGAGTTGCAGAGTAGAAATTTCGCATCTTAGTAGAATTCGGTCAATCATTGAAAACAATTTTTGCAATTTTCAATTTTGATGATTGCCATAGCAACGATTAGGGGTAAAGTTAACAACTTACAACTCGCGGACGGCTTCTTAGATAGAAAGAAGCGACGTTCATAATATGTATGCACAATTTTTCTGGTGGTGGCGTGCCCGAAGGGCTCGCCACCAATCTTCATCCAGCTCGACCATTTCAGGAAGATGATGTTATCAAATGTATGGTTCCAAGCCGATCGAAAGATGACAAGCTTAATTTAGTAGGGTTTCAGCGAAATCGTATATATTGTATTTATATGTAATAGGTGTTTGTATGTATGTAGCGATACGGTTACGAAGGGCGCTCTATTCTGCATCATCAGTCCGTAGGAGTGTGATATCTTCCTTAATACATGGCCTAGAAACACGAAACTTTCAGGGCATGACAATGATGATATTACCGACCTTATAGAGCCCCCTCGGGGGGCGATTAGGCGCTCTACGCATGCTAGTTATAGAGCGCCTTTCAGGCCGCTCTATATAACGCTCCGTCACTCAGAAAAATGTTCGTTGGTTGTCGAATTCGGTTTTTTCCCATTCGCAATTTTTTTTTTCGAAAACGGTTAGAGGGGAAGCGATCAAATTTCCTGGGTTAATAGAGGGATAGTGCATCTAGCTTCGATAAAAAATTCAGTTATACAGGATGTCGCGTTTCGGAGTTATTAAACGTCAAAGTCGAAATTTCTGCGATTTCGTATGATACACGATACAGGCCGCAAAACTTAATTAAATCGATTTAAATTTTTTATAGTTTGTAGAGGACCGGGAGCTTCAGAACCCTATTGAAATTGGCGGTATTCGGAAAATGGGAAGTAATTCTTTTGAATTTTTTTATGTCGAAAAATGGCACTTGCAGACCCATATTCAATTCTACATTGCTCGAAAACGCAGCGTCGGACAGAAAAACGGATTTGAACTTAAAACTAAAGAATCTCAAATACTTTCTTTTTGCAATACATTTACCTATACCTAGAACGACTGGAAATTGGAAAAATTTGGGAAAAACCGGAAATTACGATTTGTTGTCAATTTTTTTGGGGGTCAAAATGGATTCAAATCGAAATCCCATGTACCTTATCGGAAAGACCTCGCCGAACTACGTAATAAACATATTTTTTGGTTCATTTATTCTTAATAGGAAAGGAGCAATCGATAATTAAATTTCGATTTTTAACCGTTTTTTTTTCATGACATCTCTACATTCGAATCACTCTGTATCTTTTCCTATCTAATTTCTTCCAACTTTTTCAACGCTATCCCTTGAGGATGTAATCAGGCTTTAAAATAAATCCCGAACGGGTGATGTAGGACCGGATTTAGGGGGTAAAAACTCATTTTTTCTATTTTTTTCAACCAAAACTCATCTTTAAAAGGCATTATTATATATTATTTCTATTATCTAAGAGTTCTTTTTTGGTTTATTTTTTTCCCTCATCATCCGAGAACACTTCACACTAAGTAAAATTGCATATTTTTACGTTAAAGTTATAAATAAATAATTTTTTTATATCGGTGCAGGAAAAATTTTAAAAAGTACAAAAGGCCTTGCCTTGAAAAAACAATTGAACGGACTCTCTTTACATCGAAATTAAAATATGACCTGTCAAAATGTCATGAAAATACCAGTTTTTGTTGCAATATTGGAAGGTTCCTGGACCGATTTAGGCTTGGAATATACATGGCAAAGGTAAAACGGACTTTATATTTTGGACAATTATTGTACATAATTTTATATAATGAGTATCCTTCGCTCTTCCATAATCGCATGCAAGTAATTATTGTCATGCACGATCTGAAAAACAGGAGTAAGCGGCAACATGGAATTCGAAAAGGGAGCACGCGCCGATTAGCACCCTGGTAAACGACGAAGCGACGAGGGCGACTTCTTAGAAACCACTCTCAATGTCGAGAAGCAAAATTATTTTATGTACGAATTCATGATATATTTTATACATAATAAACAATTAACCAGTGTCCAATATGATTTAATTAGATGATTATACAGTCCACTAAATCGTTTGTACCATAAAAAATGGTCATTCGCGACGGATTAGTTATTGATTTCGATTTCGATAGTGATTATCGGACTTGTCTTTTCCATTAAGCCGCTGCCATTTTGGGAGAACATTCAGCATCGATGCAACGATTCACACCGCCCGGCCCGCCGTTTGCAATTTTGGCGCATAGCAGCAGAAGGATTACACAATTGTGAGAATTTTCCATTATTTTTTACCGGATTTTATCCTTAAACTTTATTCCTTTCTTGATGAAAGTGGTTTCAGATTGATTTAAGAGGGTTTTGATTAAAATTGTTTGCAATTTTTAAGGATAGAATTTTTGATTTGAACAAGTGTAAAATTGTTTGATTATTTTATTGGTTTTGCGAATATTTTTAGCAAATAATTTGTAATTAACCTGGGACTTGCGTTAACACCAGGCTGGTTTTGTTGTACGGAGGTGCACGTAATTATAAATCGTGATTTGGATTAATTATTTTTAAATTTTGATTAATTTGCAAGATGCCTGCTATGAAGGCCTCCGAGTTTAAGCAGTTATATCGAAAGAGAGGTATAATTGAGAATCGGTTAAAGTTGTTCGAAGATTTTATTCAGTCAATTATAAGTACCGCAGTTCAGGATCTTAGCGAAGATCAGATTGCGGAGGTAGAGCTAAGATATAATAGGGCAGAAAATCTTTTAGTAGAATTTGAGGACGTACAAATGTTGATTGAATTAAATTGTAGCGATGCGGTAACGGAAGAAGAATATTTTTGTAGAGAAAAAATAGATAAAGTTTTTTCGAAAAATTTGTCCGCTGCTAAGACAATCTTAAAACGAATTAACGATCGCGATTCACTTAATCTAGAGTTTGTTCCTACGAGACAACCTGTACAAAATGGGTCAGGTTTAGAAGGTGTTAAGTTACCTCCAATTCAGTTACCTGTGTTTAATGGAGATTATTTAAAATGGATTGAATTCAAAGATACTTTTGAGGCGTTAATTCATAACAATCAAGTGCTTACGGATATAGGTACAAAAATATCACTATTTACGAGCTAGTTTAGGCAATGAAGCTTTAAACATTATACAAAGTTTAGATTTTTCAGCACAAAATTATAATTATGCGTGGCAAACTTTGTGTAATCGTTTTAGCAATTCACGCATGTTGGTAAATAATCACATGAAGGCTCTTTTTGATATGGATATTTTGATTAAAGAATCTGCAATTGGATTAAGAAATTTAATAGATACGGTAAAAAAGCATTTATGTGCGTTAAAAACACTGCAATTACCCACAGAGCATTGGGATGCGATTGTTGTTCATTTAGTCTCAGGGAAATTAGACAAAACAAGTTCATTGGAGTGGGAAAAATTTAAATGTGACAAATCTTTACCAGATTTGGATGAGTTCTTTGAAAAAACGTGCTAACTTTTTGGAAACAATAGAACTAAATGGTTTGTCAAGGAGCAATTTTAAATTTGATAAAAGACATGATAAAGAAAACAAATTTTCTCGGTCTTTACTATTAAATAATGGAAATAACACAGGTAATAAAAGAAGTTGCAATTTTTGCAATAAACCAGAGCCTATGATTTATACGTGTGAAAAATTTCTCAATCTATCTGTTCCTCAACGTTGGGAACAAGTAAGACAATTAAAGCTGTGGTGCAATTGTTTGTGCACAGATCACTTAAGCAAAAAGTGTCAAATGTTTGGCTGTAAAATTTGCAAGGCAAAACATAGTTCACGTTTGCATGAAAATAAAGAATCTAATATTAATGATAATCAAAGTAATACTGATTCAGGCACAGGTGGCTTACACGGGCAATCTAACGTAAATTCTTTATTGTCGAGTGAAATTTCAATTAACAAGGTTAATGGTTCCAAAGAACCTTCTCTCGCTTTGGCAAATAGCAGTTCCTATCACGATTATCTTTTGTTGAGCACAGCTAAAGTCAAGGTTTATGATAAAACAGGCAAGGTTCATATAGCTCGTGCACTGTTGGATTCAGGCAGTCAGTCATGTTTCATAAGTGAAGAGTTTTTACGAACCCTGGATTTAAACACAAAAAATAGAAGTATTGGATTGTTTTGTAGTACCCAAATTACAGACAGCCTGCCAGTTTATACTTTTGACATCTCAAAGATAACAATTCCTGAAAATATTATGATGGCGGATGATTCTTTTAATGTCAATGGAAAAATTGATATGCCGATTGATGCTAGTTTATTTCGGAGTGTGTTAACAGAGGGTAGCATTGCACTTGGAAGGAATTCGCTTTCGCTTCAAAACACTGTTTTTGGTTATATCGTAACAGGAAAGGTGCAGTATCCTGCAAAAAATAATATTAAATGTCATTTTTCTATGCAACCATTGCAGCTGGCGGAAAATGATGAATTACAAAAATTTTGGTCGTTGGAGGAGCCAAAGGTTTCAATTTTACATTCTGAGGCAGATGCCTTTTGTGAAGATCATTTTTTAAATTCTGTTTCTAGAGCTGAAAATGGTCAATTTATTGTGAAAATTCCTTGGAAGAAAGATCCTTCTTGTTTGGGAGATTCAAGGTCCTTGGCAATTAAAAGGTTATTAAATCTGGAAGGACGGTTTAAACGAAACCATGATTTTAAACAACGGTACACTGAATTTATTAATGAGTATAAGGATTTAGGTCATATGACTCTTGACAATGAGTCTGATTCAAATCATACAAGATATTCCTATTTTTTGCCCCATCATGGTGTTATTCGAAATGAAAGTCTAACAACCAAACTTAGAGTTGTCTTTGATGGATCTGCACCAGCTAGGAACGGGAAGTCGCTGAATGATATTCAGTATCCAGGTCCACCTATTCAAAACGACATTTTAAATATTCTGATTAGATTTCGTGAACATGCTATTGTAGTGGTTTCTGACATTAGTAAAATGTATAGGATTGTACTTGTTCACCCCGATGATAGAGAAACACAAAAAATAGTTTGGAGGGATGACCCTTCACAACCGATTTCAGTTTATCGATTAAATACAGTGACATATGGCACTACCAGTGCACCATTTCTAACAATGCGCTGTATTCAGCAATTGTCTTTTGAAAATAAAGAAATATATCCCACGGCATCTGAGATTATTTTGAAGGATTTTTATGTCGATGATTTGATTACGGGATTTTCAAATGAAATTGATGCTATTCAAACCTGTGATGAAATTATTAAAATTTTGAGGACTGCGGGTTTTGATTTACGAAAGTGGACTTCGAATAGTCAGACAGTTTTGAACCACTTTCAAGATAATTCTGATTCACTTAGAGTCCTTAACTTGGGAGACACTGAGTCAATTAAAACTTTAGGCGTCCAATGGTCTTGTAAGTTGGATGTTTTTAGTTTTCATGTTGAAAATGTAAATTGTTCCTCTACTGTAACAAAGAGGTCAATGCTCTCTGCAATTGCTAAGATTTATGATCCCTTAGGATTGGCTAGTTGTTGTATAATCTTAGTTAAAATTATGATTCAATCACTCTGGTCTTTGAAATTAGATTGGGACTCATTAGTTCCCCCCGATTTATGCGCTAGGTGGAGACAATTTCAGTCAAGGCTTATATCCTTGAATGATTTGAAAATTCCTAGGTTTGTTCTATGTAAAAATCCTGTACTGGTTGAACTTCACGGATTTAGCGATGCCTCAAAGGACGCATACTGTGCAACAATTTATGTAAGATGTATTGATTCACAAGGTCATGTTCATGTCCAGCTGTTATGTGCAAAAACTAAGGTAGCACCTGTAAAAATATTAACAGTTCCTCGATTGGAACTTTGTGGTTGTTTACTGCTGGTGCAGTTAATGAAAACTGTTTCCAAGTCAGTTACGTTTAAGTTCGATTCCTTTTATTGGTGTGATTCGCAAATTGTATTACATTGGCTGAATACGAGTCCATCAAATCTTCAGGTTTTTGTGGGCAACCGTGTCGCAGAGATTCAGCGGTCTTCAAAGATTGAAAATTGGAATTACGTCAGTACGATAGAGAATCCTGCTGACATTGGAAGTAGGGGAATTTTACCAGACCAGTTGGCACAGTGTAAATTATGGTTCAATGGTCCTACGTTTTTAGCATCCGAATTTGAAATACCTAAATTTCGTGACTTACCTCCTGTTTCAGAATATCCTGAATTTAAAAAAAATGTCAAGGTTTTGACTTTGGTAAAAAACGATTTATGTTCTATCTTTGAAAGATATTCAGATTTGAATAAGTTGATAAGAGTTATTGGTTATTGTCGTAGATATGTCTCGAATTTAAAACTGAAGTTTAATTTGAGGATAGTAGGTCCAATTTCTGCGATTGAATACAATGATTCTAAATTATTTCTTGTGAAATTAGCGCAACAAGAAAGTTTCTCAGAGGAGATTTTAGTCCTAAGGAAGGATAAGTCGCTTCCTTCAACAAATAGATTATTGTCATTGACGCCATTCGTAGATGAAAATGGCCTATTAAGAGTTGGAGGTCGTCTAAAAAAGTCATCTTTAGCTTATGAGGAAAAACATCCTTTGTTATTAAATAAGAAGCACCCTTTGAGTAAGCTTATTTTGACGCATGAACACAATCAATTGCAACACGCTGATCCACAACTTTTATTAGCAAGAGTACGTCAAACTTTTTAGATTATTTCGGGTATGTCTTTAGCGAAATATGTGGTAAAAAATTGTATTAAGTGTTATCGGTTTAAACCTAAGCCAGTTAGTTCGATTATGGCTGATTTGCCAAAACATCGCGTTAATATTTCACAACCTTTCTCTATAACAGGACTAGATTATGCTGGACCTTTTCTTTTAAAGGATAGAAAAGGTCGCGGATGTAAAACTTACAAAGCATACATATGCTTATTTATTTGCTTTTCAACTAAAGCAGTTCATTTGGAATTAATAAGCTCTTTGACCACTGAGGCTTTTTTAGCAGGTTTAAGACGGTTTGTTTCTAGACGGGGAAAACCCACTCATATATACTCTGATAACGGATCAAACCTGGTGGGTGCACAAAGGGAATTAAGGGGTTTATATGATTGTTTAACTGATTCGCATGATGAAATCACCAGAGACTGTGCAACCAAGAGTATTGCATGGCATTTCATCCCACCTTGTACTCCAAATTTCGGTGGATTGTGGGAAAGTAATATAAAAGGGGTAAAGTTTCACTTGCATAGAGTGATTGGTGAAACAGTTTTAATTTATGAAGAATTTTTAACACTTCTTATACAAGTTGAAGCCACTTTAAATTCACGTCCTTTATATGCCCTTTCATCCGATCCAAATGATTATATCCCGTTGACCCCCTCACATTTTTTGATTGGGCGACCGTTGAATACCGTTCCAGACCCACTATTTCAGGAAAATATAAGAATCAATCAGTTATCCAGATATCAATTAATCCAGCAACTGTTGCATGGTTTTTGGAAACAATGGTCCAAACTATATTTGAATCAACTTCAACAACGGCGCAAATGGCAAACAAATTAAAGTGAAGTTAAAATAGGAAGTTTAGCTTTACTAAAAAGTGACAATTTACCACCTTGTAAGTGGCACTTGGGACGCATAATAGCTGTACACCCGGGTGACGATAAAGTGGTGCGTGTAGTTACGATAAAAACGGCCCATGGAACATTTAAACGAGGTGTTTCAAAAATATGTCCGTTACCAATGGCAGATACTGTTTTTTAAAGGGTATAATTAGTTCCCAGTTAAGTACACACATAAGTAGATACTTTATGTGTTTAAACCATTGACAATCATCTGTAATAATTTCTTGTTAAAAAGTGACTTTCGAGATAATTGAAGTAGTTTAATTTTGTTTGAGCGTTTTGTTGGAACCGTTCAAAGGCGGGGAGTATGGACAATTATTGTACATAATTTTATATAATGAGTATCCTTCGCTCTTCCATAATCGCATGCAAGTAATTATTGTCATGTTATTGTCATGCACGATCTGAAAAACAGGAGTAAGCGGCAACATGGAATACGAAAAGGGATCACGCGCCGATTAGCACCCTGGTAAACGACGAAGCGACGAGGGCGACTTCTTAGAAACCACTCTCAATGTCGAGAAGCAAAATTATTTTATGTACGAATTCATGATATATTTTATACATAATAAACAATTAACCAGTGTCCAATATGATTTAATTAGGTGATTATACAGTCCACTAAATCGTTTGTACCATATTTTTAATTACGGTACATTTCATTGGACGATTTAAGCATTAAATACCAATTTCATTGATATTGCTAAGGCCCTGCAAATGCATTGCAAAATGAGGTTTATACGGAGAAATGTATTAAAATATGAAGTGTCAAAATGTCGCAAAAATGACCGTTTTTCTTGCGAGATTTTAGGGTTCCTGAACCGTTTTCGGCTTGTATAATACCGGGCAACGCCTCTATAGACCTTCCCGTGTGGATTTCGGAACATATAATTTGAAGAATTAGTCATTAAATACCAATTTTAACAATTTTTCGATGACGCGACGAAGCATCATAGAAAAGTTATTCCATTAGGTACTATAGGGGGTAATCACAATGACGGGTCTGATATAAATTTTGCTTAGATTTGTTATTAATTGAGAACGGCTTATTCGATTGAAAAGAGTGATATGGCAATCGAAAGGGGAGGAAGTAAGCTATCGTTGGCATGACGACGAAAAATTTGCTATTTCCGATATTTATTGAGTTAGAGAGTTGAAATTTGATATATGGAAAGAATTCGGTCAATCATTCACAATTATATGTGTAAATTTTGATTCGCATGGTTTCTATGGCAACGATTAAGGATAAAGTTGACAATTTCTAACTCACGTACGGCTGATCTGATTGAAACGAGTGAGGTGGCAATCGAAAGGGAATGAAGTAAGCTACTTTTTTATGTGAAAATAATTTTGACATTTCGTTGCTATGACGACGAACAGTTTGCTATTTCCATTATTTATTGAGTTTTAGAGTTGAAATTTGATATCTGGGTAGAATTCGGTCAATCATTCAAAAATATTTTTATAGATTTTGATTCCGATGATTACCATAGCAACGATTGAGTATAAAGTTGATCATTTTTAACTCGCGAACGGCTTATCTGATTGAAACGAGTAAAGTGACGATCGAAATGTTAGAAAGTACCTACACTACTTTTTTATGTGAAAATAATTTTGACATTTCGTTGCCGGGCCGGGACGATGAACAATTTGCTATTTTCGTTATTTATTGAGTTGGAAAGTTGAAAACTGATATCTCGGAAGAATTCGGTCAATTATTCAATAATATATCTGGAAAAATCGATTCCCATGGTTGGCATAGCAACGATTAAGGATAAAGTTGACAATTTATAACTCGCGGACGCCTTCTGCGATTAGAACGAGTGAGGTGGCTATCGAAAGGGATGGAAGTAAACTGCTTTTTTATTTGAAAATAATTTCGATTTTTGGTAGTCATGACGACGATCAATTTGATTTCTCCGTTATTTATTGAGTTGCAGAGTAGAAATTTCGCATCTAAGTAGAATTCGGTCAATCATTGAAAACTATTTTTGCAATTTTCAATTTTATTGATTGCCATAGCAACGATTAGGGGTAAAGTTAACAACGTAGAACTCGCGAACGGCTTCTTAGATTGAAAGAAGCGGCGTTCATAATATGTATGCACAATTTTTTTCCATAGAGACATCAGTGGCGTGCCCGAAGGGCTCGCCACCAATCTTCATCCACCTCGACCATTTCAGGAAGATGATGTTATCTAATGTATGGTTCAAAGCCGATCGAAAGATGACAAGCTTAATTTAGTAGGGTTTCAGCGAAATCGTACATATGTATTTATATGTAATAGGTGTTTGTATGTATATAGCGATACGGTTACGAATGGCGCTCTATTCTGCATCATCAGTCCGTAGGAGTGTGATATCTTCCTTAATACATGGCCTAGAAACACGAAACTTTCAGGGCATGACAATGATGATATTACCGACCTTATAGAGCCCCCTCGGGGGCGATTAGGCGCTCTACGCACCCTATATAGTTTATTACCGAGCCTAATGGTCAGCCTAATTGCGTTCGACTTTTAGTAATTTGCACACAAAAGTTCTGAACTTTAAAGTAACGCAGCTTCTTATTAATTGTTTATGAATTTTTATTACGGATCCTTATACTGTGAAGTTGACTTCAAAGTTCAGAACTTCAGTGTACGTGTACAAGTTACCTAACTTTGAACAAAATTAAGTTTACCATTAATCACAGTTAAGAAATATTATTTCATACTTTTTACTGCTTTTTCTTTCGTGAAGTTGGTTCATTTTTGAAAAAAAAAATTCTTTCTTTTTAGTTCATCTATTCTCCCTCCCTTTTCATCTTATCGCCCCCTCTTTAAATTTTTAATGTCCACGTAATATTGGATTTTTAGACCTCAGTAACCCCGAAAATGACATAGTTAACATTTTTAAAGAATTTTTCCACCGCTCCTTTCGCCCCCCCCTCCCCCGCTGTATTTTTTTTACATTCGTTACATGAGCTTAGCTCTTCTGACTTCAATAACCCCGAAAATTACCCATTATCTGTTACACAAAATTACATTTTTTGACCTCAACCCCGAAAATGATATGTTAGTTTACATTTTTAGACAAATTGCCAATCGCTCCTTTTTATCCCTCCCCCCGTTAATTTTTTTAACATGTGTTAGACATAATTAAATTTTATGACCTTAATAACCCCGAAAATGACACATTCGTTAACATTTATCATTTCCTTTTGAACAGCTGATCGTAGACGAAATTTCAAATTATCGTCGTCCCATAAAAGAGTGTGTACTAATTTATTTGCACCTTTCTCAGTATTTTATGGATAATTAGTTGTTTTTCTTATTTTGTTTAATTAGCTTACGTTTTAAGAATAGTTTTTAGTGGTTTAATTAATGGTGAATAATATTAACTGTTTTATTGATTTTTTTGGGATAAAACGAAGAGGTCAGGTCTATTTGTAGTGCGTTTTTACTTCATTTTCATCAGTTTCCGAGTACCTAATATTTTGTTACTTTAAAATTGCATTTAAGTACTTGACTATAAGTGTTTTTAGAGGTTGAACTTATTAAATAGGTAATCAAAAACTAACCTTTAGCAGTTAATACTTATGTCATACAGGACACATCTGTGGAAGAACTAAAAGAAACTGCTATTATTAGTTATTTCACTTATTTCCAGGAGAAAATCGCCGAACAATTCTAATATTTTCTAGCATCTTATGCAACTGGATACTTTGGAAAATTGTTGCCACAGTACTAACTCCGAAGAACTTTTACTTCAGCGTACCTCATATCGTACGGTTTTATAATGGGTAGTTCTTTGCTTTTTAAGTGTGAAATTATCTAGAATTGTAATTATAATTTATGTTATAATTTAAAAAATACAAGACACTTCTTTTTGCTTTCCTGCTCTTTCATACATCATGTAAAAATCGAGATGGCTCCATTGGGCCTAAAACCCATCGGGCCTAAAGTTCAACTGGCCTAAACCCGAGTGTAATCGGCTGGCGTTCGGTTAAGCTCGTATGGCATAATCCGTTTTACACCCATTTGGCCTAAATCTTGACGTGCAGCAAACTATTTTGCAACGAATACTGAATACTAATTAATACAGGCTATTTTGGATTTTGGGGTTAGAATGGCTGAACAGCTGATCGTAGACGAAATTTCAAATTATCGTCGTCTCATAAAAGAGTGTGTACTAATTTATTTGCACCTTTCTCAGTATGTTATGGATAATTAGTTGTTTTTCTTATTTTGTTTAATTAGCTTACGTTTTAAGAATAGTTTTTAGTGGTTTAATTAATGGTGAATAATATTAACTGTTTTATTGATTTTTTTGGGATAAAACGAAGAGGTCAGGTCTATTTGTAGTGCGTTTTTCCTTCATTTTCATCAGTTTCCGAGTACCTAATATTTTCTTACTTTAAAATTGCATTTAAGTACTTGACTATAAGTGTTTTTAGAGGTTGAACTTATTAAATAGGTAATCAAAAACTAAACTTTAGCAGTTAATACTTATGTCATACAGGACACATCTGTGGAAGAACTAAAAGAAACTGCTATTATTAGTTATTTCACTTATTTCCAGGAGAAAATGGCCGAACAATTCTAATATTTTCTAGCATCTTATGCAACTGGATACTTTGGAAAATTGTTGCCACAGTACTAACTCCGAAGAACTTTTACTGTCAGCGTACCTCATATCGTACGGTTTTATAATGGGTAGTTCTTTGCTTTTTAAGTGTGAAATGATCTAGAATTGTAATTATAATTTGTGTGATAATTTAAAAAATACAAGACACTTCTTTGTGCTTTCCTGCTCTTTCATACATCATGTAAAAATCATGTTTGTCAAGAAATCCTAACCTAACAAAATTTTAAAATAGGCGGGAGATTTAAAATGCTGACATTACCATTTTGAAAATTGCTCGTAATTCTTAATTTTTAACTGCTACAGCAGCTATTTTGCTGCTTTAGCGGTTGCTAGACATCCATTTTACCTTTTTATAACTTTATATCAATTTTGAAATACCCGGTTTTATCCGCATGACAATTTTACGCGCATAACAGTTAAAAAAACGATTTTCGGGTACCTAACTACCCGCAAATCGGCAACACTGAATCATTGACTTCTTTTACTAAACAGTTTTTACTACTGTTCTTTTTTATATAACTTATAATCCTCTCCTTGCTCCTAGCAACTTTTTAGTAGGCCTTCAAACATGGATTTATTAAGAATCCATGCCTTCAAAGGTGTCCTACTACCCATAGGCAGCCACCTGCATAAAGACATGTAACAACGGTTGCTTGTGCGTAGTACTAAAATAACACTAAACATTTAAAATAAAAAATTTCAAATAAAACAATGTGTATTATTTATTATTTGCATTTAGCACTGCTTTTCAGGCGTGACCCGTAAAACTTTAAAGTTGTATATCTCTGTTCTACTTATGAGACCCATGGCAAGGTCAGGTTTGTTAACAGTCCTACTAGGAATATTTTGGTAAAGATTTTTTTTTTGTAATTTACGATAAAAGTTGAATTTTTGAATTAACCCACCTTATTAATTAACACGCTTAGCTATTTTATTTCTTATTTTTTCTAAACAAATTGTAGGTACATCATTTTGTCGACAATTTTTAAATTTTAAGAGAAAAAATATTTGATTTGAAAATTGAATTGAAAATTATTGAAGTTAGTGTAATTTTCTTTGTATGCTTTGTAATTAATTGTAATACTGTTGTAATCACAACACACAAATGAGATCTCAAACAAATAAAGGTCACTTCAGATCTTTAAAAATACGCTGATCCTGTATTAGTATTCGTTGACGCTGCGATGCTAGGGAAGCTGCTTGAGACAAATCTAACCAGCAACTAATCCGAAATAAAATTTGGCGCCAATATCCGAGAATAAAATAATCAATATCACTTGCCAGTCTTGCCACTGCGTCACTACATACTAAACCGAATAATTATTGTTTCCATACAACACTTACACGAGTACAATAAAGAAAGTATGCGTATTCCATCCTTGTTTGTCAACTTCTCGAGTGTTAGGCAGGCCCGCGCCTAGCACTTTTGGCGCCCTTGTGCAAATTTAACATAACGCCCCAAATTCGTTCAACGTTCATATGTGAGTACAGATACGGGTTAAGCCTATTATTATCCACTATTGAACAATAATTTTAAAAAGTATATTCATAAATTTATTTTTATCAATACATAACATAATTATAAAGTTATAGAAAACAGAAATATATTCTAACAGTATTACAACTCAAAATTTTTGTATTGTAGTTTCAAATGTAATATATGATACAAAAGCACAAGAAATAAAAAAAATATTTAAAACATAAAAAATACTCGTTTATATATCACAGGACGAAACTGATCGACAAATAAAAACAAAACAATATATTATTTTAATAATGCAACATGTCACCTTTTTAAGGTTAATATCGAGGTATTAAGTATTGTTATTAATATTTTAGCTAAGTGAATTGAGCTTTTCGTGCTTTAATTTTTGCAAATTGTTTAATTAAATCTTCGGTGTCTAATTCTTTTAGCTGGTCCGATTCTATTGAAATGATAGCAAGATTACTTAGTCGGTTTTGCCCCATGGTCGATCTTAAATAATTTTTTATTATTTTGAGTTTTGAAAAAGATCGTTCTGCGGTAGCAACCGGTTAATAAAATACGAAGTATTATGCTCGTATTAGGAAAAGAATCCGCTAAGTTGTTAATTGTTATATAATTTAAAGTTTCTTCTGGAGACGTAATAACTTTTTCATCAAAATTTTGTAAATATTGCAATTCTTTAACAAGTTCCACGGCAGTTATGTCTCGTTCATCGCGAGTTATGTCATTTAATAAATTTTCTACTTTTTGACATAATTCTAATTGTTCGTTTTCAGAATAATTTTTAAATTTATCAATATTCCATAAAAACGCGAAATTATTAGAGTAAGAAGAAAGTAATTTGAATCTTTCATCCACTGATGTTATGATTACATCTAGAGCATTAAAAAAACAATCAACTTTGAACTTTAAAGTTTCGTCCTGGATCGGTTCATCGTCACATTCATAATCAAAATGTTTTTTTTTTTATTTTTCGCGGTTTTAGACCTCTTTGTTTTTTGAATTTAGGTTCTATGTCTAAGCTGGATGCTATTTCTTTAGCATCAATCAAAAGATCATTAAAACCTTTATCGGAGCGGTAAGCTTTCAAAAAATTATTCAAATTATTTACATGATTATAACACTGAGCAACATCAAAGTTCGGTTTTTGAATAATTTTACTAACAATGCTAACTTTACTTAAAATATTATACCACAATATAAGAATGCAAATGAACTCAAAATTTTGCAATTTTTTGGCCAACGATGCAGCCAAATTTTTTACGTTATTTTCAAAGTTTCCTTCGCTTATTTCAAACAGAGCATCATAAACCTCCCCAAGTTGATACCTTAAAGGAGTTATTGCGTCTATTCTACTAGACCATCGAGTATCCGATAAAGGTTTTAAAGTCAAATTTGTTACATTAGATAAATTAGATTTCAGAATTGACCAGCGTTTAGTAGAAGCTGAAAAAAATACAAACAGTTCTTGAACTAAAGAAAAAAAATTGATGCTCAAAGTATTCGATTTTCCGGCATCATTGACGACTAAATTTAGGCTATGATTGCAACAAGGAACAAAGAAAGCTCGCGGATTCAAATCCAAAATTGCATATTTGCCCCATTGTCGTAACCCTGACCCGCATGTCGTTGATATTTAAGCCTTCTTTCTCTAACGCCGACAAAAGAAACTTTGTTAAGCCTTCACCCGACACATCATCTATAGGACAAAATAATAAAAAATGTTCTTCTATACTAATTCCCGTGTTCTTTAAATTAACAAATCTTATACAAACTGAAATTTGTTCTTGGTGACTAGAGTCAGGAGTGCAGTCTAATAATATGGAATAATATTTTGCCTTTTTAGTTAGTTCTAAAATTTTGGATTTGATATTTTCACCGATCAAGTTGATTACTTCATTTTGTATTTTATCCCCGAGATAGTTTTTGTGATCTTTTATTTGAGAGCGTTTTGTATGTTCTGACATAATCGGGTCGAATTTGGAAATCATTTCTATGCATTTTAAAAAGTTACCATTATTTTTCTCAAACAACTTATTACTACTTCCACGAAAAGCTAAATTTTGCTCACCTAAAAACTGAATCACGTAGAAAATTCTTTCTATAACAGCTTGCCAGTATTTAGTTTCTCTGTTTATTACATTTTGAATTTCAGAATCAATTATTTCATTTTTATTAAAACGGTTAGAAAGATCTAGAAATTTTAGAACATTTTCGATATGTAACTTGCTCTTTTCATGAATGTTTAAATGTTCACTTAAATGCTGCCAGTCATTGTAACCAGATTCATCACTAAGGCGAACAGATTTCAAATCGCTGTCATTAAAAATTTTACAACAGAAGCAGTAAAGTGAATTTTTTGTTTCCGAATACAACAACCAAAAACGATCAATTTTTTCTTTGTTCGGTAAAATTCTAAAGAAGTAACTATTGGAAAACTTACGCCCCGACTCCAAACTATCTCTCGGATAAATATCCTTTTTGTTTTGATAATGAGCAGGGCCACGTTCTACTAATTCTTGAATATTATTAGGACGTAATTTCTTTGGCCATAGTGCTGCATCTTTCGAAAGTTGACTCATATTTTCCGTTCTGGTAATTTTTGAAGGTGTTGATTTCTCATTATCAGCGGAACTTGAAGATGTTGATGGTTTGCTTTCTAGATCAGTTTCTTGTCTGCTGCTGATACTTGTTTCAAGTACAGGTTCAGTATATTGGGATTCAGCTGTATTATTGTTGTTATTAATATTTGGCAAAGTAGACTCGGGTTTTGAAAAAAAATGCGTAATTTTGACATGTTTTTCCAGTTCTTCCTCTCTTTTTCTTTTATTCATCAAATTTTGGTATCCAGACAATTTCTTCTTTTTTTCTGACATCCTGTATACTGTAAAGAAATTAATACGTACGTAAGTAAACAACTTGACAAATTATTCATGAAAAATGGAAATGTTTTGACGTCTCAAACTCAAACTCGAAAATATTTTCTCAACATTACTTATTTCAAAATTTATAAATTTTTATAAATAGTTATATTAGTGCTTATCAATTATTCTGTTTAAATTTACTTCAATTAACAATGATGTTTATATAATCAAATATAAAATGATTTTTGAGATGCAAGTTTTTGGCTTTTAATATTTTAATAAATCTAAAATAAAAAATAAATTTTAGATGAACTCACCTTAATTCACAACACAAAACAAATCTGTAAAACTACAAAAAACTAAAGTTTCAAAAACAGATATCTTTTACCCCATGCACCTTTTCACTTCGCTAAGTTAATTATCGATCGAGCATCTGGCAACAAATGAAATCGCGACCGATGCAGCGCTTAATATATAAAGTTTCGTACATTGCAAGCTCAGACAGGAAAAAAACGCTTGTCCGCTCGTTGGCTCGTTGCAAGCCAAATTTCAAGCTCAAACATGAATAAAATCAGATTTGTTTGAGTTTACACAATTCATGTTATCATGCTACGTATTCGATCGAATAAATGCTATTATTGCGTACTCTCATTTGGAAAATATATTATTTTCGAGAAATTCGGTTCCCTCGTCTCAAAGAGTAAAAATAAAATAATAAACAAATAAAAAACAATGTAATAGCTAGCAATTCCTTACTGTTTTTTTTATCATTACAAATTTTGTTTTGACAATGTTGTTTGTTGCTTTATCTTTTTTTTACTTTTGAGTTTTAAGGCTTTTCGGCGCCTCGGCGCCGTCGTGCACCACACGACTTTGCCCTTATGTACGGCGCGGGCCTGGTGTTAGGCCAATTGCAGAAACGAAGATCTCCGATTCGATACGAAGTGAGCTTCGGGATTAGGCCAGATGAACTTTAGGCCATTTGTGGCTATCCCTTAAAAACATACTTGCTTTTAACGATGAGCATGGACGAAATTGAAACCTCAAAATGAAGTTTTTTTTTATTTAAATAGTGTAGGTGCAGACACAAAAACAAACTGCATTTTTAACACATTTATATCGTGAGCTTTTTCGCTATAGCGGAATTTCATAATTTTGATACTGGTGTCTTAAAAGAGACAGACATAAAGTGAGTGCGCTTGGGTTTGCTTGGGTGTAATAAAGTATTATTAAATCTCACAGTTACAGTCCCTACAAGATGTGTACGTAATTGTTTCGGCCAGATTCTGTTTTTGAGCAGTAGGGAAGCAATTTTAAGTACTTTTTGTTTATTATTAGTTCGCTATATACATGGAGAGATGTCGCGAATATTTTCAAACCAAACAATAATGCAAATTTTTATGAAAATTGAAAATTCGCTCAAATCTTCACGCGAATGTTCGCGTACTTTAAAATTCTTGTTGTTAGCATTATCTGGTTACTCTGTGCACCACCTCGTTACTGGTACCATTTCGTGGAAAAGAATGTCGCGAAATATATTCTCTTTCATGCCACAAACTTGTTTTTTGAAAATTCTCGAATTTTCAAATATTTATTTTTATAAAAAAAAAAACGATGAAAACGAATAATCGCATAATTTCGCTAATAATTTTAAATTATCGGGAATTTAACATCTCAGCATATACCTAAATATGTAATCAAAATATTTTCTAAAAACTATTGTTGAAAAATAAAATAAACTGAATTGAAATTTATCTTAGAAAAACTTGTTTGTTGCAGAATCTGGACAAATCAGTTGTGGCTAGTATTCATTTTTATTAAAAAAAAAAAAAATGAACGAATATTCACAAAGTTTCGCTGATAATTTTAAATTTTCGGGAATTTAACATCTCCACATGTGTAATCAAAATCTTTTCAAAACTATGTTTTTGAATATTGCAAAATAATATACATTATATTAAAATTTATCCCATACCAAAGCGATGTCTCAAAATTCAAGTAACTTTACTCCTTTTCCGTAAAGAACCAATGCAGCTAAAGAAGTTGCTTACAAAAGCAAATTTTGTAAAATAAACTATACCTTTTCTATAATAAAATTTATTGTATAAAGAAAAATTTTAAAACAACTATATAATTAATTCCACCTTAACTTAAATGTGTTTTTATGAAAAGTATGGCAGTATGGTAAGGGTATTAACATCTGGATTGGCATTTTGTTGTAATAGCTTTTTACATCGAAGCTTAAAATAAGTTCTTCAGTGCATATTATTAAACAACAAGTGAGGAAGGTTCATTTAAAAAGGAACATGTAAATTGTTTCTTCAAACTTAAAAAAAGAACATTAAATCATTCTGAAACTTGCAGAAACAATGCTGCCTAAGCCATAATATTTGTGCATATTTTGTTTATTCCGCAATACCTTTGTTTATTTATTTTTCACTGTTGTAAATCTGTGGTTCTGTCTTATAAAATATACCTACACAGAAATGAAGAATGCGTTAAATATATTATAATTAAAAATAATAAATAATAATTGGAAAAACCACAATCTAAAAATTATAAA
Source organism: Philopedon plagiatum (assembly GCA_963971165.1). Classification (NCBI taxonomy): domain Eukaryota; kingdom Metazoa; phylum Arthropoda; class Insecta; order Coleoptera; family Curculionidae; genus Philopedon; species Philopedon plagiatum. The sequence goes on along the minus strand of OZ020192.1, from coordinate 83,172,489 downwards.
AATTAAGACACGAACACATCAACACATTATACATGGAAATATTGGTAACAAGGTCATCAAAATCGGGTACAAGAATTTTTAATATAGATAATAGGGAATATGCATTTAACCCAAATAAATCTGAAAGATTTTTTTTTATATTCCTTACATACATTAAATGTTGTGGTAATTGTTTTAATCATTTTATTTTGGTCTTTATTGACAAAACAAAAGGATTTTCTACTTCATATTTTCGCGCTAATTTCGAAACTTGTAAAACGTGATTCCATTGACTGTGACGTCAAAAGTGTTATAAGTACATGGCGAATTCCAGTATTGTAGGGTCATCGAAAAATCAATAAAAATGGTATTTAATGCGTAACTCATCCAATGAAATATCCTTGCACTTAAAGTAGAAGGTTCCTAAATTCTTATTTTCATATATATTTCAAGCCGAAAACGATCCAGGAACTAATCCAATCTTGAAACGCGAAATTTTGACACATCATATTTTACGTAAATGAACTGCAATTCTTTGTTTTCATGGCAATAAACATATATATTTAAAAAAATTAGTGGGAGGTATTCTCAGATAATTAACGGATAAAATAATCCCAAAAAGAATCACTAAATAGGGAAAATAGTGTAGAATTATGTGTGTTAAAAACAGGGTTTGTTGGGAAAAAAATCAAGACAATTCAGTTTTTACCCTTTAAATACGCTCCTGGATGACCCGATTTGTATTCATTTTAAAGTCTAATTATCCCTCTATAAGATAGCGTTGAAAAATTGACAACAAATTACATAGGAAAAAATACGGAATGTTTTAAAGGTACCGATATCGAGTGCAAAAAAAGTAAAAAATAAATTAAATCGGCGATTTCTATAAAGAATGAAAAAACTAAAAAATATAAATATCCGTCGTGCTCTTTCCGATTACTTACCGATTTTAATTTGGATCCATTTTGACCCCAAAAAAAAACCATGAAAAATTTGGGTCAAAAATCAATATTTGCAGTTTTCCCAAATATATCCATTTTCCACTGGTTTTAGGTTTAGGTAAATGTATTGTAAAAAGAAAGTATTTGAGATATTAAAGTTTTACTGATCAATTCTTGTTTCGATCCGACGCACAGTGGTTCCCAGAGCCATTCTGGGAGATCGAAATGTGAAAAACCTTAAGTGATCTATTCGTATTTAAGATACATTAAAAGCGACCTTATTAATCATGTAATACATAACAATAAAGGTTTAGTCGAAGTTCGCATAGCCGACCGACCGAGGGCAGGTAAAAACTCACTTTTATTCGAATGTCGTGGCCTAAGCCGCCAGTCGTGACCTAGTAATAATTGTTATTAGATGTGATTGTGCAATTAACTCTATAAGATTTTCCTATGGATATACCTAACAGGTAAGTATCTTTAAGAAAACTAACTTAAGCTAAGTATTGTGGGCTATATATTTACTTAAAATACATATTTATGAAATACTAAAATTACGAAAGATTGAATGAAGTTTGATAGACCCGAAAAAACTTGATCGCTTGTCGCTCACTTATGGTCGATTCGCATTTTACGGAACGTCAGCGTCACGTTACCGTCCGGCAACGTCAGGTCAAAATATTCTATAGTGTCTTTTGATGGCGAAGTTCACATATGCCGGCACCGTCACGGAACGTCAACATCCCGGACCGTTAACGTTTCTTCTAAAGAATAGTTTGACGAGACGGTCTGCGCCGTTGCCTGTCCGTTCCTGTATATTTCTAGTAGTGCGAATGTAGGAAAGCACAATACCGGCTAGTCATTCAGGTTGTTAACGTCAATTTAGAAAAGTACATTTATTTCAGTTCGTTTGTTTGCAACACAAACATCTAATATGGATGACGAAAAACTAATTGAGTGTGTGAGGGAACACATAGAGCTGTACGATATGTCACATAAGAAATACAGTGACAATTTACACAAGGACAAATTATGGATGAAAATAGGAAGTGAAGTAAATATGCCTGGTAAGTAAAGTTGTATTTCTATTTAATTATAAGAAGTGGAAAGATACAAAAAAGACAAATATTAAAACTATTCATTGTGCCACGGCAGAGCTCCATTTGCAGATCTAAAAAAAGTTTTGTACATTTCGCGCACTTGAAATGCAGAATTGTGTGCATTTCCACCTTGTCTATATAAATTTCTCCAATTTAGTTCCCCTTCTGGAGGCTCCATATGATATCCAGCTATCAAGATGTTATCCTTAATATAATTATGCAAAATGCAGGTGGTTAGTATTATGTTATCCACGTTTTCTGGAAGAGAATTGATACTTCTGAAATAGATTCTAAATTTCTGAACTAAATTACCAAACGCATTTTCAGACACTCGTCTAGCTCGGGATAATCTATAATTAAAACATTCTTTCGCTGGATCCCCATTTACTACAGAACCAGGATAAGGTCTAAGCAAATAAGTTTTTAGAGGAAAAGCCTCATCTCCGACGATTACATAGGGTGCCGAATTTTCAGTTCCAGGAAGATTTTTATCCTTCGGCACATTCATTCTATTGTGTTGTAACGCTTTTCCAAAATTTGAGTTCGCAAAAATTCCGCCATCACTGTTCTTTCCATAGGATCCAACATCCACTGCAATAAACTTGTAATTGGCGTCTACCAAAGCCAATAAAACTATGGAGAAAGTGCGTTTATAATTAAAGTATTGTGAGCCGCTATTGGGAGGTGCAAAAATTTCCACATGCTTGCCGTCTAGTGCTCCCAAACAATTTGGAAAATTCCACATTCTCCAGAACTCTTCAGCAATTCTCTCCCAATCTTTTTCTTGTGGGGTTGGCATTACTTCTGTTAATAAGTTAGCAATTATAGCTTTGCACACTTCTTTGACTATGTAATGCACAGTGGAATGTCCTAAACGGTAACTAAATGATATAGTCTGAAACGAGTCTCCAGTTCCTAAGAATCTGAAAAAAAATACAATGATTCAATAGTGTCTAATGTAAACGTCATGTTTTATGATTTGGTTTTATTTCATTTCTAGGGTTATCATGCAAAGCTAGATGGATCTCTCTGAGGGACCAGCTAAGGAAGGCGTTGAAAAAGAAAATCACAAAAAGTGGACAAGCAGCCAGTACCATAAAAAAATGGAAGTATGAAGATTGCATGTCTTTATAATTCCTTATTTCAAGGAGAGGGAAACTAAAAGCAACATTAGTGATTCAGGAAGCGCTGATGAAGAATCCAATGATGGAGGAGAATCCAATGATGTAGGAGAATCTGTAGAGCATAGTGTAACTGAAAATGACGACGTTCATGAAAATAAAGCTGAACATACTCGAAAACGTGGAAATGTGCAATTTTCTACACGAACATTATCTCCCAAAAAAATGCCAGCTCCTTCCTCTTCTAAGGTGAGGAAAACCAGTAGACAAGAGACAGCCTCATCTGTCCTAATGAATTATTTACTCGACAGTGACAAACAAAACTCACAGTCCTCATCAAATCATGACCCCATTGATTTATTTTTCAATGGTCTTGCAGCAACAGTTAAAACATTTACACCCGAATATCAACATATGGCTAAAACAAGACTGTTCTCAATTGTGTCTGACCTAGAATGGGAACAACTACAGAGAAATAATAACCAACAGAATGCACCAGCAATGCTGGCGTTGACTTCTCAATCTACAGGACTGCAGCCACTACAAGCGACACAAATACACACAATGGAGCGGGTTACAGAGATCCCGCTGGTATCGCCTCAACAACACTATCAATCTTTAACTCCATCTCCGAATTCTGTGGCGTCTTCAGCTCAAAGTTATTACGAAACTTTCTGAGTTATAAAATTTCTAATAATTAAAAACTAAAGCAAACTTTTTGTTATAGCATTCTTCATCTATGCGATAGAATGCCCTGCTTTATGTTATTTTGTCATTTATTTTAGAATAAATATTTTCCATTTTGAATTTGAGTGTATTTTTTAAGCAATGCTCTTACCTTAAACATACCATTAGCTTTTGTTTAGGACTGATAGCTTCTCGAAATGTAGTATTCTTCTTCTGAATTTGCTTCTCAATTTTAGATAATAGTACGTAAAACTGATCCTGAGACATTCTGAAGTATTTATAAAAACAAATTTCATCATCTTCCAATTCCTTCAATAATGTGTGATATTCCCCTACGTATTTTCTATTAACAAATATCTTTCGTACCCACAACTTTTTCTTAGTTCTGTTGCTAGTCTGCTCATCTTCGTCCAAAATTAATGCAATCATTGCTAATTTTTTTTTTGCTAAACTTGCACGCTAAACGTGCTTTGTTCATTTTCGAAATTAATTTATCAAAACAAAATATAGGCACTAGTGGGCATAGCACTGTTGCAATTGCAAATGGCTAGAGATTTGACGTGACGGAGTCACTCGGTGACCGCTATCTGACCGTATAGTGTGAATGAGTGACAGTTTTGACGTGACGTTGCCGGACGGTGATGTGACGCTGACGTTCCGTAAAATGCGAATCGACCTTTATCCGGCACAGCACGGCACAGCACAGACCGGTGCTGCCCGTCGCCGGCCCCGTCGCCGTATAGTAGCATGTTTTCGCGCTGGGCCGTGCTGTGCCGGGCTAGTGGGCGGGCGTCCATTGAATTGCATTGTTTTAATTCTATCCGGATTTTGACGGGACGGACTGTGCTGTGCTGTGACGGGCAAGTGAGCGATCCGTTAAAGTTTGTACACGAACATGACTGTTGGCAATTTGGCTTGTCACAGATATCCATATTGTGTGCCACTTAGCGCCACTACTTAAAAAAAATGTTTTAGTTTTTTATGACGTCATCCTACGCCAGGACCTATATAGAATGTGGAAGAGCCAAACCAGTTCCGTTAGAAAAATTTAAGATATTTTTAAAGTTTATCACAGAAAACAGTGATTTTAAAGACTATGAAGAAGACTTTCAGTGTCCTTTTTGAATTTTTTTTTATAAATTTCATAACCCTCAATTTTGTGTTTGATTACTTTTACTTGTCTTATAGACCCTAAAGGTGGTTTTTCTGTGCTAAATTTACATATTTTAGGTCTACGTAATTTCGATCTCTCAGATTGGCTCAGAGAACCACTGTGCGACGTTTCGTTTTATTAGGTAGTTAAGTACCAAAGAGGTTTCAAAAAATTACTTGCCATTTTCCGGTCCTCACCGGTTTTAATAGGGTTCTGAAGCTCCGGGTCCTCTACAACCTCTGAAAATTGAAATCGGTTGAATTCACTTTTGCGACCTGTGCCCGATTTCAACGGAAATCGCAGACATTTCGATTTTGACGTTTAATAACTCTGAAACGATACATCCCGTATAACTGAATTTTTTACCAAAGCTAGTTTCACTATTTCTCTATCAACCCAGAAAAATTCGATTGCTCCCCCTCTGACTGTTTCCGAGAAAATCAAACCTGTTCGATGTCAGGTTAAGCTTTACGTTATTTTTGCTAATCTGACGTCACTGTTCACTTCCTGACGTCACTTTTCACCAAGGGGAAATGGCTAATTTGTAAATTGTAATAAATTATACCGAAAAGTAAAAAAAAATTTTAGCATAAGTGTCCTAGTAATTTTCTTTAAAATTTTTTTGGGTTTGTAATGACTTTTTTTTAACGATTTATGCAATAAAAAAATACGTGCATATTCGTTATTACCCGCATATTTAATGAGTAAATATTCTGCGGCCTGTCTTTTGTTAATCTATATTTGTCCTACTTTCAACCGAATTCAGTATATTCTAAATATTTGTTGTAAGAGGTCCTGACTCGAGAGAACTATTAAGACCAATTAAGGAGTAAAAATGACAAAAGGCTACAATGATATGAAAACATGCCTGCTTTTACATGAACCTTCGTAGTTTATCCAAAAGACTAGTTTCGACGCTACCCTAACCAACTGTTAAAGCTCTCTAAAAAAAAGTAGAATTCCGACTAGGTTTTAAAAATGGCCCACGCATGCATGAATATTTGGAATGTTTAATTTCTGTAGGTTCTTGTACAAGAAATTTTACACAATTTCCAGCATAATTTTAACGGCCGCTAACTTCGTAAAAGCGGATATTTTGTAAGTAAAAGGATTACATATGTATGTTGCCAATTTGTAATGTAAAATAATTTAAACTTTTTTGGTTTCTTGAGATTATTTAGAGGCATTTTTCAATTTAATTACTTAATTTTGTCGGTAATATTAATATAATATTAGGCGAATAACAGTACGCAAATCCAAACGTTCCCACAAGGTAAAAGTCGGTTTGTTGTTGCATGTCAAGTAACAAGGCTGCCAGCAGTGCCAACATCTAAAAGCGAATCTCTCAAATATTCTTTCTTTGCGTAGGTGTGTCATTTATAAAGAATGAGTCTTATGGGAAGTAGGTAATCTACTTCTTTTCAGAGAGCTATGGTGGAGCTATAACGTTTTCAGTGTATGAAAAAGTGAAAATAAAACATTTAACAGTTGATAATACAGAATTTCCATCAGTCTTGACCCCAGAACAATGTCTCTATGATTGGTGTTCATCTAGGTAGCTTTCCTTCAGTTGTCTCCTTAAAATTTTTCCTGCGGAATTTTTGGGGATTTGGTTTACTAATTCTATTCCACCTTCAAGCCGTTTGTATTTAGCCACCTTGTCGTTAACAAATTCTGCTATTTCATTAATATTAACATCCCCCTTGGTCTGAATGTAGGCTCTTGGCACTTCTCCGAAAAATTCGTGTGGTATACCAATCACTGCAGCATCTGCTACTTTGGGATGACTTCTGAGTAATACTTCTAACTCCGCTGGTGCCACCTTAAAAATAGTAGATAATTTATACAAAGGCATTGAATCGCATTATGACATCATAAACGATTATACAGGTATGTGGAACTGATTTAGGGTTTCCATTAAAAAAAATATTACTAGTCCAGTCCCGTTGTCTAAAAACGTGAACAAATATTTAAAAGCGTTTTGAGTGTTCTAGGTTGTAGGGGGGCATGTCTGAGGATATCTGCTATCCCAGTAACAGCTAAAATTACTGCTATGATTTTTAATTATTTTTTGAATATGCTAAAACTAGTTTTTCGTCCGCAGCATTTGTTTTACACTGTAGGTAAAAGTGGTCAACAGGAAAGTTATAGGTATTAAAAAAAAACTCTCATTTGAGTTCTTGATCGTCCAGATCCGTTCAATAGTTAACGAGATAATCGCAAAAACCATTAAAAATGGCCATTCTTTTTAACAATTAATAACTTTTGCAAAAAAGAGTTTTTGACTTCTCAAAGTACACCAGGAGTTGACTTTTTATATTGTTAATGTGTCCTATTCGTTTCAGCCCGATCGCATTTTTTAGTTCAAAAGTTATTCTATGTTTATTCGGTTTAGGCTCTAGAGGAGCAATATTAAAAAAAATCCGACTTTTTGGGCAAGACTACAGACCCCAGCTTGGGCGCAAACAATTCTTTGAGCCTTATATTATCCTGTGGGGTAATGGGCAAACCGGTTTTATGTTATTTTGCATTTGCTACTGTGGCAAAAACAAAACCTCAAAAATTGGCCTGATTTTTTTTTATAAATATTCAACAATATTCGGGAACGACCCATTTCGTCGGACTTGATGCTTTGGTTAACTGGTAGTCTCATGCAGCTTTTAAGAAAAAGTTTATCTTTCTAAGTCCTTTAGAAACGAAGAAAATTAGTGCGACGTTAATAATATTAAGATTTGAAATTTACACTGAAGGAAGAAGAAGAGTTATAGTTCATGAAAATATTTTCGTTATACTAAAAAAAGTGGTATTGATAATAGTGATGCTACTGATAGAAGTGATGCTCTGCTTAGTGTTGGGAGATATATCAATCGCCATGATCCAATCACCGTGAAAGACAAATCACTATCGCTAGCGGCGATCGAAATCTCGCTAACCCAGTTATTCAGTATTCAGTGATTAACAAATCTGCATGCGCCACGGACGAATCACTGAAACAAAATAGATCACGGCGACCCGACCGCGTAATCGCCCCTTGTAAAATAAATATTTCTTGGGTTATTGAGATATTGAGAAATAAAATCGCTGCTTGAACGGTTGCGCCAGATATTATCGCTTCTTGCGTTGTGGATATATCTGATTCTTTAGATATTCACATATGTTTAATTGTTCAGTGATTTGTCGTTTATCGGTTCGGTCGGCCGTAGTCGATATTGTTGGTGAATTAGCCATTTATTCTTCATTGCGCGTAGTAACGATTATAGTGTAACCAATAAATTAGTTTTAATACTTTTAATTATAGCAAAATTCAACACCTGCAATATACATATTTAGATTCACTAATTGAAGGTGAAAAGTGCAATATTTGCAAAAAAATACTCACATAAAGCATCCCACCAAAATTTAAAAGAACATATTATTATGTCAAGTTATCCTTCGGTCTCACTGTCTCAATGTACCTGAATTCTGAATTTTACCAAAAAGTATTTAAATATAAAAGAGAATGTTTTTTTGTTTATATTTTTTATATTAGCTGGATATAAAAGAGAATGTTTTTTTTATTATATTTTCTTATACTATTGTTTCTAATTATTTTGTTATTTATGTTGTGGGTTATTAAGCATTTTATAATCTCCTTTAGACTCAGTGTGCCCCCATTTTTAAGATATTAAATGGGATTTTTTCAGTTTTAGATGGTTAATTTCAAATCTGAAAAGTATCTAAGAGATTATAATTTTATTAATTATTGTCGTATTTAGATTCAGCGTCACAAAAACATTTTCGGGAATATTTTTAACTTAATCTAGCGCAAAAATCAAGAATAAAGGTTATTTTCGATTAATTTTCGCCACGTCTCTGGCACTGGCCGTATCGAAAAAATACTATTTTTACCCTAATAACTTATTGACCAAGTCAAGTTATAATTTTACTTCCAATTGTAGCTGCATTACCGAATATCAGTCTTGTGAAAGCAACTATGCTGCTCCTTTTCGCCTTAAAAATAAAAATTGCTGTAGTGAGAAATCACCGTTAAAAATAACGGCTATTCTTAAATCACTATCGCTGTTCTAACAGATATCGAAAAATCACTATATCTCCCAACTCTAGCTCTGCTGCTGGTGTCGCCGTGAGCGCAGGAGTGGGGGGGTCAACGTTCCAAGCTCTCGCGGCCGCCCGTGTCGCGCGGAACTCGACTCAGCCGCAGTGTCGCCTTTTCTAGGCATTTATCCCGAATCTAGGGATTTTTAAAGCCTTTGGAACGAAAGGGATTGTTTTACGAGATTTTGTTTAATCTAGGGATTTTTGTCAATTATAAAAGCAATTATTTTAAACATTATTAAAAATAATATGATAGCTACTGTTTACACTTCCTACAGTTACAATTTAAATAAAACAAAATTTCAAAATAGGTTATCACCTGAATCATCAGAAGGAATTATGCACACAAAACAATTATTAAAAAATAAAACGAGTTATAATTTTCCAGTTGATAATGAGCTTATAAGAAAATGAATAAAACAATGTATGACAAGTAACCTATTATGTTTTTTGTTTACATTGATTCACTGTTCCTAAGGCTGGTTCTTAGTTTGTTTTGTGTTGCTTATTTTGCCATAAGATCGTATCAAAGTATTTTTATTTTTATAAATTTAGACTTTTATTATTATTTCATCATTTTATCAATATTCATATAACAAAACCTAAATCTACAAATGCTAGGGATTTCTGACCTGCAACTTTCCTGTTGACCACTTTTACCTACAGTGCAAAGGAAAAGGGCTAGGGACGACAAACTAGTTTTAGCATATTCAAAAAATAATTTCAAAACATAGCAGCAATTTCAGCTATTACTTAGATAGCAAATATCCTCAGACAAGCCCCCGTTACAACTTAGAGCAGTCGAAATTTTTTTTCTGGAAATCCACGTTTTTGGAGCAGCCAGCCTGAGCTATACTGGTAGCTCAAACTAAGGAAGCTAGCTGCCTTCAGCTGATTTTTAACGGGGAAGATGGGCTTACTTAACGACAAAATTCACAAAGATGCCAAATAACACGATAATGAAACAAAGACGAAACGAAAAGATTCCCCGTTATAGTAGTAGTTAGCAAATCGGCTGACGACGCCGGCCATGTTCTTAATTTGAGTCGCCAATATATGTATGACTTCCTAAATCTAAAATACATTTTTGTAGTACCAGTGACTAAATTTTGACTACTATTATGTTGTAGTCCCTTTTATGTGAGGCATAGGAAGGTTGTAGACTGTAACCAAAACAAGAAGTCAGAAACAATTTATCTAAATAAATTTACCAGAGTTGTTTTGGATTCTAGCCTTATTTTATAAATTTGGGCCAAGAAAGTCAATTTTGCTATAGATTTAAAAATCCTGTCACCGTGCAATACCAGCCGCGTATTTTACGTCTACATTTTTTTGCGAATAGTTTTAGCTAGAACATATTGTTTGGCAAAAAAAAATACTGAATATACCTATATATTACAAGGGATAAAGAATAAATTCTATCAAAGAAAATTATAGGTACGCATACTATAATTTTCTATGATTCTATGTTGTAGGTATTGGAAGAATCTGTTCTTACACAATACTTTAAACATTGCTTATTTGACAAAAATCTTTAGAAATATCTAAGACAGTCTAAACGTGTAGTACAAATTGAAGTTATTAAATTAAAGTAACAAGAAAAATAAAATCTTTTAAAATATATATAAAATAATAAAAAAAATTATTATAAAAATTTACTAACACCTCCATCCTGTTAACAACATATTGTTTCGGCCTTTTTGGGCCTTATCCGTCCAGGACCAGGAGGCACTTTATTTAAATTTTATCTATTCTTATTATAACAGAGAAACACATTACGAAAATACTATCATATAGGTATGTATGAAAATTTGGATATTCTGTCAAAATGACTTATCAAGACAGTGAATCTTATTGGTACATTTTTTGGTAAAATACCTTTAAAAATTCTGGCCGTACAGGTATGTTTTTTACGGTTAGCAAGCACATATTGATTGGCTTTTGCGCAAACAATTACTAAATAGGTAAGTATTAGAAAAGATAAAGAAAAAATTATACGTCGCTGATATTGGAAGCAATACATTAACATTAATTGTTTGTTAGAGGAAAATCTTTGGTAATTATGTAGTATACGGTTTTCAGCTATTTTTGCGTTTTTTGGGAAAATTCCTTTATGGTCACACTGTCTTTCCTGATTGCAAATATAAGTGCGCACATAATAAATTATGAGCAAACCTGACCACCTTTTTGCTCACCAACCTGAGCAAAAAGGTGGTCAGGTTTGCTCAGTTTTGATATAGATACATAATATGTATCTATATCAATGAAAACTGAGCAAACCTGACCACCTTTTTGCTCAGGTTGGTGAGCACAAAGGTGGTCAGGTTTGCTCATAATTTATTATGTGCGCACTTATATTTGCAATCAGGAAAGACAGTAGAATGTGACCATAAAAGAATTTTCCCAAAAAACGCAAAAATAGCTGAAAACCGTATACTACATAATTACCAAATCTTTATAAATATAGACAACATCGAATTTTTTTGCTTTCTTTACTAATATTTATGTGCCGCACAAAATATTCAAATGTGTCAAAGTCAAGTTAAATACTTCAGATGCCATGGTTACCCGTATGATTTAATCATAAATTTGATTTGCTTTTGTACACGCCACAGTTTTTTTATCTAAAATAAAGAACAAATTTTGAAACTGTTCTGCAAAAATAATATCAGGCTAATAAAACAACTAAAAATAAAAGTGATTACGTCGACAAGAACAATGTAAAATAAAAAAAAATTCAAATTAGAAACATTATATAGCTCTGTTCGTAGAGGAATCACAAACCGATCAGCGCCAATCAAATTTTAAGTATTTGGTAACGTGACAGTTTGCCGACTGGTTTCTAGTAATTTCATTGGCTCTGACTGGTTTGTGACTCTTGTGCGAACAGGGCTTATATTACGACTGTAATTTAGTACTAAGGACTGGACACGAAAGTTCTGCACATATTTAACAAGCTTAGTTCGGTACAGAAACAGACAAAGATAAACGTAAGTTTTTATATTTCGTTCTTTTTTTTGCATTCAGATTATTTCTGTTGACATCAATTTGGTAATTACGCGTTAGTGCAAGTCTAGACGAATAGATGGATCATAGGTACTTTTATGTATTCTGTATCTGCATAAGATTACGTGTACAGGAAATTAAAAAGAGATAAAATGCACTTTTAATTATTTACCTGAAAACCTTTTACTTTAATTAGTTCTTTAACTCTGTCGGTGATAAATAATAAGCCGTGCTCGTTGTAGTAAGCTAAATCTCCCGTTTTAAGCCATCCGTCTTGAAAAGTGTGTTCTGTAGCTTCTGGGTTGTTATGGTAACCTTGCATTACTTGCGGCCCCTGTTTAAATAAAATTTGCTGGTTATAAACAAAATATAGGGTAAAGAGGTGAAATAATGGACATACATTTTTGAACAGTTTAATCAAGTTAATTTGTCTTGGCTAAATAATAGAAGTATTTAGGCAAGTACTTGTTTCATTAATACAATTACATTTATTTTCACATCATTTGGAAAACAAACAAAGCGCAAATATAATTCAATAAAACTTTAGTTTTAAGTTACACGCATCCTTGTCCACGACACGAATTTTAGCCGGCATCGGTGTGGCAAATTTGGCGGCCCGTATAACATACGGGTGACTGTTCACGGCGACGCCGACGTCAGTTTACTGCAGTTTCCAGTGAATTACGTTTTTATTTTTGGGAATGGATGTATCTTCTGTCATTGCATTGTAGTGATGGGTAGCGGGAAACAGGGAGCGGGAAAATCCCCGGGAAATTCCCCCAAACAAATTTCCGGGGAAAAAATCCCGGTAAAAAACAGAAATTTCGTTAAAAATAACAGCGCATCTGAAGGTATTTGGGCAAAAGATTTCATTTGGACTGCTTCCCAACCCAACCTGTCGTCTGATGGAAGATGATCATTGGACAAAACAAAATTAAGGTACATCGCCCATTACTAGCGTACCAAAACAAAAGCAGCTGCACCAGAACCTGACAAAAACAAGTATCCATCCATTTCCGATTTAACTGAACTAACTGAAACTACTGAAAGTGATCAGCATTCTGAGATGATAGTGTCAGAAGACTCGGAAGTAGGAGTACCTGGATCTTCAGGCCTTTCAAAATCGCCAAAAAACTTAGAGTCGGAGAGGGAGAATGAGGATGAACAAGAAACTTCTAAGAATAAATTCCCTATCAGGATTCTGAGGACGAAGAAACTCCCTATCAGGATTCTGAGGATGAGGACGGCGAGGTTGTTAATAGTTCAGAAAATGAAGATTAATTTTATTAAGCATCTTCTATTTGCGTTGTTTTATTTTATTCAAAAATTAAAAGGGCTTTTGTTAATTTTTTATCAAAAAAGTGTGTTACGTTTTTGTTTTGTAGAAGAAAATGTTTTTTTGTGCCTGTAGCCTAGCCTGCCTAAGGCTGCGGGTGAGAGTATAATTTTTGTTAGTTTCTTTTTGAAATAAAAATACATAATTTATTTTGAATTTGTCGTGATTTTGTCTAGCTATGGCCTTTCATAAATAAATGGAATTTAAAATAATTTGCAATTCAAAAAAATATATTGGAAATTCTTGGGGAATTTCCCGAATATTTCGTTCGCCGGATTTTACCCATCACTATTAATTGCATTGTATTATTTTTACAAAAAAAAAAACAGCGAAGACGTAGGAGATACTGGATGCATCCATTGCTGCAAGATAGATTTAAATTTGGGATATTTAGCACGTTGTTAGAACAAAAGTTTTTAAAGAGCAGTTAGCGCAGTGGCGAAGTTGCGAAAAGAAAGATGAAATTTTGTGGATCTGGAAAAGACGACTCAAGATTGGTACAAGTTCTGGAGCGCATTTTTTAGAACAATTGCTGGTGTGCCTTCCAGATCGGAGAACTTTTTTGTGTCAAGGGATAGAATAATATCTTGAACTTGTTTGACCTTAAGCATTATGTCGGTAATTTTGTGGGGTACAGACGTAGCGGTTAGAAGAGCGAAATTGGCGAGAGGAATAAGGGTCGAATTGGCAGCAACCTGTTTGGCAAATAATTCAGCTTTCCCTTTAGAGGTGGAGATAATTTCGTTGTCAGCGGTCAGGGGGAAAAGCGCTTCTACAGAAGTTTTGACTAATGTTTTTGGCAAGTGAGCAGAAAGATTTACTTCCATTGGAACAGGAAAGTACTTTGTCTTTTATGCGGTTGTTAAACGCAGTTTTGGGCTCTAGATAGTTTGATTGTATTGATTTCTCATCTTCGCTAAAAATCTGACGATTTGGGGGTGTAGGATTTTGAAGAAACCTTGTGTGACCTTGGACTTTTTTGTGCCTGGATTTATCACAGACCTTGGAGAACCAGTGTTTTTGATGGAGTTTAGGTTTCTTGCGGGTATAATAAAACTTTCAATACCTACTTCAATGATATCTGTGATACGAGACTAAATTTTGGAGGCATCGGAAGTGAAAAAACAGAGAGGGTTCCAAGGGAAAGCAAAAAAGAAGTTTCGCAGAAAATCCCAGTCGGCAGAATTGTAGTGCCAGATCGTGCGTTTCGGCATGATTTCAACGAACTCTGGATGTATGGGACAAGAGACGGTAATGAGGCCGTGATCTGAATGACCAAGGGGAGTGCTTATATATGTTAAGTATGGCTCTGGATGGGTGGTAAGGAAAAGATCTAGTGGAGTTGTATTATGGGTAGAAACGCAGGAAAATTAGGTTGGCTTCGTGATTAAATTGGTGAGCGAGTTGCTGATTGCGAAGTTTTCTACCGCTCTGCCTTCTGGGTCTTTTTGTGTGGAACATAGTAGTGTTGTAAATATCCGTATTCTTTAGATATCCGAATCATACGGAATCGGAATCAGGTAATATCCGTATCCATTATCCGAATACGTATCCATTTCTTGACCCGCGCGAAAGCGGTATCATATCATTCGAAATCGAAGGTTAGGGATAGGAAGGCACCGTCGCGTTCGTTCTCGTTTGAATTCGGTTCGGGTGAGGCGGGCCTAGTTTAACCAATGGGTCTCATCCCATATGATACCCGTTACCCCGATAACTATGCTATCTTTTTTTAGGAAAGGTCATTAGAAAGAGAAAGCATAAGATCAAATATGCCAAATCGCAGACCGTGTTGTTCGCTTACAGTCGATTCCGATTCCGTTTTCTCTTGGTGATTGCATTAGTAACCAGCCGATGCGAATTTGTTTTGATTCCGAATCAAGTTCTCGGCCGGTTACGGATAATCCGGATTCTTTTAATATTCGGATCCAACGGGTTTTTGGATACGTATCCTTACATCACTAGAACATAGCCATTTCTTCCTATGGACGTTAAAGTCGCCTACGACGATAACTTCAGCGGAGGGAAATTCAGAGATAAGATGGTCAATTTTTGCCAAGAGAAAGTCAGAGATTGTAGGAGTTGTCTGATAGGGAGCGGTAGTAGAGCAAGATTAGTGGAATATTTAAGGGTAAGTTTAAGCCAGAGGACTTCGGGCTTGCCCGATTCCAGGTTCGAGAGTCTGGTGCAAGAAAGACTGCTGCGATCGTAGGCGCATACCCCACCACGAAGACGAAAGGATGAGAGAAGTTCATAGCCTGGAAACAGGAGATGATTAGTTGAGGATTTGGGACTGAGTTGGGTTTTGGTCAGAAGTATGTGGGGTTTGCATGATTGGAGGAAGTGGCGACAACTTGGAATTAAGCCCGATGTTGGTATAGATTATTACACTTTTGGAATTCTTCGATGGTCGGCCGCCCTGGGCACCCCTCGCCCAGAGATCAGAATGGAGGGGTAGTTTTTTTCGGAATATTTTACCCCTGGGAGCGCGATCATTTTCAAATCTGTTCTTTTTAAAAGGTGGATAGTTAGTAGAGAATAGCATTAAGTGGGTGCGTGTGGTGGTACCTCCTCGGTCGAGGAATAGGCCCTCTACCACCTGATATATACTGTTATCGCACATCTGCACGATACTCTTACGTGGTAAATCTGGTATCTAGTTACAATACAATTTCAAATTTTGGATAATCACGGTCATTAACTAAATTATTCTTAATATTTTACTAAATTTACCTTAACCAACAGTTCCCCAGTTTCGTTTGGTCCTAACGGTGTGCCAGAAGTGTCGTCTGTTTTAATTAATTTAACATGGGTATTGGGAAGTGCTTCACCAACTGACCCCGAACTCGCTTCACCATATTTTTTTCTTAATTCTCTTGATGTTGCTGTTACTACTGGTGATGCTTCTGTTAATCCATAACCTGAAAAACAAATATTTTAATAGTTACATATGAGGCGAATCGCCTTAGATGCGCGGCGCGCAAGCCTGAAAACATGCCATTTTAGTCTCATGTTTCAGTTATTTTCTTGATAGCGTTTTTATAACGAGATCATGAGTTTAAAATTGTCTGTTTTCAGGCTCGCGCGTCGCGCTGGGGCATCTGAGGCGATTCGCCTGCTATTTTACATAGCACGATTTAAGCTAATAAAATAAAACGTCTATTTTTATGAAAAATATGCAATTTTTCTTTAATAGCTAATAGTTTTACGTGCCTAATGCAAAACATACAATCGGTTATTCACAATTGGATTAGATGTGCTAAAATTTACCTTGCGATATAAAAATCTCCCCTCCTGCTTTTTTTACAAAGCTTTCTTCATCTAATGCTCCTAAAGGTGCGGCACCAGACATGATATATCTGAGAGATTTAAAATATTCCTTTTTTACTTCTGGATGATGTGTAAGGAACAAAACTAAAATAAAATATTTGTCACGTAGTACCATCATCGTTTCCCACTTTTTCTCGTCAGAAGTATTTTTTTTTAATTTAACTTTAAACTCTCCAAACCAACTATACATGGTCTATTTTATAGAAATAGTACGAAAATTACTTTGTTTTGTAGTGCCGTTAGTACTGTGCATTTCCCTTGATAATAGTGTTTTGGCAATTGTAGTTAGACCGGGGATGGTTGGCATAAGTGCAAAATTTTGGGTACAGGCCGCTGCTGGCCAAGCGGCCAGTGTTGAGTTCCGTCGTTCTCCGGGGGAGAAAGTATAATTCCGCCCCCCCCCCCCTACAATCATACTTTCTCCCCCGGAGAACGACTGAACTCAACACTCACGATCGCTTCGTATTTGTGCTATCCCTACAAATTATTTAAAGCATGCAAAAGAAAAATATGCGAAAAAAAGAATAGCATATTAACATGAGTTATTTATTTATAGCAGCTATCAAAAAAATAAAATTAACAAAATGTGCAACAGTCCCCCCCCCCCCCCCCCCCGATGTTAGATGTCTGACGATTTGACCCTGTCAATCTGAATGCTGGTAACTTCTATACAGTCGTGAATATGAACGACTTTGGACACACCCGACGACGCCCGACAACTAATATGAACGCACCCCAGGATCCGAGGAACGACTATGAATACCACCCTACATATTTTAATAAAATAGGGAATAACTTTAAAAAATTACCTATTTACAAAGTGGAGAAGTAATGAGTTAAATCTCGGTTTGTTTCGTATCAGCTTATTATTTATGTAAATCGTATATGTGTCGTATTAGAGATCTAACCTATTAAAATTACGCTGCATCCTACCATAATTATTTGTACCATGGTATTCTGCATAAAACAGTGATCTGGAACGTGTAGTTTGAAATAACAATCTGCCCAGGTCCCAGGACCAGGAGGTACTTACAATCAATAAGACTTTTTAAAAGTTTAAATAGAATACATCTGCATACGGTCTCCTGTCCTCTAGAAATATTTGAAATTTCCATAGTTAAGCCATAATTAGTGTGATCATGACTAGGTATTTTCATTTTAAATGAGCATATTTTTAATTTTTTTTTTCTGAATGCTCTCAATCTTATCGACATGGCTCCAGTGGCGGTTCCTGGAATTTCAGATTGTCGTATCTCAGTTCCTACACATGGGACCCACACCAAATTATAAAATGTTACTGTTGGGTACTCTACAATCATTTTCGTGTAAAAATATTTTTGAAATTTGCGAAAAAAAGTTAATTTTTTGGGCCGCTTCACCTGAGATCTGAGAAAGCTTTGAAGAAAATTTTACTCACCATATTTTTTCATAGAGTATATCAAATTTTATCGACAAATTCCAAATTTGGTGAAAATGTTCTAATTTTCCTTAAAGAAATGACATTTTAAATTATTTCTTAGACAAAATATTTTAGGGTAAAAATTTCAAAAACTAATTAATTTCAAGATATTAGAGGTAAGTCAATGAAATTTGAATTCTATCGATAAAATCTGATAAAATTTATGAAAAATCTTGGAAGTAAAATTTTCTTCAGAACTTTCTCAGATCTAAGGTGAAGCGGCCGAAAAAATTAACTTTTTTTCGCAAATCTTAAAATTAAATATTTTTTCACGAAAATGTTTCTAGCGTAGGTACCCAATAGTAACATCTATAATTTGGTGTGGGTCCCATGCGTACGAACTGAGATACGACACATCTTAAATTTCAGGAGCCGCCACCGCATGGCTCCTGTACATTGGCGATCATACAGGACTGGTATTCTTCAAAATGAGGCGCACACAGGAACACAAATTTATTCTGGAAATTGACGTTAGCGTCATGTCATAAAGGCGGCTGAATATTCAAAATGAAAATTAGAGGTCCTAAAATTAATTTCAGAATTCGCAAATCTTCTAAGTATATGTACATAATAAAAATTAAGAGAATATTTACGTGGATACTCGGAAAGTAAATATTAAATTCTCCCATGCGGAAGGCCGATTTTAATAAAAAGACGTTTGTTTTTATTTTCACTATTTTGTCTCACTGTCACGAATTTGTAATACTGGTTACGTTGAATAAAAGTAATAAGGGGTCATCTATTAATTACGTCACACGCAAAGGGGGAGGGAGGTGGTACACAAAGTGTGACATGACGTGACAAGGGGGGAGGAGTCATAAACTTTGTGGCGTCACATCCAATCTAAAATATTAAAATAACTAAATAGGGAATAGGGCCACAGGCGAAATGAAGGATATATAAGTATGTTATTAAAGTTTAAAATTGTTTGCCTTTGATAACATACACAAAAAGACCGATACCGCCTTTGAAAAAAGCAGACGTAATGGGATTTGTTTTATTTTTTGTTTTCAGTGTTACCAGGTTAAACGGTAGATCTACCGCCCTATCGTTTTCGAACCTGATTCTACCGTAATTTTTAATCGGAAAAATATATGCCATTATGTTACTTCGTCACTGATATCATATCCATTTACGGCCGGTATTAGAGAATGTTAAAACTCAAAGTTCAGATGATTTCAGGTTCTTCTGGTCCATAGACACAGGAGGATTAATTTTTTTTAGCTAAAAACAATGTAAGAATATTTTTTTTCTATTGAGTCTGAGTAGTACCTATCTAATTAATCTTTATTTGAAAATAATAATATTGGACGTGCTGTTTTAGTCAAGTTCTAAATTTCAAATTAAAAATGAGCAGTGGCGATCCGTGGTCAGTAAAAGAGGTGAGGCCCAAAAAGTTATAATATGAAGCATATAGTTTTATTTAAAACATACATCAAAACGTAAAATAACATAAAACGGAAATCAAATGGCAAACTTAAAAACAAACTAAGAAAAATGCAAAATTATGTTTTATAGATTAAGTCTATCTTTCTGTTGCACTTAATCGCAAACGATCCTATTACTAAGTTATAAAATGAGTCAGAAGAATACATTTTAATTATTAAGCCTTTTCTATAGACACTACAGCCAAACCATTTAACCTTTCTTGTGCAATCGAATTTCTCGAATAAGTTTTATGAGTTTTAAAGCTAAAAAATTTCTTTCAACTGAAACCGATGCTCCAGGTAGTGTTGGCTATTAAACAACAATTTGTACATTTCTGATAAAACCTCGTTTAGACCATTTTTGTACATTTTGCCTCTATAATCTCTGGCAAAGATAAGGAACGGAACTGTTTATAAGCAAAAAAAATTGTAAGCTCAGTTTTGCATCGGTCTTTTTGGAAAAGATTTTTATAACTTTGAACTAAATTGTTAAATAACTGATTTAAAAATGATACGTCAAAATCGGCAAAAAGCGTCTGGTTAAATTAGGTTCAAAAATAATAACTTATTAATACCGTTAAATCGATCTGTAATTTGATTATTATCAAGCACTTCATAAAATAACGCCTGGCAAGTCAATGTAACATCATTGTTAATTAGGTCCTTATTTTCGGTTCTTGCCCGTATACTTGTATAATAGTACTTCTGAAGTAGGTCTCCCATTACTAACAGTTTCATTTTTTTTCGCGTTGAGAACGCATAGAAAATTATGTTTGCCGCAGCAATAAAACATCATAAAATAACGTAGCTGCGTTCTCAAATAAAATATCTATTATAGAAATCAGGAGGCCAAGCGCTTTACAGGCCTCTCTTCACTATAAATTCGCACGTGGAAGCAACGAATACCAATTGCGTGGAAGTGAGTAATATAAACATACTAAATAAAGACAGAACCATTCACACACGTCCAGAGACGAGCTGCTTCGAGAGTCTAGCGCTCACCGGGCCTCTGCTGCATAGGCTGTTCTCTCATAGAAGAACTTATTGTTAACATACTACAGCGCGTACTGCGAATATCGCATGTGGTTCTTTTTTAGTCGAATATATTGTCGCAAATATTAGCGCTTCCCTTGTAAATAAAAGTGGCTTTATAGACGTTTGCTAAACCTTTCCACCTTTATAATTGCCAAATTTATATAATAAATTTTAGATTTGAAGTAATGTGATGAAGAAGAGCAAAACAAAACATCTTAATCAATCTTACGAAAATTTTCATTTTTACATTTTAAATTAATTGTAGTGAGGCCGGGCCTCACCTGCCTCATGCTACCGATCGCCACTGAAAATGAGTGACGTCACCAGAGGAGGGAGGGGTCACACGAATGTGATTATTTGTGACAAGGGCGAGGGGGGATCAGAAACCCAAGCAAACCCAACCGAATCAGAAAACGATAAAATTTGTGTGACGTAATTTATGCATGACCCCTAAACGGCAACAGCGAAATGACACCAATTTAAAGGGACGAGGTCATTGAGCGGATTGCTAAAAGATCATAGGAAATTCGCTGGTTTGCCTCCCTTTATCAATCAATAACTTTATTGACTTTTTGGTGCTGGCAGGAAAAGCGGGAAAATTAAAACGATTGTGCCAACCTTTCCCTTATGCCAACCAGACCCGGTCCCTCACCTATTTTTTGCGTAAATATTAAATATTATTTGTAATATCAGATCTAGAATCTGGGGCTCGCTAACAACTATGTAAAACGTTTATTCCATCTTACCTAGTGGTGGTGCAGCAAATATTAAACTAACATCGTTGTGTTTTAAGACTTCAGTAAATGTATCAGGTTGAAACCTGGGTAATGTAAGTACCTTCGCCCCTTTTAGTGTAACATAAAGGGTTGTTATTGTGAATCCGTATATGTGAAACATGGGCAATATTCCGGGGGTAATTTCTTGAAAATTGCCTAAAATAATAAAATACAGTATTGAAGTTATAAAAATTAAACCATGTTATAAATTCAAATGTACCGCTGTAGATTTAAAAAAGTACAGAAAACATCAATTGGGTTGAAATAGTATAATCTAATGCATAATAAATTGTATTTTAAAAATTCTACTTCTATTTTAAAAAGATACGACATAATACATACTTAAAACATGAAAAAGCGTACAGCGCTGTACTAAACAAGTATCGCTAATTTTTTTAGGCTGACGTCGTTACGTTATGCAGAATTGAAATTCTTTTTAGTTGAAAAGTCCGTGCTTGTACCCTTTAAACATTCCAAATACAATTTTTAATCTTGAAACTTTTAAATTAAAGTTGCCTTAATTTGAAATAAGAATATTATATCAAAATTTTACTAAATAATCATAAATATCTCTATAATTTGGAAAAACTTTCATGTGCTGCTACTTCTAGCTCTTGAGAGTGACGCGTCCAACCAAAGAACTCAGGAAAGACATACCGTAAAACCGGAGTATACTTAGCTGTAATCAACCTTTTATAATAATTTGTATTTTGTTTTGGCTTTTGTGGTCTGTGGTATAAACTTAAGAGCCATTAAAACCTCTACTGAAAGAAAATTAAAAGACTACTGTACAGCTACTTACCTGATGCTGTTTCTATAAAATCAATGTCTGGATCACCTAGTTGTGTCAAATTAGATACGATATTGAAATGTGACAGTTTTACTCCTTTGGGCAGTCCTGTAGTCCCACTTGAGTATGGTAAAATGGCAGTATCATCTGGACTTGGTGGTTCCAGATCAGGAATGTCGATTACGGTACTCGATATTTCGGCAAAGTCTATCGCGCCGTAGGGAAGTGACTGGTCTTTCTAAAAAACATGTTTAAATAATTTAAATTCTTAAGTGTTTTAACAAATTTACGATGTTTGTAAGTTTATAGGCGTGTGTTATATTACACAAGAATATTAATTTTATTAAAAGAATGTGTAGCTCCAGAAAGTCTACACCCCATAGAGGAAAGTCTTGCTTAATAGAGTATCGGTAAAAAATATATTCCTTTAGACTCCCTTGGCAGAATCGGAGCACCTAGTATACTTCTTGTTCCTTATTATATTCTACTCTGATACTCTGATACTATGCAATAAATTTAATCATTTTTAACGTCTTGATTTCTAAACATCGTCTGAATGGAAAAAGAAGCTGTCCATAATATACAGGGTGTTAAGAAATTCACTGCATATAGTGGAATGGGGACTCAGTGGGTAGTCTACAGACGTACCCAATACTTTTTTTTTCTTAAATTGAACATTTTAAAAATTTTCAAAACACCCTAAAACCCGTCCAGGTCCGCCGCACCTAGCTGACGTATGTGTTCGTTTGACGGAAAATTGCTGAATTTGTTAACGTTGCCAGACTATAAATCTTTAAGAATAATTTATTTTTTATTATTAACCGTAATTTAAGACAAAGGTAAAAGAAATTTAAACCTTTTCCTAATAAAAAACAAAAAAAAAATTAAAAAGACCACTGCAAAATCAATTCTTTTTGTCAGTAGCCTTAGTTTTATTTAATATTTATGACACCCTATATTACGTTATTAATAAGATAAGCATTATTTCTACTAGCTTAAACTTTCTGCTAAGAAAAAGTTAAAAATCCAAACGAAAAACACTAACTAAGAACAACTACATACATAGTATCTTAAGAGGATAACTAAAATTCTTTCATTACAGCATTTGTCAAAAAAAAAACATTATTCTGTTTCACGCAGCACGTTCAGAAAGTTGTTATTCGTCCTTTTGTTAACAAAATTATCGTAACTTACCGATTTTTTTGAAAAGATCCCCTAAATGAGTTTTTCTAAAGTTGAGATGCACCCGCAAACGTTACCATAATAGGTAAATATTATTAGTTTTCAGTTTTCAACACTATTATACTCGATTTGAAATTGGTTGATAGTAATAAATCATTTTTAGCAGCCGATTCCATAGGCGCACCTACCTGACGTGCCGGTTTGAACCCTATTTACTTATCCGAATAATTTAGTAATCATTATTGTCATAACAGGTAAAAATAATTATGCCGAGAATTCCGGGAACAATTAATACACAATGTTACTTTTCAGGTAGTTACGAAAAATTAGGTACCTCTACTTATTGGTATAAAACTGTGAGTCATTTTAAGAGCGAACAAACCTAATGCGAGTATTCTAGGACACACATTTGGGTAATTTTTGAAAATGGAGAGTCTTTCAGGATTTATTCCAGTTAAGCGAGCTGCGAAATCAGCGCTAAGCATTAGTGAAAAGATTATTGTGCTTAATGTATTTAATGCACTTAGATATCAAAAAAGTGCAATAAGTATCGATTCTGCAGTGGAACTTTGTTCAAAGATGACAGGTATTGGAAAAGCAACCATCTACAGGCTGATGCGGGAAGAAAAGACAGGAACCGTGACGCCACCAAAACCATCTCCAGGAAGGCGAACAATACCGATCGATGAGGACGAAAAGGCCATCATAAGACGAAAGGTGCATTCATTCTATTTCAATAAGGAGATCCCTACTTTGGATAGAGTTTTAGGGGCAGTAAAAGAAGACTTTCCTGCAATCAAGAGAGATAAACTATGGAAAGTTCTAAGAGAAATGAATTTTAGATGGGAAAAACATAGTCGGAAGTCTCATTTGCTCGAAAAAGATGAAATAGTATGTTGGAGACGTAATTATTTGAGAAAAATAAGAAAATTTCGCAATGAAAACAAAACAATTTTCTATTTGGACGAAACATGGCTGAACGAAGGCTACACAGTTGGAAAAATATGGACAGACAAAAATGTGACTTCTCACCGGCAAGCATTTTTAGACGGTCTATCAACAGGAATAAATCCGCCCTCTGGAAAAGGAAAACGATTAATTATAACTCACATCGGTAGCTCCAATGGATTTTTAGAAGGTGGACTATTATCATTCCAATCAGTTCGTACAGGCGATTACCACGAGGATATGAATGCTGATGTTTTTGAGGAGTATTTCGAACAAATGATAGAGCTGATTCCACCTGGCTCCGTCATTGTGTTAGATAACGCTCCGTATCACTCCAGAAGATTGGAGAAGATGCCTACAACTGCTTGGCGAAAAGCAAAAATTATCGAGTGGCTTGTGGAGAAACAAATACAATTTGAGGACAATATGGTTAAAAAGGAGTTGCTATCAATTGTAAACACCCATAAACATCGGTTTCAAAAATATGTTGTTGACGAAATGGCCAAAAAACAAAATATAATAGTGCTTCGGCTCCCCCCCTACCATTGCGAATTAAATCCGATCGAACTGGTATGGGCTCATGTGAAAGGTTATGTGGCTAGAAAAAATACCACTTATAAAATGAGTGATGTTCAAAAACTCTTTGAAGAAGCGCTTCAAGAAGTCAACGCGGGGAAGTGGCAAAGATGTATAGAGCATGTACTAAAGGAGGAGGAAAAAATGTGGCAATTGGATAGTTTACTGGAGAAAACGGTCGAACCACTTATTATCAATTTAGGGGAAGAAGACAGTCCCTCAGATATTTCATTTTCTGATGATGATTAATTTAAAGCGAAGAACTGTAATGACTTACTATAAATTTTATAGAATTTCAAATAGAAACATTTTTCCAAATTTACTTGTTTATTAGTTGCTTTATTGTTATTAGTATTATATTTATTCAAATACAAGGGTAACAAATTATGCCACACATCCGAATGTTCACTAAATTATATAATTATTGTGTTTAATATAAACTTAAACCCACCCGAAAGCACGTGCATGAGTGCAAAACATCACAGGTAGAATACTACCGGCTAATTTAAGAAACACTATAATCAAAGCACAAACTAGATAAACCTGAGCAAAAATATTAGTTAACAACGGATCGACAAAGACCATTTTATAGGTAGTGAAAAGAAATTACATTATTATTTAAAACTAACTTCTAAAGAAAAAATATTGATAGCATTCATTGTATGAATTTTATGCTGTTGTTGAAGGTTAGGTGGACTGTAAAAACTTAAATATGGCGCACGGCGCTTGATGGGATGACATTCAGAATGCGTCTTTTTTCATCTCTCTTTGTCACTTCGTCACTTCCTGTCTTAGTGCCTTGAGGAATTAGCTGGTGCTGATGTGGCGCCAAAATTTAAAATATAACACCTGTTTGTATTGTTGCCTATGTAGTAGAGTACTTTGAAATAAACAAAATCCAGACATTTTATAAATTGACGAATGCGCCAGAATATAATTATGGAACAATAATTACTATTTGTAGTTTTTTTTTGGGTTGCCTATCTTTTGTTACGTAGATTTTACTTGAAGAGTAACAGACAATATTTTCGTTTTTAATAGGGCGGATAGTGATGATAAAAAAGCGTGGAATACGTGTATTTAACTTTTGTTAATTTTAATTATTAGTTGAGTGCTTTTTTCCATTAATGGATGTACTGGGTTGTTAGTGCTAAATATTTTAATCTAAAATATTTTCAAAAGAAGTGTATTTTAAAGAGATTTTACTACAAGTCAGAGCCTCGTTGTGCGTCGTTTGGAAGCTCGTGATAGTAAAAAACTTTGTCATTTGTCATGCTTATGTCCTCATTATTTTTATTTTTATTTTTCATTCACGGCCTTTTCGCTGCACTAGCGAAGAAGTAAATCTTCGCATTTACATTTATTATATTACCTATAGGCCAAGAAATCTTCCATTTTTCTGCTATTGTTGTACAATGGTGCATTTGTACCGTCGACGTCGAGAAAATCGACATTCGACATACTTTCGAGTATTATTGTGTTAGCAGCCAAACATTTTTGGAGCAACACTGGGTGAACTAGTTGGCGCGAGCCACTACATCTTACCCAACCTTTCCGATCATTTTGGATATAAGGACTCTCTTTGATTCTGGTCAAATCGTGGTCTGTTCTTCAGCCACCCTGGGTGTAAGCCTGCCCGCTGATGGGTAAGGGCCCAGAAATCGATAGCAGGAGGTCACCCAGACCAGAATCAAAGATAGTCCTCATTATTTTTATTTTTATTTTTCATTCACGGCCTTTTCGCTGCACTAGCGAAGAAGTAAATCTTCGCATTTACATTTATTATATTACCTATAGGCCAAGAAATCTTCCATTTTTCTGCTATATATATATATATATATATATATATATATATATATATATATATATATATATAAATATATATATATAAATATATATATATATATATAAATATATATAGTATATTTATATAATGTATATATACGGGTATACAATGTGTTACAAAAAGATGTTAAGAAATTTTAATTGCACATTCTAGATCTAAAAATATGAAAATAAGTTTATATAAACATGGATCCTCAAACGCTTCTTTTTCGAGATACAGAGTGTTTAATATTTTCATACCTCAAGTATTCCGAAGACTTAGGAGAAATATGCGAAGACGATTTAGAGCATGTATTGAAGCACGAAGAAGTCATTTCCAGCATCTAGTATAAAC
Organism: Philopedon plagiatum; assembly: GCA_963971165.1. Lineage (NCBI taxonomy): Eukaryota > Metazoa > Arthropoda > Insecta > Coleoptera > Curculionidae > Philopedon > Philopedon plagiatum. The sequence continues at coordinate 83,145,372 of OZ020192.1, read as the reverse complement.
AAATCAAAAAGCACCATTTTCTGAACAAAAAATATTTAAAAAAAAAATCATTTTCATTATTTGTTTATGTTGTAAGAAATAAATTAATTTTTATTTCGAAAACAGTGCGTCAGAACAAAAAAGCTCAAGAGATACTTTTCACGCAAAATTAATTGGGCCTAAAGAAAACGATATAAATTTTGCAAAAAAGCAGTGGCGTGCAAATATTTTCGCTAAAAATAAAGACTTACCCGCACGCACACCACTGATGCAAGTACTTTAGAAAATAAATTTTTTCACGTAAGGGTACCCTTTGATTACATACTGGCGTGTACCAAAATTCATGTCAATATCTTAACGCATTTTCGAGAAATTAAAAAGAAAATATTAAACACCCTGTATCTCTAAAAAGAAGCGTTTAAGGATCCATGTTTATATAAACTTATTTTCATATTTTTAGATGTAGAATCTGTCCTTAAAATTTCTTAACATCTTTTTGTAACACCCTGTATACATATTTATTATTTATGTACATGAGTGTTTATTTTTAAAACTGAACTTTGAAAATTGTCATTTCATTAATATCAAAGGTTATGTACGTATGTATATAAATGTTTGTTTTTAAAGTTAAGTACTTTTGAAACTGCAATTTCATTATTATGAAAGGTTGCCATTTTATCTGATCATCTAATACCGGTAAGCTTGTTTTTAATTTTTTTTCAGCTTATCGGCAAGTTTACACGTATTTCATTCATTAGACATATGCCATTTGCTCCTCAGTAAATAGCGATTAGCGAAGACACGATTTTTAATATAAAATATCTGGAAATTTCTACACACAATTTACATGTTGATCATCTAACTAAAAGTTAAACCACCGATTATTATCAGCCCATTTTAAAAGACTACGCTAATTTTGGGGAACCTATTTACATTTTGACTGTAAAATATGTAACGTACCCACAGTAGTTGGTATTACATGGGTTCATTTATTTTTTAATTATTGGTTCCAAAAAGTAATATCTTTTACCATTTGATGCCGTCCTTTTACATTACTATTATAGGTTTGCTGAATATATTGCTGAGCAAAGAAAACAGTTTCATGGCATGTACCTAATAGAACATTGTGGACATTATTATTGTAAATATCTTGAATATACTGCTTGCCAAAAAATTAAAGTTCAGAACGATATATCAGAAACAACAATTTTTCGCCTATTCGCTCACACCCCCCCCCCCCCCCCAGCCTATCTTGTTTGCGGATATTTTATTAGAAGCATTTTGGATATTGCTTGGCAAAAAAGAGGAAAACAGATTTAAAAGGGTATCTATTTAAAAAAATCTCTTGGATAAACAAAAAAAAATTGTCACTTTTTAAAAAAATTGGAAAACTTTGTTTTAAAACCACAGTCAATCCGAATGTATTTCCATCAATAACAATAATAATTATTGATTCATACGCTGGCAAGTGTATGTCTATTAGTTAATTGGCAATAAAATCGCTTAGCAACAGAACTACCGTCTATCACCTTTCATAGACAGGGTTGTAATCAGATGTATTCTCGCTGACTATGAGGTTTTAATAGTTATTAATGATACTAGGATACGAACACTATAATGAAACTCGTGTAACGTTAAACCACGAGGCGTTAGCCGAGTGGTTTAGTTACACAAGTTTCATTAACAAAGTTCATATCGAACGTGTATCATTCAAAATTTAATCTACGTTCAAATAGATTTTATTCGCATAGATTCGATTTATCTTAAAATACCAGAAACGATTTCATAAATTAAAATTCAAAATTATCAGGTGTCCATATTCGCCGATGTCATGGTAACCGCGCTTGTTGATTGTTCCAATTTTGACTTTGGCAACTTCATTAAAATTTGCGTGCTATTACGAATTCATAATGGCACTGAGTGTCATTATAAAGGCCATAGTGACATCCAAATGACAATGCTAAATGTGTTATAATGACACTGTCGTAGATTAATTATATTAAATGATAGTTTGCATTGAAATAAATAAATTTCGGTTCGCATATTAATTTAAACTATGTACTATACTTATTTATTGTATTAAAAGGACAGTAAATAAATATCAAGTTGTTTGCTATCAACATTTTTTTCCTGGGGTCCAAAATTATGTTACTTTCCCTCGAAACAGAGCAAGCAGCTAATAGTAGACGATTACGGTCACTTTGACCTAATTTTCCCTTGAGAATTTTTCCCCTAGTTTGAAGAATTGGGCCTCTAAACTGTAGACCTGAGACTCGCTCACATATTGTAATATATTGGAGAAAAATATCTCGTAGCTTGAAAACAGCTTTATAGGAACTTGTTAATGGCTTGTTATTGAATAAGTAAGCTACAAGCAAAAACACAATACTTTTAAATATACAAAATAACTTTTTCCAATCTTGTACTGCTATGTGTTTTCAAAGTTTTTGTTTTCCAATTGTTGGGTTTGGAAATTTTTTCTTTCTGGTTTTGCTAAATTTTGCGGTTTATCATTAGTATAATGTACTTTACCACTACTATGTTTCCGGTGTCATTTATAGCAGAAAAATCAATACTATATTCATTAAATTAAAATAATTTAATCTTTACGAAGAGAAAATATAATTTACATAGGTTTCTTAAATACAAAAAGTATATAATATGGCCATTAACAACTCAATCTTTCAGAAGTGCATTGCGTTCCCATTTAGACCTAAAAGTTTTAATTGTCAGTGGTTGCGCATATACTTACATAACTGATCTTATTTGAACATAATATGGATCATCAAAACTAAGTAAAAAGTCTGTCTTATGAAGGTTAATGTGAAAAAAAAGTTCACGCTCCTAGGCGGTTTTTCCCATTCATGGGAAGTTAGGTTTAAATAAGTAGGTATATTTAATACGGCTGAGCAGTAAGAAAATAAAGGCGAATCACGATGTACTCGTATGTTAGGTACTCCAAGCTAATAATTTTAAAGCTAAATACATACCTTTGTTTTTACGCAAATAATGGGCAATTTCGTAGATAATTTTGCAGCTGCTTTTTCCGCATTGTCATATAGTTCATAGGTTGTTATTATAATTTTAGCTGCAGCATCTTTGAGTTGTCTTGCAATTTCATCTAAAATTGGTTTAAATTAAGTAAAACTTATGACACATTACAGGGTGTACCTACCAACATTTTAGATGGTGGTAATCATTTTAGAAAAGAAGGCATGGCACTTTTTGTTATAAAAAGGCCAGAAAGGGGTAAATTGTCAGTTTCCCTATAACGACCCATAATCTCTATTCCCTGCGCAATTTCTTTTTTAAAGGACAAAGAATTCTCAAATTTAAAAAAATATATAGGTATATAATATATTTTAGTTAGAGTATAAGAAAAATAATTTTTAACACACCGTCGATAAAGATATTAAAAAAAAAACTGAAAATGAGTAAAACTGATTTTATGAAATGAATTTTCTTTGTTTTTGTGTGTTATGCTTCGGCTTCTATTTGCTTTAAAGGGCACAAAGTTGCCCGGTTTCTCGAAAAAATAATAGTAAATTAGAAAAGGCGAATCAAACTCTTGTAAATCTGAATACACTACGAGTAGAGTCTTCAATTCAAATAAATATATTATGTTAAGTAAGAATAAATTATTTTTAAGAGCAGTGTGCAGAGGTTAATTATAAATAGAATAGAAACAAATTAGAAAAAAGCAAAACTTGGTAATTACATTATTACTTGCAAATAATTGTCGATCAAAATGCGGTCATTTGTTCTTGGGTTTCTTTCCATAGACATGATAATTAAAAACTTGCAAAAGTTTTTGCCTGGAACTTCTAAAAATTTCTGCCAATCGTTCAAAAATTTTCTGACAAGATTTCTTGTAGAAAAGTCAGTATATCCAGTCGTTGCTAGGCAACGAAAAATAATTGATAGGAAATATTTATTTCTCGATTTTAATAGTCCAAGACTTGGAGGCGTCCAACCTGTACCGAGAAGCTCGCGACATAGCATTTGGATTAACAGGGAATGACATGTCTGCCGGCTTGGTTTTGCCCGGAATGGTAATAAAAATAGGCACTTTCGGATATTTTTTTAAAGAAAGTTTTCCTTTAAGCCAGCGACTTGAAAATTTGCATGCAGCTAGGGAGCGATAAATGCTAAAGGAAAAATGCTTCTGTCGACCTTGATCCGCCCGGAAGCGGATTAACTTACACCATTTTTCGACAATCGCTATCCCCATGACCAAACATCTTGAAATTTTGCATGCAAGTAAATTAACACTTACTCTTTCAGAAATTTTTTGTCTGCCAGCAGTCTTCCGCCGTACACTTTTACAGGCCGCCTGTCATGCGGTCTTATCCCCCGTGATCGAGAAGAATGTTCGTATGTTGATAATCGTGTTTTTCGACGATCAATTTTTTTTCTCCGAGATGGTTGCAAGTGAAAAGTTTAAATTTTCTGGGTAAACAGAGGGATAGTGCGACTAGCTTCGGTAAAAAATTTAGTTGTACACAGTGTTTCGTTTCGAGTTTATTAAACATCAATGTCAAAATTTCCGCGAATTAGTATGGGGTCGATTACAGGCCGCAAAAGTGAAATAAATCGATTTAAATTTTCTGAGGTTGTGGAGAACGAGGAGCTTCAGAACCCCATTGAAAGTGGCCATGTTCGGAAAATGAGAAGTAGTTCTTTTGAATTTTTTTAGGTTGAAAAATGCCACTTGCTGGCCCATCTTTGGTTCTTAATAACTCGAAAACGAAAAGTCGTACTGAAAAACGGTTTGACACGTCGAATATTAGAATCTCAAATACTTTTTTGCAATACATCATCGTATACCTAAACCCATTGGAAATTAGAAAATTTGGGAAAAACTGGAAATTACGATTATACACCCTGTATAAAAATAAATAATAAATATAGTAAATAGCAAATATAGTAAATATGCCTTAGAGGTCCATGGCTTAAACTTTCGCTATTATTTTCTTCCATTCCTTTCTGGTCATGTCTAAATCTCGCCATGCTGCAATTCCCACGGTCCTTAACTCTTCCTCACACGCTTCTAGCCATTTCCTCCTTGGGCATCCTCTTCTTTTCTGAACTCCACCTCTCATCATTATTGTTTTTGCCCATCGATTCATTGGCATCCTTATCACGTGTCCTAAACATCGCAGCATGGTAGTTCTAACTATTTAGCTTATAGCTGGTTTTTGGTACAGTTTCTTAATTTCAGCATTTGTTCTCGTCCATTCATTTCCTTGTAACTTCTTCGAAAATCTTCCTCAGCACTTTTCGTTCCCAGATGTTTAGTTTTTCTTCCTCTTTTTTTTGCCATTCTCTTCCCAATTTCTCTTCTTCGCTTTTACAAGTTATTGTCATTTAAATTCCTTAACTCTTTCGAAACTGTATACTTTATTTTGTTCTGTTGTTATTGTAATTTGCGTTTGTTCACTGTTTAAATTATCCCCCATCTCCAGGTATTTTGTTTTCTCTTCATTCGCCAGTAGTCCATATTCCTTGGACTTTTTTTTCAGAGTTTAAATATTTTTATGATCTCTGCCTTCGTTGTTGACATAAGTACTATATCATCGGCGTAGGCTAAAAATTGGATTTTACTATTGTAAATTGTCCCTTTTGTTCTTATTCCCGCCTCCCTGGGTATTTGTTCCAGGAGTAAATTAAGAAGTGCAGTTAATAGAGGGTTCCCTTGCTTCACAAGCTTTTATTTAAATTCACCTGTTAGTTTGTTTGTATGTATGTATGTATGTACATATGTTTGTTAGTATGGTTAATATGTGTAGGTCAAATCAAAATTTCGACTAGTTCTAATTAAACTAGAACTTTGAAATTTTGCACACGTGTATAAGTCCGGTGACAGTGCAATATAGTATATTTATTATTCTAAATCGAATATGGCGGACGCCCCAAGATGGCGGAATACCTTTTTCTTTGCAATCCCCATGATATGGGTATCAAATGAATGGGTTTGACAAGTATAATAGGATAAGCCATGTGACGCCATTCAGGTTATTCTAATCCCAATGCGACGGACGCTACAAGATGGCGGATTACCTTTTTTTCCACAGCTCCCTTGACATGGGTATCAAATGAAAGGGTTTGACGAGTAGGATACGAATAGCTATGTGACGTCATTCTAAACCCAATATGGCGAACGCCACAAGATGGCGGATTACCTTTTTCTTCACAATCCCCTTGACATCGGCATCAAATTAAATGGTTTGACGAGTAAATTACGATAATTTATGTGACCATTCTAAACCCAGTATGGCGGACGCCACAAGATGGCGGATTACCGTTTTCTTTACAACCCCCTTGATATCGGTATCAAATGAAAGTGTTTGACGAGTAGAATACGAGAACAGGTAAAATGTCTTGTAATGATGCATTATCAGAAATGCATAGGTTAAGACGTAACTAAAAATTTTTATTATTGAGATGTACTAAAACGAAAAAATTGAGTCCAGTTTTTTCATTGTGGCAATGCTGAACTGCTGAATGCTATTTATAAGTGGACGTAGTTCGCGTGGGTGGATCCTAATAAAAGTAGTATCAAAGTTATCTCTGAAAGAGATATAATATATTATGTTAAATTTATTGTCTTAAAAGCTTGTCGCATGAATAGAAAAGAGAAAATACCTACTTAGGTACTTACAATTTCTGCCAAACAAAATTGATGCCTGTATGGACTTTTGGCGCGCGACAAGCTTTGAAGACAATAAATTTAACATAATATATTATATCTGTTTCAGTGATAACTTTGATACTACTTTTATTAGGATCCACCCAAGCGAACTACGTTCACTTATAAATAGTATTCAGCATTGCCCCTATAAAAAAACTATACTTATCTTTTTCGTTTTAGTACACATAAATAATAAAAGCTTGTTTTTAAAAAGTATTTTTTACATAAGATTTTATTAACTATAACTTTCTCTGAAAGGCTCCTCCACCGCTACCCTGTTTTCTCTTTTCTCCAATTTCCACCAATTTAGTGATCTCCATAGGTATTTGGAGTTCTCTCATAGCTTGATACAACCGTTTTCTTATTACCGAGTCATAGGCCTGTTTAAAGTCATAAATAGCAATTTGAACTTCAGTTGTTCGTAGGAATTGTTTTATAACATTTTTGATCCACTAGTGATCAAAAATGTGAGTGAATCTGCCTTTTTGAAGCCCCTTTATACTCTCCTACTTTTAGCTACCAATTACGTATTTGGCAAGTTTTGTTCTTATAACTCTGGCAAGGACCTTATAAGCTACATACAGTACCAGGTACCTCTATAATTGGCACATATTTCATCACCCTTTTTATATACAGATGATTGCATCCTTTCATCTATATCTGGCATTTCCTCTTCTTCCCAGATTTTCTTTATTAGCCAACATACCCTAGTTATTAGAGTTTTTCCTCTTTACTTTATTATCTCTGCCGGTATGCCATTTTGTCCTGCACTTTTATTATTTTTCAGGCTATTATTACCTTTATTTCTTCATCTGTAGGTGTTTCCACAACTTGGTCTTATGCATTCCCAACTTGTTTCTCCTCTAATCCATCTTGTTCATTTTCGGCTACCTCATCAGTCGTCATTCAGCAAGTCATTAAAGTGTTCTCTCCTCCATCTGTTTAGTTTCCCATTTTTGTCCCCTATTAATTCTCCTTGTTTATTCTTGTAATACATTTGTCCTCTTATATAGGGTTCTTTCTTCCTCTTGGCTTCTTAGTAAAAATTTATGTTTTTATCTTTATAGTGATCTTCAAAATTCTCTGCAGTTCTTTCGGTATGTTCTCGTTTTTTTCTTCTGCATAATTTTTTGCCTCTTTTCTTGCTGTTTCGTACTGTCTTTTTATCTCTTCCTTGGGGTTATTCAGCACCTTTTGCCTTGCTACATTTCTTTTTTCAGTTACTTCCTTATCATACCAATCCTTCCTCTTACGTCTTGACGTTATCCCTAAACATTTTTGTACTACCTTCATTATCCCCTCTGCTGCTTCTCTCCACTCCCTGTCGATGTTGTGTATTTGTCTGTTTAATAAGTTTTTTTCTCATTTCCTCTTCAAACTGTTGTGCCTGTAAATCCTCCTTTAATTTTCCGATGTCATATCTTTTATCTTCTGTTTGTTGGGCCTTTTTAGGGATTTCTTTTTTCAGGTTTGTGTATAAAAGTAGGTTTAAAATAAATTATCCGTACAAAATATTTATTTTTTTCAAATTCGTGATATACCTAAATTTAATATTTGAATGCTAGGTTGTCCAATGTAGTTACACAACATCATATTAGAATTAAAATACTGCGGTAAAGTAATATAATCACTCGGCTTTTATTAATAATGTGTCAAATAATTTTTGTAAGTTAAATTTATAACCTAATAAAGAAGTTATTTAGATAATGTAGGCAATTTTAACCTGAACTTTGTGTTGGCATCATTAAAATAATTGTTAGAATAATAAAATAGTTGTGATCTACATACGTAGAGATCCATCCTCTTAGCCAGTAGTGTTTTTTGTTGAAGAGTGTAACTATATATTATTGACGTAAATGAATTAAATTGCATATTATTATCTTTTGAAAATTATTTTTTTCCAATTTGTTATGATAACTTGGCAAGGATTTATGTTAATAGTCCAAAACGAATTGATTTATTAATACAAACAAAATGTATTATTTGATTATTTCTTATAAGATTGTGTTTTTTTTAATTAACAAATTAAGATCTAGCACTCCTCACTGTTAATTTTGAATAAATCTCCGACGTCACTCGTCACTGGAATTTTTAAAGATTTGATATCATTTTTAGAATTCGCAGGTAAATTACAATAAAAAGTGATCCCTAAGAATTCTTTAAATATTTAAGACATCTTAAATATTGTATAATATTTTAAATATTGTATAATATTTTAAATATTGTATAATATTTTAAATATTGTATAATATTTTAAATATTGTATAATATTTGAAATTTGTATAATTTTTGTTGTTACGTAACACAAACTTATAAAGCCACCACAAAATGAAGTTTGAGCCCAGAAGCATAGCTATAAATGGGCCTCTAGGCTAAGGTCACCAACACTGGAAAATCAAAAACCAGGACACAGTGGCATTTCATATGGGGGCGGGACTAGGGTTACTAGATTTCAGGAAACAAAAAAGCGAGAGTTGCCGATATAATTTTTGTCGCTTTCGCCATTTCGTAAAAATAATTATAGTTTGAGAAAATTGGTAAATATTTTTTGCTCTTTTAATAAGTCGGATTTTATTTTGTATAATTAGTCATGGGAGATTGCCAGATCGATTTTAAATGTAATTATTTTTTTGACTTTCTAATTTTATGTATTTTTTCGAGCTAGACGTATAAATGTATATGATTTACTATAAAAAACGGAAAAATGGGAGTTTTAATATGTTAGTCGGGAAGCGGGAGATTGGGACCGGGAGAGTTGGCAACCCTAGGCGGACGAGAGGGGTAGGGTAGGGATAGTTCGTCCTCTCTTATAAAATCATTTGTTGGTAATTTTTTACGTTTAATAAGAGGAATAATCCATAAGAACAAATAGGACAAATTAGCTGTTTCTAAGTTCGTATATTATAAATAATAAAACAAACTGCCATTTTTAATGAAGGCTATTTATTTATTATAAATAGTAATAATTTTTTAGAGAGCAAAAAAAAATCGAGGCATTTTAACGAATAATACTAATTCAGAAATATACCAACATTCTTAATAGGTAATGGTTTGTTTGTTAACAAAAACATAAGAGTAGTATTTCTTGTTTTGCATTAACATTTTATAAATTAAAAATCAAATTAACTTCTTACAAAATATTTTTTTTTCTTTTTCAAACAAAATACCTTATTCTTTTCTTTTAAAGTTATACTTCTTGGATGAGTGAATTGCTTTTAAAACTGTGTCGTTTTTTAGCATGGTAAAAAATTCAGTGCATTTGTACTTTAGTTACATCATTTCGTTAGACCAAAGAAAATATAATACGTTAGACGCATTATACGTCAGAATAAGTCTAAGGAAATGATGTAAAAGTCCTAAAAAAGACCCGAAAGTACATAGTTGGTCTTTATATCAAGAAGTGCAGAGACGTTTGTCGAGTCATTCACTCGCGGTTTACGTTTAATCCAGCCATGCGTAGAGCTGGGCGCATAAGATAGGAATGGACAATTAAGTCGATTTAAGGATAAATACAATTACTTCATTTCTGAATTTTGCATTTCATTTGCTTGTACATAATTATTGCATTCTACTTTCATTTTTATCTCTCACTTAATGTCTAATCCATCCTTTTCCAGGACACCTTTCAAAACACAGTACTTTTACTGGGTTTTCTATTATAGCGATTTACCCAGAACAGTGTGCTAACAAAGAGGAGTCCTGGATAAAACAGTACGGTTGGTCACCTTACTCTAGGCCTATATTGTAGACAAGGTCCAAATAATTTAAAAAAACAGAAGGATAACAGAGCCCACTTTATATACTATTTTTACCATTGACCTCTGGCAATAGGAGACGCAACCGTTCATTCATAACAACTAGCCTTTTGTTTGATTCATACATTGTGCGTGTGTAGGACAAAGACCAACCGCTATAATTCCGCCTCTCAGGGGCGCCGAGTTCATTGGGGCGGCGGGGCATGAGCTCCCATTGGAAAATTGAAATGGGGGCATCGCCCCCATTGGAAAATTTCAAACATACGCCCCCATTGAACACAGGAAGTCAGTTACAACCAATTCTCTAACGTTCTATAACATAACCTTAATTTATTTTTTACCTTCGACAAAGTAATACATATGCGTAATACGTATGTAAGTATATTGATTTTATTAAATGTTTTTTTAAGAGTTTTTTGCTCTAGAATACAAAAAATGATTTTGTTATGACTGTAATGTTTGCCCCCATTGGAATTTCCGAAACTCGGCGCCCCTGCTCTGCGCGCTAAAAACAAAACTCACGTAAAATATCACCACACACGTATATTCCGACCTATCTGGAATGTACATACACAAAATTACGCCTTTCAGATTCATCAAATTTATCAATGAACCAGACTACGCCACGTGAAGCGATGTTACCACTTTCATCTAAATTTCGTCACCATGCAATGGAACTAAATTACTAAAAATGTATTATAACAAGAAATAAATGTATATTTGAACGGTGAAGGGAAAGAACAAGGAATGTCGCACTGTTTTTGTTTTGAGATAGGTAATTGAAATTTTAGATTTTACGACTTAATTAGTTCAAACCAAGGCTCCAAAAAAATTAAATTTTTTATTATTTGACAATATAATATACTCATCTACTAGATATTCTACTGATTACCTACAAATGAAAATTAAGATCAAATGTTAAGAGCAGAAAAAAAACAAAAATATTCTAACATAAGTGCAAGTAAAAATCAAGAAATGTCACAGTACAGCTGGCTGCAAGAACTGGCATGAACTCTGAAAAAAGATTACTGTTAATAACCAGCAACTACTTAATTTAACCAAATATTTTTACCTTCATGTTCGTACCATTAAGGTTCAAAACTACTGGAAAGGTAGATCAGCGTAATAAGCTTAAGCATCCTGACCAGGCGCGGCCCGTGAAATTTCAAAGTTGCATATCTCTGTTGCTACTTATGGGACCGATACCAAATTCAGGTTTTTTAATAGTGAGCCTACTAGGAATGTTTTGGTAAAGAAAAAAAATATTTTGCAATTTGCGAAAAAAAGTTGATTTTTTGAATTGACCCACCTGGGTAAAAAATTAACACGCTTAGATATTTTATTTATTATTTTTTCTAAACAAATTTTACATCATTTTGTCGACAATTCTTAAATTTTAAGAGAAAAAAATGTGTTAGTAGAAAGTTATAGTCATTTGAATTTTTTGCAACCGAAAATTGAAATTATTTTTCGGTTGAAAAAATTCAAATGACTATAACTTTCTACTAACACATTTTGTTCTCTTAAAATTTAAGAATTGTCGACAAAATGATGTAAAATTTGTTTAGAAAAAATAATAAATAAAATATCTAAGTGTGTTAATTTTTTACCCAGGTGGGTCAATTCAAAAAATCAACTTTTTTTCGCAAATTGCAAAATATTTTTTTTCTGTACCAAAACATTCCTAGTATGCTCACTATTAAAAAACCTGAATTTGGTATGGGTCCCATAAGTAGCAACAGAGATATGCAACTTTGAAATTTCACGGGCCGCGCCTGATCCTGACTACAGAACCTTTTTAGAGTCATCAGAGTCCAAACTATTAAAATATTGTAATACTTCTTTTCTTTCAGTAGCAGTGACACTTTCAAAGCTATTTAATCTTTTGCAGTTGCATGGCGACCCTTATTAATGGGATTGTAAACGCATTTTTTAATTACATCACCATTATTTCAGTTGTCTTAATCTTCCTCGTTTTATTATTATTCGCGTTACGTAACTCACTATCAAAAGACATTGTTCACAGAGTAATCATAACTACTATATGGCAAAATGTATTCGTTATGAAGTAAAAAAGATATAACTTGTAAAAACTCAAGCATAATATCGATAATTATCGAATGTTGGAATTGGACCACACAGTTGTTTTTATTCTTGTGACAGTACAAATTTTCTTCCCATCCTCTTAATACAGGTGCCACATTTTAAATGATCTCGAAAGGTCCGCGAATGATATACCTCTCAGAAGCAGGCGAGCGGCCTCCATGCTTTTTTTCTGATAACATTTTGGGCTTCCCCTTCAATCAGAGAAAATATAAAACAACGTCCGCTGCTAATTATGTTGCTCGTTGTTAGCCGCACTAGTAGATATAGCAAAGGAAAATAGGAATTTTAAAAATTCGTTGCGTCTTTTAAGAATATTACATAGAGTGTTGTTAACTGAGGCATTACGAAGTGGGAAACCCAAAAATGCTAATGACTATTACAAATAAACTACCTGTCTATTACACCAGTAAAATTTTATGAAACGATGCAGGCAGCCACTCTCTGAACTTTGTTTGGCTTTACTCAATAAACCTAGGGCGATAGTGTGTTGCTGAGGCCATACTGCAGGTGGAGTTAACTCCAAGCGCTTGGTCTGGACGGTTTCAGACTTTACTACATGTTTGTTCGCTAGGATATACTATCGTAGCACCTAGTTCACCTCTTACCACTAAGCTTGCCACCTGCAGTCCGGCTTCAGCCTTACTGTTTGGGCCTCTTTCTTATGAGTGCAGTGCGTTGGCGACACTGAACTTTATTTTGTTGTTGTTACGTTCTATCCAGCGAAATTTGCGTTAGCGGTATTGCACCAGGGCAACCTGAGGGTGTTTACCCTCAGGCACCTTAGTTTTAAAATTCGTCAGGTTGCCAAGTTTCTCAGGACTCGAAGAAGAACACTTGGCCAACAGAAAGTGGCGACTTTTTTCTGATCGCCTTCTCAGAAGCTTCAAAAAAACTTTTCAAAATGGGGAGTTATGGGCCAGAGTAAAAGAAACTGACAACTTTTTTACAAGCAGGATTGCCTTAAGAAAAGACATATTAATAGGTAAGGAGCCCGGAGAACTTTAATTATATCTTTTGGAGGGGAATAAAGACGTTAGGAAGAAAAATTATATCAACTTCTAGCACCGTTATCTTATGACCTTACGTACCATAACCCAAGAGATTGTTTACATTTGCAGTGACACCCTGTACAAGGCGTGACGCATTTTAATTCTTATATTAATAATTTTCATTGTTGAGAGTTAAAAGTAATAGCAATTTGAATTGTATTTTACTTACCAGGAGTATACAGGGAATTAACAGTAGATGCTACTATTCCAGCCTCCAGACACCCTAATGCTGCAATCGGAAATTCAGGTGTATTTGGCATATATATTAGAACTACATCTCGTTTGTTTAAGCCTAGCTTTTTTCGTAACGCTTTACTTAAATTTCGACTTTTTCTTCTTACTTCTTCAAATGTATATTTTCTGTGGGTTATGGCACATTCCTGTGGGAAAAAACATATTTAGTGAACATTGCTGCATTTAAATTCATTAACAATTTGGTTTTTATTAGTGACTCAAATAATTAACAGTCAAGTCAAAAATGTGTCAGTGTTGCCCCATACACATTTGCAACTAGCTTATCTTAGTAAGAAAGTATGGTTAACTAAATCAAAAAATTGAAAAAGAGATTTGATCAAATTATAGATTTACAGCAAAATTGACAATTGTACCTTCTCGTTGCTCAAAACTTTTAATCAAGTAATAAATGTATTTGTCGCTTTTGAATTACCGCTGAAAGTTTGCTGAAATTAATTTTAGCGTTTTTCAATCCATCGCATTTTCGTCAGATTGCTCATCGGATTCATCACACTTGAAGACACGTTTCCAATGGATTTATGGTGGGGGAAGCCAGCTGTCGGGTGGCGGGTGACACACTAAGAAATTAATTTCGTGAAACTTATAAGTGAATCAGATCACATGAAAAAAAAATTCTTGTTCAAGGCATACTAATGAAACGTATACATTACATTTGATATTCTACCTTTCTGCATTCAGTGTTTAGCAAAATGTCTTCCGAAGAAGATGATGTGGTTTTGTTGTGGTGGGGAAACCGCCACCGATACCGAAAAAATCGTGTTAAGAAAAAAAAGACGATTTTGGGTGCATCTTAGGAATCAAATAAACTTAAAACATAGTCAACTATCGTTGGAAATGAACTGGACTGAGAGCTGATAATAATACATTTATTTATGTGTCTTTATAAAACCTAGAACTATTTTTAAAATATGACTATTATATGTCTCTACAAGGGGATAAGCTCGATCTCAGATGTCTTGATAAAATTTGAAATTTTGACAGCTTGTTCTTCATCCTTGATAAGGTCTAGAAATAAATTGGCAGACTGTTTGGACAGGGCCAACCCCTTGGCAGATGTATTTAGAGTTTTGAAAATATACATTAAATTTCATTTAGAAGGTACTTATGTTATTTTATCAGCTTTTTAATAATGTTGAAGGACAGGCGGTTCTGGCAAGGCTAACGTCAAAAAAATAAAACAAAACTTGTTTTTATGGCAGAGCGACATATTTGTAAAATCAATCGTTTTCATCACCTGCACTTGAATTCGTTGAACGGCTTTGAATAGTTTTTAATAATTAGTGGCAATAAATTGATAGTGAGTTGTGATAAAAATTCAAATTAAAGATGACATCGAACACTTCTGTGTGTGATATTTGCCAAAATGTTGTACGGGACACGAATATCACTATTTACTGAAGAAACATTGAAAAAATGCTGTGAAATTTTGAACATTCGAATAACGAAAAATATTAAATATAAAGACGTTGAACTACCAATGAATATAAGTGCGAGTGAGGGTTGTTATCGACCTTTTACAGCTATGAAGACGAAATATTTCCTAATGCCCTCTCTGTCGCTTTGACATAAAAGTAAGTTTTTTTGACGTTAGCCTTGCCTAAGCCGCCTGTCCTTTAACATTAATTATTAAAATAATATTAAAAAGCTACTGATAAAATAACATACCTTCTAAATGAAATTTAATGCATTTTTCCAAAACTCTAAACGCGTCTGCCAAGGAGTTGGCCCGGTCCAAACAGTCTGCCAATTTATTTCTAGACCTTACTAAGGATGAAGAAAAAGCTGTCAAAATTTGCAATTTTTTTAAAGACACCTGAGTCAAATTTTTTTGCAAGAATGAAGGAAAAAACCAGGCGCGGCCCGTGAAATTTCAAAGTAGCATATCTCTGTTGCTACTTATGGGACCCATACCAAATTCAGGTTTTTTAATAGTGAGCCTACTAGGAATGTTTTGATACAGAAAAAAAATATTTTGCAATTTGCGAAAAAAAGTTGATTTTTTGAATTGACCCACCTGGGTAAAAAATTAACACGCTTAGATATTTTATTTATTATTTTTTCTAAACAAATTTTACATCATTTTGTCGACAATTCTTAAATTTTAAGAGAAAAAAATGTGTTAGTAGAAAGTTATAGTCATTTGAATTTTTTGCAACCAAAAATTTAAATTATTTATCGGTTGAAAAAATTCAAATGACTATAACTTTCTACTAACACATTTTTTTCTCTTAAAATTTAAGAATTGTCGACAAAATGATGTAAAATTTGTTTAGAAAAAATAATAAATAAAATATCTAAGCGTGTTAATTTTTTACCCAGGTGGGTCAATTCAAAAAATCAACTTTTTTTCGCAAATTGCAAAATATTTTTTTTCTGTACCAAAACATTCCTAGTAGGCTCACTATTAAAAAACCTGAATTTGGTATGGGTCCCATAAGTAGCAACAGAGATATGCAACTTTGAAATTTCACGGGCCGCGCCTGGAAAAAACTATGGGTTGGTTTTGCCCGGAGATCGAGGTGGCAGACTGTTAGCCCATTGTAGAGACATATAATAGTCATATTTTAAAAATAGTTCTAGATTTTATAAAAATACATAAAAAATGTGTTATCAGCTCTTAGTCTAAACTGAAACAACATCCTGATAGGTGTAAAGAGTTCTACAGAATGAACTAGGAAAACTACCATTTACTTGTTTTGGTTGGACCGTCAAAGGCTGCAATATCTTGAAGAAGCGTTTCTGACGCCTAGTTATACTTATGTTAAAGTGCAGAAACATCTTAAATTTCTCTCAACAAACAGAGCACGTTGTGTTTCATGATATCATGATATTTGTATATGAAGCAATTCCTGGTCTCCTGTTTCAGAAACGTCAGTCTTCATCGTATGATATAGATACAGGGGTATTTGATGATGAAACAAGTTTCATGTTTCGTGCCAGGAGATCCACGAAATAAATTCCTCTAGTGTGTCACCCGCCTCAGAGTATGAAATTATTAACATAAGAAATCATTTTCGGCCAGATTCTTCAACGCTAGTCCGGTCTAATTTGATTGGGGTTTTAAACTGACAAGTGCAAGAATAAGACAACTAAGTGTTATACTATGAATTTCTTGCAAATTTACAAAGAAAAGGACAATTTTAGTACGAACTTTCGACAATAATAGAAATAAATTCATTCTAGCAGCCCGTTGCAAGATGAAAATCATTTGGAAACTAAGCAAATCGCTGAAATATCAGAATAATTCATAAGTTTTTAATGATGACTTATTGACAATGGCAGGACAAAAACCTGTCAAAACATAACTGATCCACCAGAAGATCTTAATTTAAACCATTACTAAATCTTAAACCTTCTTAATGAATCTGAACGTTAAGTTTTTGATAACGTCAATAATTTAAAAACTCGGCCATGCTAATTGAGCCGGAACATAAAATTCCGACGTCACTTCCTATATTTTCCACAGTTGACAAATGGATCCGTGAGTTCAAATTTAATGTGGTCGTACAAGTGTTAAAGATGCAGATGTAGTGGACGCCCAAAATCTGTCACTACATCAGAAAGTACATACTATGGTGTTAAAATGTAGTCTGAAGACGTCTGAGATAGCGGAGGCTGTAAACATGTCCAAATAACGCGTAACGTATATTTTAAATAAAGAGTTGGGGATGAAGAAGCTGTCGGCGAGGTAGGTGTCGCGACTGTTCACTGTGGATCAACAATTTATCACCACAGATGAATCTTGGATCCACCATTACACACCAAAACAAAACAACAGTGGCGGCGCAGTGGTTCTCCGCCAAAGAAGATAATGTGTTTTGCACTAGCGAAAGAATTAAAACTTTTGCATTTTCTGATATATAATATATAATGTACCTATATACAATAATATACATATATACCCATTGCTTTCAAATCTCTCAATAAGTTACGGAAATTGTCTTTTAAGATGCCGCCATTCGGAATTGACATGACAATTTTTATATGTATTTCGAAAATTTTGTAAAGTGACAATTAAGGGTATGGTTTAGAACTTATAAAGTTGCAAACAAGAAAAGATCTAGGGGCTATGGAAACTTAAGCACATCGCGACTCTAAATTTTATAACTTTTAAATAAATTTCCACATCACTATTAGGTTTAAAATTCATCTGAATTAGATTCTTCATAACTTAAGGTTCTTTAAGGTACATATCTGAATGAGACCTATTATTTTTCGCCGATATTAAAACAATAGAAATAGGTCCTCCATATTCTTTTTTCGACTTAGTTTTCGCGTATTGTGTTCTAAACCATGACGTGTACTTAATTCTTACAGTCTTTGGTTTGATGCTTAAAGAACTAAAATCTTTTTTATAGCGACCACAAAATGCTCCTGGTGTAGCAATAGCATCGCCACGATTACCGGATTCGAAAATTACCGTGCTAAGCCAATTTCTGTTTCGTTTAAAAAAACTTAGCGTTTCGTTCACTTCCTACCTATAATTTTTTTTCTTAAAAAAAATGACACTCTATCGTCTTTTCCGTGCAATCAGATATTTTCGACCTAACATTGGTGAATAAGTTGCCTTCTGGCATTGGCCATTAAGACCCCGGAAAGGAGAATGCTTTTTAAGTAATCAAATAATTGTAGTAGGGTAAACCGCTTTACGACACCT